>CATKSN020000745.1:0-328287 GCA_949782905.1 Rangifer tarandus platyrhynchus | reverse complement strand
AGGACACCCCTCTTGTGACAGTCAATGGTAAGCAGGGAAACCCACCTGCGACCATGGTAACCAAGGACACCCCTCTTGTGACAGTCAATGGTAAGCAGGGACGCACATTCTGTGCCAGTGGTAACCAAGGACACGCCTCCTGTCACCATGGTACCCAGGGACAGCCCTCCGGTGACAGTCAGTGGTAACCATGTACACTCATCTGTGACAGTCGGTGGTAATCAGGGAAACCCAACTATGACATTCACAGTGCCCAGGGCCACCGGCCTGTGACAGTCGGTGGTAACCAGGAACACACCTCCTGTGACAGTCAGTGGTAACCAGGGACACACTCACCTGTGACAGTGGTAACCAAGACACCCCTCCTGTGACAGTCAGTGGTAACCAGGGACACACCTCCTGTGACAGTCAGTGGTAACCATGTACACTTACCTGTGACAGTCGGTGGTAACTAGGGAAACCCACCTATGACATTCACAGTGCCCAGGGACACCGGCCTGTGACAGACGGTGATAACCAGGGACACACCTCCTGTGACAGTCGGTGGTAAAGAGGAACACCCCTCCTGTGACAGTGGGAACTTGGGTCACACACATGTTACAGTCAGTGGTAACCAGAGAAACACACCTGTGACAGTGGTAACCAGGGACACCCCTCCTGTGACAGTCAGCGGTAACCATGTACACTTACCTGAGACAGTCGGTGGTAACTAGGGAAACACACCTATGACATTCACAGTGCACAGGGACACCTGCCCGTGACAGTCGGTGGTAACCAGGTACACAACTCCTGTGACAGTGGTAACCAGGGAAACCCACGTGCGACCATGGTAACCAAGGACACCCCTACTGTGACAGTCACTGGTAACCACGGACACCTCTCCTGTGACCGGGATTACCAGGGACACGCACATATGACAGTCGCTCGTAACCAGGGAAACCCACGTGCGACCATGGTAACCAAGGACACCCCTACTGTGACAGTCACTGGTAACCACGGACACCTCTCCTGTGACCGGGGTTACCAGCGACACGCACATATGACAGTCGGTGGTAACCAGGGAAACCCACCTATGACATTCACAGTGCCCAGGGACACCGGCCTGTGACAGTCGGTGGTAACCAGGGACACACCTACTGTGACAGTCGGTGGTAAAGAGAACACCCTCTTGTGACAGTGGGAACTTGGGTCACACACATGTTACAGTCAGTGGTAACCAGGGAAACACACCTGTGACAGTGGTAACCAGGGACACCCCTCCTGTGACAGTCAGTGTTAACCATGTACACTTACCTGTGACAGTCGGGGGTAACTAGGGAAACACACATATGACATTCACAGTGCACAGGGACACCTGCCCGTGACAGTCGGTGGTAACCAGGAAAACACCTCCTGTGACAGTCAGTGGTAACCAGGGAAACCCTCGTGCGACCATGGTAACCAAGGACACCCCTACTGTGACAGTCACTGGTAACCACGGACACCTCTCCTGTGACCGGCGTTACCAGCGACACGCACATATGACAGTCGGTGGTAACCAGGGAAACCCACCTGCGACCATGGTAACCAAGGACACCCCTCTTGTGACAGTCAATGGTAAGCAGGGACACACATTCTGTGCCAGTGGTAACCAAGGACACGCCTCCTGTCACCATGGTACCCAGGGACAGCCCTCCGGTGACAGTCAGTGGTAACCATGTACACTCACCTGTGACAGTCGGTGGTAATCAGGGAAACCCAACTATGACATTCACAGTGCCCAGGGCCACCGGCCTGTGACAGTCGGTGGTAACCAGGAACACACCTCCTGTGACAGTCAGTGGTAACCAGGGACACACTCACCTGTGACAGTGGTAACCAAGACACCCCTCCTGTGACAGTCAGTGGTAACCAGGGACACACCTCCTGTGCCAGTGGTAACCAAGGACACCCCTCCTGTGACAATGGTACCCAGGGACAGCCCTCATGTGACAGTCAGTGGTAACCATGAACACTCACATGTGACAGTCTGTGGTAACCAGGGACACACCACCTGGCCAGTGGTAACCAAGGACACCCCTCCTGTGACAGTCCGTGGTGACCAGGGACAAACCTCCTGTGCCAGCGGTAACCAAGGACACCCCTCCTGTGACAATGGTACGCAGGGAAAGCCCTCCTGTGACAGTCAGTGGTAAACATGAACACTCACCTGTGACAGTCTGTGGTAACCAGGGAAACCCACCTATGACATTCACAGTGCCCAGGGACACCGGCCTGTGACAGTCGGTGATAACCAGGGACACACCTCCTGTGACAGTCGGTGGTAAAGAGGAACACCCCTCCTGTGACAGTGGGAACTTGGGTCACACACATGTTACAGTCAGTGGTAACCAGGGAAACACACCTGTGACAGTGGTAACCAGGGACACCCCTCCTGTGACAGTCAGCGGTAACCATGTACACTTACCTGAGACAGTCGGTGGTAACTAGGGAAACACACCTATGATATTCACAGTGCACAGGGACACCTGCCCGTGACAGTCGGTGGTAACCAGGTACACAACTCCTGTGACAGTGGTAACCAGGGAAACCCACGTGCGACCATGGTAACCAAGGACACCCCTACTGTGACAGTCACTGGTAACCACGGACACCTCTCCTGTGACCGGGATTACCAGGGACACGCACATATGACAGTCGCTCGTAACCAGGGAAACCCACCTGCGACCATGGTAACCAAGGACACCCCTACTGTGACAGTCACTGGTAACCACGGACACCTCTCCTGTGACCGGCGTTACCAGCGACACGCACATTTGACAGTCGGTGGTAACCAGGGAAACCCACCTGCGACCATGGTAACCAAGGACACCCCTCTTGTGACAGTCAATGGTAAGCAGGGACACACATTCTGTGCCAGTGGTAACCAAGGACACGCCTCCTGTCACCATGGTACCCAGGGACAGCCCTCCGGTGACAGTCAGTGGTAACCATGTACACTCACCTGTGACAGTCGGTGGTAACCAGGGAAACCCACCTATGACATTCACAGTGCCCAGGGCCACCGGCCTGTGACAGTCGGTGGTAACCAGGAACACACCTCCTGTGACAGTCAGTGGTAACCAGGGACACACTCAACTGTGACAGTGGTAACCAAGACACCCCTCCTGTGACAGTCAGTGTTAACCAGGGACACACCTCCTGTGCCAGTGGTAACCAAGGACACCCCTCCTGTGACAATGGTACCCAGGGACAGCCCTCCTGTGACAGTCAGTGGTAACCATGAACACTCACATGTGACAGTCGGTGATAACCAGGGACACACCTCCTGTGACAGTCGGTGGTAAAGAGGAACACCCCTCCTGTGACAGTGGTAACTTGGTTCACACACATGTTACAGTCAGTGGTAACCAGGGAAACACACCTGTGACAGTGGTAACCAGGGACACCCCTCCTGTGACAGTCAGTGGTAACCATGTACCCTTACCTGTGACAGTCGGTGGTAACTAGGGAAACACACCTATGACATTCACAGTGCACAGGGACACCTGCCCGTGACAGTCGGTGGTAACCAGGAGAACACCTCCTGTGACAGTCAGTGGTAACCAGGGAAACCCACGTGCGACCATGGTAACCAAGGACACCCCTACTGTGACAGTCACTGGTAACCACGGACACCTCTCCTGTGACCGGGGTTACCAGCGACACGCACATATGACAGTCGGTGGTAACCAGGGAAACCCACCTATGACATTCACAGTGCCCAGGGACACCGGCCTGTGACAGTAGGTGGTAACCAGGGACACACCTCCTGTGACAGTCGGTGGTAAAGAGAACACCCTCTTGTGACAGTGGGAACTTGGGTCACACACATGTTACAGTCAGTGGTAACCAGGGAAACACACCTGTGACAGTGGTAACCAGGGACACCCCTCCTGTGACAGTCAGCGGTAACCATGTACACTTACCTGAGACAGTCGGTGGTAACTAGGGAAACACACCTATGACATTCACAGTGCACAGGGACACCTGCCCGTGACAGTCGGTGGTAACCAGGTACACAACTCCTGTGACAGTGGTAACCAGGGAAACCCACGTGCGACCATGGTAACCAAGGACACCCCTACTGTGACAGTCACTGGTAACCACGGACACCTCTCCTGTGACCGGGATTACCAGGGACACGCACATATGACAGTCGCTCGTAACCAGGGAAACCCACCTGCGACCATGGTAACCAAGGACACCCCTACTGTGACAGTCACTGGTAACCACGGACACCTCTCCTGTGACCGGCGTTACCAGCGACACGCACATATGACAGTCGGTGGTAACCAGGGAAACCCACCTGCGACCATGGTAACCAAGGACACCCCTCTTATGACAGTCAATGGTAAGCAGGGACACACATTCTGTGCCAGTGGTAACCAAGGACACGCCTCCTGTCACCATGGTACCCAGGGACAGCCCTCCGGTGACAGTCAGTGGTAACCATGTACACTCACCTGTGACAGTCGGTGGTAACCAGGGAAACCCACCTATGACATTCACAGTGCCCAGGGACACCGGCCTGTGACAGTCGGTGGTAACCAGCGACACACCTCCTGTGACAGTCGGTGGTAAAGAGAACACCCTCTTGTGACAGTGGGAACTTGGGTCACACACATGTTACAGTCAGTGGTAACCAGGGAAACACACCTGTGACAGTGGTAACCAGGGACACCCCTCCTGTGACAGTCAGTGGTAACCATGTACACTTACCTGTGACAGTCGGTGGTAACTAGGGAAACACACCTATGACATTCACAGTGCACAGGGACACCTGCCCGTGACAGTAGGTGGTAACCAGGTACACAACTCCTGTGACAGTGGTCACGAGGGAAACCCACGTGCGACCATGGTAACCAAGGACACCCCTACTGTGACAGTCACTGGTATCCACGGACACCTCTCCTGTGACCGGGATTACCAGGGACACGCACATATGACAGTCGCTCGTAACCAGGGACACCCACCTGCGACCATGGTAACCAAGGAAACCCCTACTGTGACAGTCACTGGTAACCACGGACACCTCTCCTGTGACGGGTTTACCAGCGTCACGCACATATGACAGTCGGTGGTAAGCAGGGAAACCCACCTATGACATTCACAGTGACCAGGGACACCGGACTGTGACAGTCAGTGGTAACCAGGGACACACCTCCTGTGACAGTCGGTGGTAAAGAGACCACCCTCTTGTGACAGTGGGAACTTGGGTCACACACATGTTACAGTCAGTGGTAACCAGGGAAACACACCTGTGACAGTGGTAACCAGGGACACCCCTCCTGTGACAGTCAGTGGTAACCATGTACACTTACCTGTGACAGTCGGTGGTAACTAGGGAAACACACCTATGACATTCACAGTGCACAGGGACACCTGCCCGTGACAGTCGGTGGTAACCTGGAAAACACCTCCTGTGACAGTCAGTGGTAACCAGGGAAACCCACGTGCGACCATGGTAACTAAGGACACCCCTACTGTGACAGTCACTGGTAACCACGGACACCTCTCCTGTGACCGGCGTTACCAGCGACACGCACATATGACAGTCGGTGGTAACCAGGGAAACCCACCTGCGACCATGGTAACCAAGGACACCCCTCTTGTGACAGTCAATGGTAAGCAGGGACACACATTCTGTGCCAGTGGTAACCAAGGACACGCCTCCTGTCACCATGGTACCCAGGGACAGCCCTCCGGTGACAGTCAGTGGTAACCATGTACACTCATCTGTGACAGTCGGTGGTAATCAGGGAAACCCAACTATGACATTCACAGTGCCCAGGGCCACCGGCCTGTGACAGTCGGTGGTAACCAGGAACACACCTCCTGTGACAGTCAGTGGTAACCAGGGACACACTCACCTGTGACAGTGGTAACCAAGACACCCCTCCTGTGACAGTCAGTGGTAACCAGGGACACACCTCCTGTGCCAGTGGTAACCAAGGACACCCCTCCTGTGACAATGGTACCCAGGGACAGCCCTCCTGTGACAGTCAGTGGTAACCATGAACACTCAACTGTGACAGTCTGTGGTAACCAGGGAAACCCACCTATGACATTCACAGTGCCCAGGGACACCGGCCTGTGACAGTCGGTGGTAACCAGGAACACACCTCCTGTGACAGTCTGTGGTAACCAGGGACACACCACCTGGCCAGTGGTAACCAAGGACACCCCTCCTGTGACAGTCCGTGGTGACCAGGGACAAACCTCCTGTGCCAGCGGTAACCAAGGACACCCCTCCTGTGACAATGGTACACAGGGAAAGCCCTCCTGTGACAGTCAGTGGTAAACATGAGCACTCACCTGTGACAGTCTGTGGTAACCAGGGAAACCCACCTATGACATTCACAGTGCCCAGGGACACCGGCCTGTGACAGTCGGTGATAACCAGGGACACACCTCCTGTGACAGTCGGTGGTAAAGAGGAACACCCCTCCTGTGACAGTGGGAACTTGGGTCACACACATGTTACAGTCAGTGGTAACCAGGGAAACACACCTGTGACAGTGGTAACCAGGGACACCCCTCCTGTGACAGTCAGCGGTAACCATGTACACTTACCTGAGACAGTCGGTGGTAACTAGGGAAACACACCTATGACATTCACAGTGCACAGGGACACCTGCCCGTGACAGTCGGTGGTAACCAGGTACACAACTCCTGTGACAGTGGTAACCAGGGAAACCCACGTGCGACCATGGTAACCAAGGACACCCCTACTGTGACAGTCACTGGTAACCACGGACACCTCTCCTGTGACCGGGATTACCAGGGACACGCACATATGACAGTCGCTCGTAACCAGGGAAACCCACCTGCGACCATGGTAACCAAGGACACCCCAACTGTGACAGTCACTGGTAACCACGGACACCATTCCTGTGACCGGCGTTACCAGCGACACGCACATATGACAGTCGGTGGTAACCAGGGAAACCCACCTGCGACCATGGTAACCAAGCACCCCCCTCTTGTGACAGTCAATGGTAAGCAGGGACACACATTCTGTGCCAGTGGTAACCAAGGACACGCCTCCTGTCACCATGGTACCCAGGGACAGCCCTCCGGTGACAGTCAGTGGTAACCATGTACACTCACCTGTGACAGTCGGTGGTAACCAGGGAAACCCACCTATGACATTCACAGTGCCCAGGGACACCGGCCTGTGACAGTCGGGGGTAACCAGGGACACACCTCCTCTGACAGTCGGTGGTAAAGAGAACACCCTCTTGTGACAGTGGGAACTTGGGTCACACACATGTTACAGTCAGTGGTAACCAGGGAAACACACCTGTGACAGTGGTAACCAGGGACACCCCTCCTGTGACAGTCAGCGGTAACCATGTACACTTACCTGAGACAGTCGGTGGTAACTAGGGAAACACACCTATGACATTCACAGTGCACAGGGACACCTGCCCGTGACAGTCGGTGGTAACCAGGTACACAACTCCTGTGACAGTGGTAACCAGGGAAACCCACGTGCGACCATGGTAACCAAGGACACCCCTACTGTGACAGTCACTGGTAACCACGGACACCTCTCCTGTGACCGGGATTACCAGGGACACGCATATATGACAGTCGCTCGTAACCAGGGAAACCCACCTGCGACCATGGTAACCAAGGACACCCCTACTGTGACAGTCGCTGGTAACCACAGACACCTCTCCTGTGACCGGCGTTACCAGCGACACGCACATATGACAGTCGGTGGTAACCAGGGAAACCCACCTGCGACCATGGTAACCAAGGACACCCCTCTTGTGACAGTCAATGGTAAGCAGGGACACACATTCTGTGCCAGTGGTAACCAAGGACACGCCTCCTGTCACCATGGTACCCAGGGACAGCCCTCCGGTGACAGTCAGTGGTAACCATGTACACTCATCTGTGACAGTCGGTGGTAATCAGGGAAACCCAACTATGACATTCACAGTGCCCAGGGCCACCGGCCTGTGACAGTCGGTGGTAACCAGGAACACAGCTCCTGTGACAGTCAGTGGTAACCAGGGACACACTCACCTGTGACAGTGGTAACCAAGACACCCCTCCTGTGACAGTCAGTGTTAACCAGGGACACACCTCCTGTGCCAGTGGTAACCAAGGACACCCCTCCTGTGACAATGGTACCCAGGGACAGCCCTCCTGTGACAGTCAGTGGTAACCATGAACACTCACATGTGACAGTCGGTGATAAAAAGGGACACACCTCCTGTGACAGTCGGTGGTAAAGAGGAACACCCCTCCTGTGACAGTGGTAACTTGGTTCACACACATGTTACAGTCAGTGGTAACCAGGGAAACACACCTGTGACAGTGGTAACCAGGGACACCCCTCCTGTGACAGTCAGTGGTAACCATGTACCCTTACCTGTGACAGTCGGTGGTAACTAGGGAAACACACCTATGACATTCACAGTGCACAGGGACACCTGCCCGTGACAGTCGGTGGTAACCAGGAAAACACCTCCTGTGACAGTCAGTGGTAACCAGGGAAACCCACGTGCGACCATGGTAACCAAGGACACCCCTACTGTGACAGTCACTGGTAACCACGGACACCTCTCCTGTGACCGGGGTTACCAGCGACACGCACATATGACAGTCGGTGGTAACCAGGGAAACCCACCTATGACATTCACAGTGCCCAGGGACACCGGCCTGTGACAGTAGGTGGTAACCAGGGACACACCTCCTGTGACAGTCGGTGGTAAAGAGAACACCCTCTTGTGACAGTGGGAACTTGGGTCACACACATGTTACAGTCAGTGGTAACCAGGGAAACACACCTGTGACAGTGGTAACCAGGGACACCCCTCCTGTGACAGTCAGCGGTAACCATGTACACTTAACTGAGACAGTCGGTGGTAACTAGGGAAACACACCTATGACATTCACAGTGCACAGGGACACCTGCCCGTGACAGTCGGTGGTAACCAGGTACACAACTCCTGTGACAGTGGTAACCAGGGAAACCCACGTGCGACCATGGTAACCAAGGACACCCCTACTGTGACAGTCACTGGTAACCACGGACACCTCTCCTGTGACCGGGATTACCAGGGACACGCACATATGACAGTCGCTCGTAACCAGGGAAACCCACCTGCGACCATGGTAACCAAGGACACCCCTACTGTGACAGTCACTGGTAACCACGGACACCTCTCCTGTGACCGGCGTTACCAGCGACACGCACATATGACAGTCGGTGGTAACCAGGGAAACCCACCTGCGACCATGGTAACCAAGGACACCGCTCTTATGACAGTCAATGGTAAGCAGGGACACACATTCTGTGCCAGTGGTAACCAAGGACACGCCTCCTGTCACCATGGTACCCAGGGACAGCCCTCCGGTGACAGTCAGTGGTAACCATGTACACTCACCTGTGACAGTCGGTGGTAACCAGGGAAACCCACCTATGACATTCACAGTGCCCAGGGACACCGGCCTGTGACAGTCGGTGGTAACCAGCGACACACCTCCTGTGACAGTCGGTGGTAAAGAGAACACCCTCTTGTGACAGTGGGAACTTGGGTCACACACATGTTACAGTCAGTGGTAACCAGGGAAACACACCTGTGACAGTGGTAACCAGGGACACCCCTCCTGTGACAGTCAGTGGTAACCATGTACACTTACCTGTGACAGTCGGTGGTAACTAGGGAAACACACCTATGACATTCACAGTGCACAGGGACACCTGCCCGTGACAGTCGGTGGTAACCAGGAAAACACCTCCTGTGACAGTCAGTGGTAACCAGGGAAACCCACGTGCGACCATGGTAACCAAGGACACCCCTACTGTGACAGTCACTGGTAACCACGGACACCTCTCCTGTGACCGGCGTTACCAGCGACACGCACATATGACAGTCGGTGGTAACCAGGGAAACCCACCTGCGATCATGGTAACCAAGGACACCCCTCTTGTGACAGTCAATGGTAAGCAGGGACACACATTCTGTGCCAGTGGTAACCAAGGACACGCCTCCTGTCACCATGGTACCGAGGGACAGCCCTCCGGTGACAGTCAGTGGTAACCATGTACACTCATCTGTGACAGTCGGTGGTAATCAGGGAAACCCAACTATGACATTCACAGTGCCCAGGGCCACCGGCCTGTGACAGTCGGTGGTAACCAGGAACACACCTCCTGTGACAGTCAGTGGTAACCAGGGACACACTCATCTGTGACAGTGGTAACCAAGACACCCCTCCTGTGACAGTCAGTGGTAACCAGGAACACACCTCCTGTGCCAGTGGTAACCAAGGACACCCCTCCTGTGACAATGGTACCCAGGGACAGCCCTCCTGTGACAGTCAGTGGTAACCATGTACACTTACCTGTGACAGTCGGTGGTAACTAGGGAAACACACCTATGACATTCACAGTGCACAGGGACACCTGCCCGTGACAGTAGGTGGTAACCAGGTACACAACTCCTGTGACAGTGGTCACGAGGGAAACCCACGTGCGACCATGGTAACCAAGGACACCCCTACTGTGACATTCACTGGTATCCACGGACACCTCTCCTGTGACCGGGATTACCAGGGACACGCACATATGACAGTCGCTCGTAACCAGGGACACCCACCTGCGACCATGGTAACCAAGGAAACCTCTACTGTGACAGTCACTGGTAACCACGGACACCTCTCGTGTGACCGGGGTTACCAGCGACACGCACATATGACAGTCGGTGGTAACCAGGGAAACCCACCTATGACATTCACAGTGCCCAGGGACACCGGCCTGTGACAGTCGGTGGTAACCAGGAACACACCTCCTGTGACAGTCAGTGGTAACCAGGGACACACTCACCTGTGACAGTGGTAACCAAGACACCCCTCCTGTGACAGTCAGTGGTAACCAGGGACACACCTCCTGTGCCAGTGGTAACCAAGGACACCCCTCCTGTGACAATGGTACCCAGGGACAGCCCTCCTGTGACAGTCAGTGGTAACCATGAACACTCACATGTGACAGTCTGTGGTAACCAGGGACACACCACCTGGCCAGTGGTAACCAAGGACACCCCTCCTGTGACAGTCCGTGGTGACCAGGGACAAACCTCCTGTGCCAGCGGTAACCAAGGACACCCCTCCTGTGACAATGGTACGCAGGGAAAGCCCTCCTGTGACAGTCAGTGGTAAACATGAACACTCACCTGTGACAGTCTGTGGTAACCAGGGAAACCCACCTATGACATTCACAGTGCCCAGGGACACCGGCCTGTGACAGTCGGTGATAACCAGGGACACACCTCCTGTGACAGTCGGTGGTAAAGAGGAACACCCCTCCTGTGACAGTGGGAACTTGGGTCACACACATGTTACAGTCAGTGGTAACCAGAGAAACACACCTGTGACAGTGGTAACCAGGGACACCCCTCCTGTGACAGTCAGCGGTAACCATGTACACTTACCTGAGACAGTCGGTGGTAACTAGGGAAACACACCTATGACATTCACAGTGCACAGGGACACCTGCCCGTGACAGTCGGTGGTAACCAGGTACACAACTCCTGTGACAGTGGTAACCAGGGAAACCCACGTGCGACCATGGTAACCAAGGACACCCCTACTGTGACAGTCACTGGTAACCACGGACACCTCTCCTGTGACCGGGATTACCAGGGACACACACATATGACAGTCGCTCGTAACCAGGGAAACCCACCTGCGACCATGGTAACCAAGGACACCCCTACTGTGACAGTCGCTGGTAACCACGGACACCTCTCCTGTGACGGGTTTACCAGCGACACGCACATATGACAGTCGGTGGTAACCAGGGAAACCCACCTATGACATTCACAGTGCCCAGGGACACCGGCCTGTGACAGTCGGTGGTAACCAGGGACACACCTCCTGTGACAGTCGGTGGTAAAGAGAACACCCTCTTGTGACAGTGGGAACTTGGGTCACACACATGTTACAGTCAGTGGTAACCAGGGAAACACACCTGTGACAGTGGTAACCAGGGACACCCCTCCTGTGACAGTCAGTGGTAACCATGTACACTTACCTGTGACAGTCGGTGGTAACTAGGGAAACACACATATGACATTCACAGTGCACAGGGACACCTGCCCGTGACAGTCGGTGGTAACCAGGAAAACACCTCCTGTGACAGTCAGTGGTAACCAGGGAAACCCACGTGCGACCATGGTAACCAAGGACACCCCTACTGTGACAGTCGCTGGTAACCACGGACACCTCTCCTGTGACCGGCGTTACCAGCGACACGCACATATGACAGTCGGTGGTAACCAGGGAAACCCACCTGCGACCATGGTAACCAAGGACACCCCTCTTCTGACAGTCAATGGTAAGCAGGGACACACATTCTGTGCCAGTGGTAACCAAGGACACGCCTCCTGTCACCATGGTACCCAGGGACAGCCCTCCGGTGACAGTCAGTGGTAACCATGTACACTCACCTGTGACAGTCGGTGGTAATCAGGGAAACCCAACTATGACATTCACAGTGCCCAGGGACACCGGCCTGTGACAGTCGGTGGTAACCAGGAACACACCTCCTGTGACAGTCAGTGGTAACCAGGGACACACTCACCTGTGACAGTGGTAACCAAGACACCCCTCCTGTGACAGTCAGTGGTAACCAGGGACACACCTCCTGTGCCAGTGGTAACCAAGGACACCCCTCCTGTGACAATGGTACCCAGGGACAGCCCTCCTGTGACAGTCAGTGGTAACCATGAACACTCACATGTGACAGTCTGTGGTAACCAGGGACACACCACCTGGCCAGTGGTAACCAAGGACACCCCTCCTGTGACAGTCCGTGGTGACCAGGGACAAACCTCCTGTGCCAGCGGTAACCAAGGACACCCCTCCTGTGACAATGGTACGCAGGGAAAGCCCTCCTGTGACAGTCAGTGGTAAACATGAACACTCACCTGTGACAGTCTGTGGTAACCAGGGAAACCCACCTATGACATTCACAGTGCCCAGGGACACCGGCCTGTGACAGTCGGTGATAACCAGGGACACACCTCCTGTGACAGTCGGTGGTAAAGAGGAACACCCCTCCTGTGACAGTGGGAACTTGGGTCACACACATGTTACAGTCAGTGGTAACCAGGGAAACACACCTGTGACAGTGGTAACCAGGGACACCCCTCCTGTGACAGTCAGCGGTAACCATGTACACTTACCTGAGACAGTCGGTGGTAACTAGGGAAACACACCTATGACATTCACAGTGCACAGGGACACCTGCCCGTGACAGTCGGTGGTAACCAGGTACACAACTCCTGTGACAGTGGTAACCAGGGAAACCCACGTGCGACCATGGTAACCAAGGACACCCCTACTGTGACAGTCACTGGTAACCACGGACACCTCTCCTGTGACCGGGATTACCAGGGACACGCACATATGACAGTCGCTCGTAACCAGGGAAACCCACCTGCGACCATGGTAACCAAGGACACCCCTACTGTGACAGTCGATGGTAACCACGGACACCTCTCCTGTGACCGGCGTTACCAGCGACACGCACATATGACAGTCGGTGGTAACCAGGGAAACCCACCTGCGACCATGGTAACCAAGGACACCCCTCTTGTGACAGTCAATGGTAAGCAGGGACGCACATTCTGTGCCAGTGGTAACCAAGGACACGCCTCCTGTCACCATGGTACCCAGGGACAGCCCTCCGGTGACAGTCAGTGGTAACCATGTACACTCATCTGTGACAGTCGGTGGTAATCAGGGAAACCCAACTATGACATTCACAGTGCCCAGGGCCACCGGCCTGTGACAGTCGGTGGTAACCAGGAACACACCTCCTGTGACAGTCAGTGGTAACCAGGGACACACTCACCTGTGACAGTGGTAACCAAGACACCCCTCCTGTGACAGTCAGTGGTAACCAGGGACACACCTCCTGTGACAGTCAGTGGTAACCATGTACACTTACCTGTGACAGTCGGTGGTAACTAGGGAAACCCACCTATGACATTCACAGTGCCCAGGGACAACGGCCTGTGACAGTCGGTGATAACCAGGGACACACCTCCTGTGACAGTCGGTGGTAAAGAGGAACACCCCTCCTGTGACAGTGGGAACTTGGGTCACACACATGTTACAGTCAGTGGTAACCAGAGAAACACACCTGTGACAGTGGTAACCAGGGACACCCCTCCTGTGACAGTCAGCGGTAACCATGTACACTTACCTGAGACAGTCGGTGGTAACTAGGGAAACACACCTATGACATTCACAGTGCACAGGGACACCTGCCCGTGACAGTCGGTGGTAACCAGGTACACAACTCCTGTGACAGTGGTAACCAGGGAAACCCACGTGCGACCATGGTAACCAAGGACACCCCTACTGTGACAGTCACTGGTAACCACGGACACCTCTCCTGTGACCGGGATTACCAGGGACACGCACATATGACAGTCGCTCGTAACCAGGGAAACCCACGTGCGACCATGGTAACCAAGGACACCCCTACTGTGACAGTCACTGGTAACCACGGACACCTCTACTGTGACCGGGGTTACCAGCGACACGCACATATGACAGTCGGTGGTAACCAGGGAAACCCACCTATGACATTCACAGTGCCCAGGGACACCGGCCTGTGACAGTCGGTGGTAACCAGGGACACACCTCCTGTGACAGTCGGTGGTAAAGAGAACACCCTCTTGTGACAGTGGGAACTTGGGTCACACACATGTTACAGTCAGTGGTAACCAGGGAAACACACCTGTGACAGTGGTAACCAGGGACACCCCTCCTGTGACAGTCAGTGGTAACCATGTACACTTACCTGTGACAGTCGGTGGTAACTAGGGAAACACACATATGACATTCACAGTGCACAGGGACACCTGCCCGTGACAGTCGGTGGTAACCAGGAAAACACCTCCTGTGACAGTCAGTGGTAACCAGGGAAACCCACGTGCGACCATGGTAACCAAGGACACCCCTACTGTGACAGTCACTGGTAACCACGGACACCTCTCCTGTGACCGGCGTTACCAGCGACACGCACATATGACAGTCGGTGGTAACCAGGGAAACCCACCTGCGACCATGGTAACCAAGGACACCCCTCTTGTGACAGTCAATGGTAAGCAGGGACACACATTCTGTGCCAGTGGTAACCAAGGACACGCCTCCTGTCACCATGGTACCCAGGGACAGCCCTCCGGTGACAGTCAGTGGTAACCATGTACACTCATCTGTGACAGTCGGTGGTAATCAGGGAAACCCAACTATGACATTCACAGTGCCCAGGGCCACCGGCCTGTGACAGTCGGTGGTAACCAGGAACACACCTCCTGTGACAGTCAGTGGTAACCAGGGACACACTCACCTGTGACAGTGGTAACCAAGACACCCCTCCTGTGACAGTCAGTGGTAACCTGGGACACACCTCCTGTGCCAGTGGTAACCAAGGACACCCCTCCTGTGACAATGGTACCCAGGGACAGCCCTCCTGTGACAGTCAGTGGTAACCATGAACACTCACATGTGACAGTCTGTGGTAACCAGGGACACACCACCTGGCCAGTGGTAACCAAGGACACCCCTCCTATGACAGTCCGTGGTGACCAGGGACAAACCTCCTGTGCCAGTGGTAACCAAGGACACCCCTCCTGTGACAATGGTACGCAGGGAAAGCCCTCCTGTGACAGTCAGTGGTAAACATGAACACTCACCTGTGACAGTCTGTGGTAACCAGGGAAACCCACCTATGACATTCACAGTGCCCAGGGACACCGGCCTGTGACAGTCGGTGATAACCAGGGACACACCTCCTGTGACAGTCGGTGGTAAAGAGGAACACCCCTCCTGTGACAGTGGGAACTTGGGTCACACACATGTTACAGTCAGTGGTAACCAGAGAAACACACCTGTGACAGTGGTAACCAGGGACACCCCTCCTGTGACAGTCAGCGGTAACCATGTACACTTACCTGAGACAGTCGGTGGTAACTAGGGAAACACACCTATGACATTCACAGTGCCCAGGGACACCTGCCCGTGACAGTCGGTGGTAACCAGGTACACAACTCCTGTGACAGTGGTAACCAGGGAAACCCACGTGCGACCATGGTAACCAAGGACACCCCTACTGTGACAGTCACTGGTAACCACGGACACCTCTCCTGTGACCGGGATTACCAGGGACACACACATATGACAGTCGCTCGTAACCAGGGAAACCCACCTGCGACCATGGTAACCAAGGACACCCCTACTGCGACAGTCGCTGGTAACCACGGACACCTCTCCTGTGACGGGTTTACCAGCGACACGCACATATGACAGTCGGTGGTAACCAGGGAAACCCACCTATGACATTCACAGTGCCCAGGGACACCGGCCTGTGACAGTCGGTGGTAACCAGGGACACACCTCCTGTGACAGTCGGTGGTAAAGAGAACACCCTCTTGTGACAGTGGGAACTTGGGTCACACACATGTTACAGTCAGTGGTAACCAGGGAAACACACCTGTGACAGTGGTAACCAGGGACACCCCTCCTGTGACAGTCAGTGGTAACCATGTACACTTACCTGTGACAGTCGGTGGTAACTAGGGAAACACACATATGACATTCACAGTGCACAGGGACACCTGCCCGTGACAGTCGGTGGTAACCAGGAAAACACCTCCTGTGACAGTCAGTGGTAACCAGGGAAACCCACGTGCGACCATGGTAACCAAGGACACCCCTACTGTGACAGTCGCTGGTAACCACGGACACCTCTCCTGTGACCGGCGTTACCAGCGACACGCACATATGACAGTCGGTGGTAACCAGGGAAACCCACCTGCGACCATGGTAACCAAGGACACCCCTCTTGTGACAGTCAATGGTAAGCAGGGACACACATTCTGTGCCAGTGGTAACCAAGGACACGCCTCCTGTCACCATGGTACCCAGGGACAGCCCTCCGGTGACAGTCAGTGGTAACCATGTACACTCACCTGTGACAGTCGGTGGTAATCAGGGAAACCCAACTATGACATTCACAGTGCCCAGGGCCACCGGCCTGTGACAGTCGGTGGTAACCAGGAACACACCTCCTGTGACAGTCAGTGGTAACCAGGGACACACTCACCTGTGACAGTGGTAACCAAGACACCCCTCCTGTGACAGTCAGTGGTAACCAGGGACACACCTCCTGTGCCAGTGGTAACCAAGGACACCCCTCCTGTGACAATGGTACCCAGGGACAGCCCTCCTGTGACAGTCAGTGGTAACCATGAACACTCACATGTGACAGTCTGTGGTAACCAGGGACACACCACCTGGCCAGTGGTAACCAAGGACACCCCTCCTGTGACAGTCCGTGGTGACCAGGGACAAACCTCCTGTGCCAGCGGTAACCAAGGACACCCCTCCTGTGACAATGGTACGCAGGGAAAGCCCTCCTGTGACAGTCAGTGGTAAACATGAACACTCACCTGTGACAGTCTGTGGTAACCAGGGAAACCCACCTATGACATTCACAGTGCCCAGGGACACCGGCCTGTGACAGTCGGTGATAACCAGGGACACACCTCCTGTGACAGTCGGTGGTAAAGAGGAACACCCCTCCTGTGACAGTGGGAACTTGGGTCACACACATGTTACAGTCAGTGGTAACCAGGGAAACACACCTGTGACAGTGGTAACCAGGGACACCCCTCCTGTGACAGTCAGCGGTAACCATGTACACTTACCTGAGACAGTCGGTGGTAACTAGGGAAACACACCTATGACATTCACAGTGCACAGGGACACCTGCCCGTGACAGTCGGTGGTAACCAGGTACACAACTCCTGTGACAGTGGTAACCAGGGAAATCCACGTGCGACCATGGTAACCAAGGACACCCCTACTGTGACAGTCACTGGTAACCACGGACACCTCTCCTGTGACCGGGGTTACCAGCGACACGCACATATGACAGTCGGTGGTAACCAGGGAAACCCACCTATGACATTCACAGTGCCCAGGGACACCGGCCTGTGACAGTCGGTGGTAACCAGGGACACACCTCCTGTGACAGTCGGTGGTAAAGAGAACACCCTCTTGTGACAGTGGGAACTTGGGTCACACACATGTTACAGTCAGTGGTAACCAGGGAAACACACCTGTGACAGTGGTAACCAGGGACACCCCTCCTGTGACAGTCAGCGGTAACCATGTACACTTACCTGAGACAGTCGGTGGTAACTAGGGAAACACACCTATGACATTCACAGTGCACAGGGACACCTGCCCGTGACAGTCGGTGGTAACCAGGTACACAACTCCTGTGACAGTGGTAACCAGGGAAACCCACGTGCGACCATGGTAACCAAGGACACCCCTACTGTGACAGTCACTGGTAACCACGGACACCGCTCCTGTGACCGGGATTACCAGGGACACACACATATGACAGTCGCTCGTAACCAGGGAAACCCACCTGCGACCATGGTAACCAAGGACACCCCTACTGTGACAGTCGCTGGTAACCACGGACACCTCTCCTGTGACCGGCATTACCAGCGACACGCACATATGACAGTCGGTGGTAACCAGGGAAACCCACCTGCGACCATGGTAACCAAGGACACCCCTCTTGTGACAGTCAATGGTAAGCAGGGACGCACATTCTGTGCCAGTGGTAACCAAGGACACGCCTCCTGTCACCATGGTACCCAGGGACAGCCCTCCGGTGACAGTCAGTGGTAACCATGTACACTCATCTGTGACAGTCGGTGGTAATCAGGGAAACCCAACTATGACATTCACAGTGCCCAGGGCCACCGGCCTGTGACAGTCGGTGGTAACCAGGAACACACCTCCTGTGACAGTCAGTGGTAACCAGGGACACACTCACCTGTGACAGTGGTAACCAAGACACCCCTCCTGTGACAGTCAGTGGTAACCAGGGACACACCTCCTGTGCCAGTGGTAACCAAGGACACCCCTCCTGTGACAATGGTACCCAAGGACAGCCCTCCTGTGACAGTCAGTGGTAACCATGAACACTCACCTGTGACAGTCTGTGGTAACCAGGGAAACCCACCTATGACATTCACAGTGCCCAGGGACACCGGCCTGTGACAGTCGGTGGTAACCAGGAACACACCTCCTGTGACAGTCTGTGGTAACCAGGGACACACCACCTGGCCAGTGGTAACCAAGGACACCCCTCCTGTGACAGTCCGTGGTGACCAGGGACAAACCTCCTGTGCCAGCGGTAACCAAGGACACCCCTCCTGTGACAATGGTACGCAGGGAAAGCCCTCCTGTGACAGTCAGTGGTAAACATGAACACTCACCTGTGACAGTCTGTGGTAACCAGGGAAACCCACCTATGACATTCACAGTGCCCAGGGACACCGGCCTGTGACAGTCGGTGATAACCAGGGACACACCTCCTGTGACAGTCGGTGGTAAAGAGGAACACCCCTCCTGTGACAGTGGGAACTTGGGTCACACACATGTTACAGTCAGTGGTAACCAGGGAAACACACCTGTGACAGTGGTAACCAGGGACACCCCTCCTGTGACAGTCAGTGGTAACCATGTACACTTACCTGTGACAGTCGGTGGTAACTAGGGAAACACACCTATGACATTCACAGTGCACAGGGACACCTGCCCGTGACAGTCGGTGGTAACCAGGTACACAACTCCTGTGACAGTGGTAACCAGGGAAACCCACGTGCGACCATGGTAACCAAGGACACCCCTACTGTGACAGTCACTGGTAACCACGGACACCTCTCCTGTGACCGGGATTACCAGGGACACGCACATATGACAGTCGCTCGTAACCAGGGAAACCCACCTGCGACCATGGTAACCAAGGACACCCCTACTGTGACAGTCGCTGGTAACCACGGACACCTTTCCTGTGACCGGCATTACCAGCGACACGCACATATGACAGTCGGTGGTAACCAGGGAAACCCACCTGCGACCATGGTAACCAAGGACACCCCTCTTGTGACAGTCAATGGTAAGCAGGGAAACCCACCTGCGACCATGGTAACCAAGGACACCCCTCTTGTGACAGTCAATGGTAAGCAGGGACGCACATTCTGTGCCAGTGGTAACCAAGGACACGCCTCCTGTCACCATGGTACCCAGGGACAGCCCTCCGGTGACAGTCAGTGGTAACCATGTACACTCATCTGTGACAGTCGGTGGTAATCAGGGAAACCCAACTATGACATTCACAGTGCCCAGGGCCACCGGCCTGTGACAGTCGGTGGTAACCAGGAACACACCTCCTGTGACAGTCAGTGGTAACCAGGGACACACTCACCTGTGACAGTGGTAACCAAGACACCCCTCCTGTGACAGTCAGTGGTAACCAGGGACACACCTCCTGTGACAGTCAGTGGTAACCATGTACACTTACCTGTGACAGTCGGTGGTAACTAGGGAAACCCACCTATGACATTCACAGTGCCCAGGGACACCGGCCTGTGACAGACGGTGATAACCAGGGACACACCTCCTGTGACAGTCGGTGGTAAAGAGGAACACCCCTCCTGTGACAGTGGGAACTTGGGTCACACACATGTTACAGTCAGTGGTAACCAGAGAAACACACCTGTGACAGTGGTAACCAGGGACACCCCTCCTGTGACAGTCAGCGGTAACCATGTACACTTACCTGAGACAGTCGGTGGTAACTAGGGAAACACACCTATGACATTCACAGTGCACAGGGACACCTGCCCGTGACAGTCGGTGGTAACCAGGTACACACCTCCTGTGCCAGTGGTAACCAAGGACACCCCTCCTGTGACAATGGTACCCAGGGACAGCCCTCCTGTGACAGTCAGTGGTAACCATGAACACTCACATGTGACAGTCTGTGGTAACCAGGGACACACCACCTGGCCAGTGGTAACCAAGGACACCCCTCCTGTGACAGTCCGTGGTGACCAGGGACAAACCTCCTGTGCCAGCGGTAACCAAGGACACCCCTCCTGTGACAATGGTACGCAGGGAAAGCCCTCCTGTGACAGTCAGTGGTAAACATGAACACTCACCTGTGACAGTCTGTGGTAACCAGGGAAACCCACCTATGACATTCACAGTGCCCAGGGACACCGGCCTGTGACAGTCGGTGATAACCAGGGACACACCTCCTGTGACAGTCGGTGGTAAAGAGGAACACCCCTCCTGTGACAGTGGGAACTTGGGTCACACACATGTTACAGTCAGTGGTAACCAGGGAAACACACCTGTGACAGTGGTAACCAGGGACACCCCTCCTGTGACAGTCAGCGGTAACCATGTACACTTACCTGAGACAGTCGGTGGTAACTAGGGAAACACACCTATGACATTCACAGTGCACAGGGACACCTGCCCGTGACAGTCGGTGGTAACAAGGTACACAACTCCTGTGACAGTGGTAACCAGGGAAATCCACGTGCGACCATGGTAACCAAGGACACCCCTACTGTGACAGTCACTGGTAACCACGGACACCTCTCCTGTGACCGGGGTTACCAGCGACACGCACATATGACAGTCGGTGGTAACCAGGGAAACCCACCTATGACATTCACAGTGCCCAGGGACACCGGCCTGTGACAGTCGGTGGTAACCAGGGACACACCTCCTGTGACAGTCGGTGGTAAAGAGAACACCCTCTTGTGACAGTGGGAACTTGGGTCACACACATGTTACAGTCAGTGGTAACCAGGGAAACACACCTGTGACAGTGGTAACCAGGGACACCCCTCCTGTGACAGTCAGCGGTAACCATGTACACTTACCTGAGACAGTCGGTGGTAACTAGGGAAACACACCTATGACATTCACAGTGCACAGGGACACCTGCCCGTGACAGTCGGTGGTAACCAGGTACACAACTCCTGTGACAGTGGTAACCAGGGAAACCCACGTGCGACCATGGTAACCAAGGACACCCCTACTGTGACAGTCACTGGTAACCACGGACACCGCTCCTGTGACCGGGATTACCAGGGACACACACATATGACAGTCGCTCGTAACCAGGGAAACCCACCTGCGACCATGGTAACCAAGGACACCCCTACTGTGACAGTCGCTGGTAACCACGGACACCTCTCCTGTGACCGGCATTACCAGCGACACGCACATATGACAGTCGGTGGTAACCAGGGAAACCCACCTGCGACCATGGTAACCAAGGACACCCCTCTTGTGACAGTCAATGGTAAGCAGGGACGAACATTCTGTGCCAGTGGTAACCAAGGACACGCCTCCTGTCACCATGGTACCCAGGGACAGCCCTCCGGTGACAGTCAGTGGTAACCATGTACACTCATCTGTGACAGTCGGTGGTAATCAGGGAAACCCAACTATGACATTCACAGTGCCCAGGGCCACCGGCCTGTGACAGTCGGTGGTAACCAGGAACACACCTCCTGTGACAGTCAGTGGTAACCAGGGACACACTCACCTGTGACAGTGGTAACCAAGACACCCCTCCTGTGACAGTCAGTGGTAACCAGGGACACACCTCCTGTGACAGTCAGTGGTAACCATGTACACTTACCTGTGACAGTCGGTGGTAACTAGGGAAACCCACCTATGACATTCACAGTGCCCAGGGACAACGGCCTGTGACAGTCGGTGATAACCAGGGACACACCTCCTGTGACAGTCGGTGGTAAAGAGGAACACCCCTCCTGTGACAGTGGGAACTTGGGTCACACACATGTTACAGTCAGTGGTAACCAGGGAAACACACCTGTGACAGTGGTAACCAGGGACACCCCTCCTGTGACAGTCAGCGGTAACCATGTACACTTACCTGAGACAGTCGGTGGTAACTAGGGAAACACACCTATGACATTCACAGTGCACAGGGACACCTGCCCGTGACAGTCGGTGGTAACCAGGTACACAACTCCTGTGACAGTGGTAACCAGGGAAACCCACGTGCGACCATGGTAACCAAGGACACCCCTACTGTGACAGTCACTGGTAACCACGGACACCTCTCCTGTGACCGGGATTACCAGGGACACGCACATATGACAGTCGCTCGTAACCAGGGAAACCCACCTGCGACCATGGTAACCAAGGACACCCCTACTGTGACAGTCGATGGTAACCACGGACACCTCTCCTGTGACCGGCGTTACCAGCGACACGCACATATGACAGTCGGTGGTAACCAGGGAAACCCACCTGCGACCATGGTAACCAAGGACACCCCTCTTGTGACAGTCAATGGTAAGCAGGGACACACATTCTGTGCCAGTGGTAACCAAGGACACGCCTCCTGTAACCATGGTACCCAGGGACAGCCCTCCGGTGACAGTCAGTGGTAACCATGTACACTCATCTGTGACAGTCGGTGGTAATCAGGGAAACCCAACTATGACATTCACAGTGCCCATGGCCACCGGCCTGTGACAGTCGGTGGTAACCAGGAACACACCTCCTGTGACAGTCAGTGGTAACCAGGGACACACTCACCTGTGACAGTGGTAACCAAGACACCCCTCCTGTGACAGTCAGTGGTAACCAGGGACACACCTCCTGTGCCAGTGGTAACCAAGGACACCCCTCCTGTGACAATGGTACCCAAGGACAGCCCTCCTGTGACAGTCAGTGGTAACCATGAACACTCACCTGTGACAGTCTGTGGTAACCAGGGAAACCCACCTATGACATTCACAGTGCCCAGGGACACCGGCCTGTGACAGTCGGTGGTAACCAGGAACACACCTCCTGTGACAGTCTGTGGTAACCAGGGACACACCACCTGGCCAGTGGTAACCAAGGACACCCCTCCTGTGACAGTCCGTGGTGACCAGGGACAAACCTCCTGTGCCAGCGGTAACCAAGGACACCCCTCCTGTGACAATGGTACGCAGGGAAAGCCCTCCTGTGACAGTCAGTGGTAAACATGAACACTCACCTGTGACAGTCTGTGGTAACCAGGGAAACCCACCTATGACATTCACAGTGCCCAGGGACACCGGCCTGTGACAGTCGGTGATAACCAGGGACACACCTCCTGTGACAGTCGGTGGTAAAGAGGAACACCCCTCCTGTGACAGTGGGAACTTGGGTCACACACATGTTACAGTCAGTGGTAACCAGGGAAACACACCTGTGACAGTGGTAACCAGGGACACCCCTCCTGTGACAGTCAGTGGTAACCATGTACACTTACCTGTGACAGTCGGTGGTAACTAGGGAAACACACCTATGACATTCACAGTGCACAGGGACACCTGCCCGTGACAGTCGGTGGTAACCAGGTACACAACTCCTGTGACAGTGGTAACCAGGGAAACCCACGTGCGACCATGGTAACCAAGGACACCCCTACTGTGACAGTCACTGGTAACCACGGACACCTCTCCTGTGACCGGGATTACCAGGGACACGCACATATGACAGTCGCTCGTAACCAGGGAAACCCACCTGCGACCATGGTAACCAAGGACACCCCTACTGTGACAGTCGCTGGTAACCACGGACACCTTTCCTGTGACCGGCATTACCAGCGACACGCACATATGACAGTCGGTGGTAACCAGGGAAACCCACCTGCGACCATGGTAACCAAGGACACCCCTCTTGTGACAGTCAATGGTAAGCAGGGAAACCCACCTGCGACCATGGTAACCAAGGACACCCCTCTTGTGACAGTCAATGGTAAGCAGGGACGCACATTCTGTGCCAGTGGTAACCAAGGACACGCCTCCTGTCACCATGGTACCCAGGGACAGCCCTCCGGTGACAGTCAGTGGTAACCATGTACACTCATCTGTGACAGTCGGTGGTAATCAGGGAAACCCAACTATGACATTCACAGTGCCCAGGGCCACCGGCCTGTGACAGTCGGTGGTAACCAGGAACACACCTCCTGTGACAGTCAGTGGTAACCAGGGACACACTCACCTGTGACAGTGGTAACCAAGACACCCCTCCTGTGACAGTCAGTGGTAACCAGGGACACACCTCCTGTGACAGTCAGTGGTAACCATGTACACTTACCTGTGACAGTCGGTGGTAACTAGGGAAACCCACCTATGACATTCACAGTGCCCAGGGACACCGGCCTGTGACAGACGGTGATAACCAGGGACACACCTCCTGTGACAGTCGGTGGTAAAGAGGAACACCCCTCCTGTGACAGTGGGAACTTGGGTCACACACATGTTACAGTCAGTGGTAACCAGAGAAACACACCTGTGACAGTGGTAACCAGGGACACCCCTCCTGTGACAGTCAGCGGTAACCATGTACACTTACCTGAGACAGTCGGTGGTAACTAGGGAAACACACCTATGACATTCACAGTGCACAGGGACACCTGCCCGTGACAGTCGGTGGTAACCAGGTACACAACTCCTGTGACAGTGGTAACCAGGGAAACCCACGTGCGACCATGGTAACCAAGGACACCCCTACTGTGACAGTCACTGGTAACCACGGACACCTCTCCTGTGACCGGGATTACCAGGGACACGCACATATGACAGTCGCTCGTAACCAGGGAAACCCACGTGCGACCATGGTAACCAAGGACACCCCTACTGTGACAGTCACTGGTAACCACGGACACCTCTCCTGTGACCGGGGTTACCAGCGACACGCACATATGACAGTCGGTGGTAACCAGGGAAACCCACCTATGACATTCACAGTGCCCAGGGACACCGGCCTGTGACAGTCGGTGGTAACCAGGGACACACCTACTGTGACAGTCGGTGGTAAAGAGAACACCCTCTTGTGACAGTGGGAACTTGGGTCACACACATGTTACAGTCAGTGGTAACCAGGGAAACACACCTGTGACAGTGGTAACCAGGGACACCCCTCCTGTGACAGTCAGTGTTAACCATGTACACTTACCTGTGACAGTCGGGGGTAACTAGGGAAACACACATATGACATTCACAGTGCACAGGGACACCTGCCCGTGACAGTCGGTGGTAACCAGGAAAACACCTCCTGTGACAGTCAGTGGTAACCAGGGAAACCCTCGTGCGACCATGGTAACCAAGGACACCCCTACTGTGACAGTCACTGGTAACCACGGACACCTCTCCTGTGACCGGCGTTACCAGCGACACGCACATATGACAGTCGGTGGTAACCAGGGAAACCCACCTGCGACCATGGTAACCAAGGACACCCCTCTTGTGACAGTCAATGGTAAGCAGGGACACACATTCTGTGCCAGTGGTAACCAAGGACACGCCTCCTGTCACCATGGTACCCAGGGACAGCCCTCCGGTGACAGTCAGTGGTAACCATGTACACTCACCTGTGACAGTCGGTGGTAATCAGGGAAACCCAACTATGACATTCACAGTGCCCAGGGCCACCGGCCTGTGACAGTCGGTGGTAACCAGGAACACACCTCCTGTGACAGTCAGTGGTAACCAGGGACACACTCACCTGTGACAGTGGTAACCAAGACACCCCTCCTGTGACAGTCAGTGGTAACCAGGGACACACCTCCTGTGCCAGTGGTAACCAAGGACACCCCTCCTGTGACAATGGTACCCAGGGACAGCCCTCCTGTGACAGTCAGTGGTAACCATGAACACTCACATGTGACAGTCTGTGGTAACCAGGGACACACCACCTGGCCAGTGGTAACCAAGGACACCCCTCCTGTGACAGTCCGTGGTGACCAGGGACAAACCTCCTGTGCCAGCGGTAACCAAGGACACCCCTCCTGTGACAATGGTACGCAGGGAAAGCCCTCCTGTGACAGTCAGTGGTAAACATGAACACTCACCTGTGACAGTCTGTGGTAACCAGGGAAACCCACCTATGACATTCACAGTGCCCAGGGACACCGGCCTGTGACAGTCGGTGATAACCAGGGACACACCTCCTGTGACAGTCGGTGGTAAAGAGGAACACCCCTCCTGTGACAGTGGGAACTTGGGTCACACACATGTTACAGTCAGTGGTAACCAGGGAAACACACCTGTGACAGTGGTAACCAGGGACACCCCTCCTGTGACAGTCAGCGGTAACCATGTACACTTACCTGAGACAGTCGGTGGTAACTAGGGAAACACACCTATGACATTCACAGTGCACAGGGACACCTGCCCGTGACAGTCGGTGGTAACCAGGTACACAACTCCTGTGACAGTGGTAACCAGGGAAACCCACGTGCGACCATGGTAACCAAGGACACCCCTACTGTGACAGTCACTGGTAACCACGGACACCTCTCCTGTGACTGGCGTTACCAGCGACACACACATATGACAGTCGGTGGTAACCAGGGAAACCCACCTGCGACCATGGTAACCAAGGACACCCCTCTTGTGACAGTCAATGGTAAGCAGGGACACACATTCTGTGCCAGTGGTAACCAAGGACACGCCTCCTGTCACCATGGTACCCAGGGACAGCCCTCCGGTGACAGTCAGTGGTAACCATGTACACTCATCTGTGACAGTCGGTGGTAATCAGGGAAACCCAACTATGACATTCACAGTGCCCAGGGCCACCGGCCTGTGACAGTCGGTGGTAACCAGGAACACACCTCCTGTGACAGTCGGTGGTAAAGAGAACACCCTCTTGTGACAGTGGGAACTTGGGTCACACACATGTTACAGTCAGTGGTAACCAAGGAAACACACCTGTGACAGTGGTAACCAGGGACACCCCTCCTGTGACAGTCAGCGGTAAACATGTACACTTACCTGAGACAGTCGGTGGTAACTAGGGAAACAAACCTATGACATTCACAGTGCACAGGGGCACCTGCCCGTGACAGTCGGTGGTAACCAGGAAAACACCTCCTGTGACAGTCAGTGGTAACCAGGGAAACCCACGTGCGACCATGGTAACCAAGGACACCCCTACTGTGACAGTCACTGGTAACCACGGACACCTCTCCTGTGACCGGGGTTACCAGCGACACGCACATATGACAGTCGGTGGTAACCAGGGAAACCCACCTATGACATTCACAGTGCCCAGGGACACCGGCCTGTGACAGTCGGTGGTAACCAGGGACACACCTCCTGTGACAGTCGGTGGTAAAGAGAACACCCTCTTGTGACAGTGGGAACTTGGTTCACACACATGTTACAGTCAGTGGTAACCAGGGAAACACACCTGTGACAGTGGTAACCAGGGACACCCCTCCTGTGACAGTCAGTGGTAACCATGTACACTTACCTGTGACAGTTGGTGGTAACTAGGGAAACACACCTATGACATTCACAGTGCACAGGGACACCTGCCCGTGACAGTCGGTGGTAACCAGGAAAACACCTCCTGTGACAGTCAGTGGTAACCAGGGAAACCCACGTGCGACCATGGTAACCAAGGACACCCCTACTGTGACAGTCACTGGTAACCACGGACACCTCTCCTGTGACGGGTTTACCAGCGACACGCACATATGACAGTCGGTGGTAACCAGGGAAACCCACCTATGACATTCACAGTGCCCAGGGACACCGGCCTGTGACAGTCGGTGGTAACCAGGGACACACCTCCTGTGACAGTCGGTGGTAAATAGAACACCCTCTTGTGACAGTGGGAACTTGGGTCACACACATGTTACAGTCAGTGGTAACCAGGGAAACACACCTGTGACAGTGGTAACCAGGGACACCCCTCCTGTGACAGTCAGTGGTAACCATGTACACTTACCTGTGACAGTCGGTGGTAACTAGGGAAACACACATATGACATTCACAGTGCACAGGGACACCTGCCCGTGACAGTCGGTGGTAACCAGGAAAACACCTCCTGTGACAGTCAGTGGTAACCAGGGAAACCCACGTGCGACCATGGTAACCAAGGACACCCCTACTGTGACAGTCACTGGTAACCACGGACACCTCTCCTGTGACCGGCGTTACCAGCGACACGCACATATGACAGTCGGTGGTAACCAGGGAAACCCACCTGCGACCATGGTAACCAAGGACACCCCTCTTGTGACAGTCAATGGTAAGCAGGGACACACATTCTGTGCCAGTGGTAACCAAGGACACGCCTCCTGTCACCATGGTACCCAGGGACAGCCCTCCGGTGACAGTCAGTGGTAACCATGTACACTCATCTGTGACAGTCGGTGGTAATCAGGGAAACCCAACTATGACATTCACAGTGCCCAGGGCCACCGGCCTGTGACAGTCGGTGGTAACCAGGAACACACCTCCTGTGACAGTCAGTGGTAACCAGGGACACACTCACCTGTGACAGTGGTAACCAAGACACCCCTCCTGTGACAGTCAGTGGTAACCAGGGACACACCTCCTGTGCCAGTGGTAACCAAGGACACCCCTCCTGTGACAATGGTACCCAGGGACAGCCCTCCTGTGACAGTCAGTGGTAACCATGAACACTCAACTGTGACAGTCTGTGGTAACCAGGGAAACCCACCTATGACATTCACAGTGCCCAGGGACACCGGCCTGTGACAGTCGGTGGTAACCAGGAACACACCTCCTGTGACAGTCTGTGGTAACCAGGGACACACCACCTGGCCAGTGGTAACCAAGGACACCCCTCCTGTGACAGTCCGTGGTGACCAGGGACAAACCTCCTGTGCCAGCGGTAACCAAGGACACCCCTCCTGTGACAATGGTACGCAGGGAAAGCCCTCCTGTGACAGTCAGTGGTAAACATGAGCACTCACCTGTGACAGTCTGTGGTAACCAGGGAAACCCACCTATGACATTCACAGTGCCCAGGGACACCGGCCTGTGACAGTCGGTGATAACCAGGGACACACCTCCTGTGACAGTCGGTGGTAAAGAGGAACACCCCTCCTGTGACAGTGGGAACTTGGGTCACACACATGTTACAGTCAGTGGTAACCAGGGAAACACACCTGTGACAGTGGTAACCAGGGACACCCCTCCTGTGACAGTCAGCGGTAACCATGTACACTTACCTGAGACAGTCGGTGGTAACTAGGGAAACACACCTATGACATTCACAGTGCACAGGGACACCTGCCCGTGACAGTCGGTGGTAACCAGGTACACAACTCCTGTGACAGTGGTAACCAGGGAAACCCTCGTGCGACCATGGTAACCAAGGACACCCCTACTGTGACAGTCACTGGTAACCACGGACACCTCTCCTGTGACCGGGATTACCAGGGACACGCACATATGACAGTCGCTCGTAACCAGGGAAACCCACCTGCGACCATGGTAACCAAGGACACCCCTACTGTGACAGTCACTGGTAACCACGGACACCTCTCCTGTGACCGGCGTTACCAGCGACACGCACATATGACAGTCGGTGGTAACCAGGGAAACCCACCTGCGACCATGGTAACCAAGCACCCCCCTCTTGTGACAGTCAATGGTAAGCAGGGACACACATTCTGTGCCAGTGGTAACCAAGGACACGCCTCCTGTCACCATGGTACCCAGGGACAGCCCTCCGGTGACAGTCAGTGGTAACCATGTACACTCACCTGTGACAGTCGGTGGTAACCAGGGAAACCCACCTATGACATTCACAGTGCCCAGGGACACCGGCCTGTGACAGTCGGTGGTAACCAGGGACACACCTCCTGTGACAGTCGGTGGTAAAGAGAACACCCTCTTGTGACAGTGGGAACTTGGGTCACACACATGTTACAGTCAGTGGTAACCAGGGAAACACACCTGTGACAGTGGTAACCAGGGACACCCCTCCTGTGACAGTCAGCGGTAACCATGTACACTTACCTGAGACAGTCGGTGGTAACTAGGGAAACACACCTATGACATTCACAGTGCACAGGGACACCTGCCCGTGACAGTCGGTGGTAACCAGGTACACAACTCCTGTGACAGTGGTAACCAGGGAAACCCACGTGCGACCATGGTAACCAAGGACACCCCTACTGTGACAGTCACTGGTAACCACGGACACCTCTCCTGTGACCGGGATTACCAGGGACACGCACATATGACAGTCGCTCGTAACCAGGGAAACCCACCTGCGACCATGGTAACCAAGGACACCCCTACTGTGACAGTCGATGGTAACCACGGACACCTCTCCTGTGACCGGCGTTACCAGCGACACGCACATATGACAGTCGGTGGTAACCAGGGAAACCCACCTGCGACCATGGTAACCAAGGACACCCCTCTTGTGACAGTCAATGGTAAGCAGGGAAACCCACCTGCGACCATGGTAACCAAGGACACCCCTCTTGTGACAGTCAATGGTAAGCAGGGACGCACATTCTGTGCCAGTGGTAACCAAGGACACGCCTCCTGTCACCATGGTACCCAGGGACAGCCCTCCGGTGACAGTCAGTGGTAACCATGTACACTCATCTGTGACAGTCGGTGGTAATCAGGGAAACCCAACTATGACATTCACAGTGCCCAGGGCCACCGGCCTGTGACAGTCGGTGGTAACCAGGAACACACCTCCTGTGACAGTCAGTGGTAACCAGGGACACACTCACCTGTGACAGTGGTAACCAAGACACCCCTCCTGTGACAGTCAGTGGTAACCAGGGACACACCTCCTGTGACAGTCAGTGGTAACCATGTACACTTACCTGTGACAGTCGGTGGTAACTAGGGAAACCCACCTATGACATTCACAGTGCCCAGGGACACCGGCCTGTGACAGACGGTGATAACCAGGGACACACCTCCTGTGACAGTCGGTGGTAAAGAGGAACACCCCTCCTGTGACAGTGGGAACTTGGGTCACACACATGTTACAGTCAGTGGTAACCAGAGAAACACACCTGTGACAGTGGTAACCAGGGACACCCCTCCTGTGACAGTCAGCGGTAACCATGTACACTTACCTGAGACAGTCGGTGGTAACTAGGGAAACACACCTATGACATTCACAGTGCACAGGGACACCTGCCCGTGACAGTCGGTGGTAACCAGGTACACAACTCCTGTGACAGTGGTAACCAGGGAAACCCACGTGCGACCATGGTAACCAAGGACACCCCTACTGTGACAGTCACTGGTAACCACGGACACCTCTCCTGTGACCGGGATTACCAGGGACACGCACATATGACAGTCGCTCGTAACCAGGGAAACCCACGTGCGACCATGGTAACCAAGGACACCCCTACTGTGACAGTCACTGGTAACCACGGACACCTCTCCTGTGACCGGGGTTACCAGCGACACGCACATATGACAGTCGGTGGTAACCAGGGAAACCCACCTATGACATTCACAGTGCCCAGGGACACCGGCCTGTGACAGTCGGTGGTAACCAGGGACACACCTACTGTGACAGTCGGTGGTAAAGAGAACACCCTCTTGTGACAGTGGGAACTTGGGTCACACACATGTTACAGTCAGTGGTAACCAGGGAAACACACCTGTGACAGTGGTAACCAGGGACACCCCTCCTGTGACAGTCAGTGTTAACCATGTACACTTACCTGTGACAGTCGGGGGTAACTAGGGAAACACACATATGACATTCACAGTGCACAGGGACACCTGCCCGTGACAGTCGGTGGTAACCAGGAAAACACCTCCTGTGACAGTCAGTGGTAACCAGGGAAACCCTCGTGCGACCATGGTAACCAAGGACACCCCTACTGTGACAGTCACTGGTAACCACGGACACCTCTCCTGTGACCGGCGTTACCAGCGACACGCACATATGACAGTCGGTGGTAACCAGGGAAACCCACCTGCGACCATGGTAACCAAGGACACCCCTCTTGTGACAGTCAATGGTAAGCAGGGACACACATTCTGTGCCAGTGGTAACCAAGGACACGCCTCCTGTCACCATGGTACCCAGGGACAGCCCTCCGGTGACAGTCAGTGGTAACCATGTACACTCACCTGTGACAGTCGGTGGTAATCAGGGAAACCCAACTATGACATTCACAGTGCCCAGGGCCACCGGCCTGTGACAGTCGGTGGTAACCAGGAACACACCTCCTGTGACAGTCAGTGGTAACCAGGGACACACCTCCTGTGCCAGTGGTAACCAAGGACACCCCTCCTTTGACAATGGTACCCAGGGACAGCCCTCCTGTGACAGTCAGTGGTAACCATGAACACTCACATGTGACAGTCTGTGGTAACCAGGGACACACCACCTGGCCAGTGGTAACCAAGGACACCCCTCCTGTGACAGTCCGTGGTGACCAGGGACAAACCTCCTGTGCCAGCGGTAACCAAGGACACCCCTCCTGTGACAATGGTACGCAGGGAAAGCCCTCCTGTGACAGTCAGTGGTAAACATGAACACTCACCTGTGACAGTCTGTGGTAACCAGGGAAACCCACCTATGACATTCACAGTGCCCAGGGACACCGGCCTGTGACAGTCGGTGATAACCAGGGACACACCTCCTGTGACAGTCGGTGGTAAAGAGGAACACCCCTCCTGTGACAGTGGGAACTTGGGTCACACACATGTTACAGTCAGTGGTAACCAGGGAAACACACCTGTGACAGTGGTAACCAGGGACACCCCTCCTGTGACAGTCAGCGGTAACCATGTACACTTACCTGAGACAGTCGGTGGTAACTAGGGAAACACACCTATGACATTCACAGTGCACAGGGACACCTGCCCGTGACAGTCGGTGGTAACCAGGTACACAACTCCTGTGACAGTGGTAACCAGGGAAACCACGTGCGACCATGGTAACCAAGGACACCCCTACTGTGACAGTCACTGGTAACCACGGACACCTCTCCTGTGACTGGCGTTACCAGCGACACGCACATATGACAGTCGGTGGTAACCAGGGAAACCCACCTGCGACCATGGTAACCAAGGACACCCCTCTTGTGACAGTCAATGGTAAGCAGGGACACACATTCTGTGCCAGTGGTAACCAAGGACACGCCTCCTGTCACCATGGTACCCAGGGACAGCCCTCCGGTGACAGTCAGTGGTAACCATGTACACTCATCTGTGACAGTCGGTGGTAATCAGGGAAACCCAACTATGACATTCACAGTGCCCAGGGCCACCGGCCTGTGACAGTCGGTGGTAACCAGGAACACACCTCCTGTGACAGTCGGTGGTAAAGAGAACACCCTCTTGTGACAGTGGGAACTTGGGTCACACACATGTTACAGTCAGTGGTAACCAAGGAAACACACCTGTGACAGTGGTAACCAGGGACACCCCTCCTGTGACAGTCAGCGGTAAACATGTACACTTACCTGAGACAGTCGGTGGTAACTAGGGAAACAAACCTATGACATTCACAGTGCACAGGGGCACCTGCCCATGACAGTCGGTGGTAACCAGGAAAACACCTCCTGTGACAGTCAGTGGTAACCAGGGAAACCCACGTGCGACCATGGTAACCAAGGACACCCCTACTGTGACAGTCACTGGTAACCACGGACACCTCTCCTGTGACGGGTTTACCAGCGACACGCACATATGACAGTCGGTGGTAACCAGGGAAACCCACCTATGACATTCACAGTGCCCAGGGACACCGGCCTGTGACAGTCGGTGGTAACCAGGGACACACCTCCTGTGACAGTCGGTGGTAAAGAGAACACCCTCTTGTGACAGTGGGAACTTGGGTCACACACATGTTACAGTCAGTGGTAACCAGGGAAACACACCTGTGACAGTGGTAACCAGGGACACCCCTCCTGTGACAGTCAGTGGTAACCATGTACACTTACCTGTGACAGTCGGTGGTAACTAGGGAAACACACCTATGACATTCACAGTGCACAGGGACACCTGCCCGTGACAGTCGGTGGTAACCAGGAAAACACCTCCTGTGACAGTCAGTGGTAACCAGGGAAACCCACGTGCGACCATGGTAACCAAGGACACCCCTACTGTGACAGTCACTGGTAACCACGGACACCTCTCCTGTGACCGGGGTTACCAGCGACACGCACATATGACAGTCGGTGGTAACCAGGGAAACCCACCTATGACATTCACAGTGCCCAGGGACACCGGCCTGTGACAGTCGGTGGTAACCAGGGACACACCTCCTGTGACAGTCGGTGGTAAAGAGAACACCCTCTTGTCACAGTGGGAACTTGGGTCACACACATGTTACAGTCAGTGGTAACCAGGGAAACACACCTGTGACAGTGGTAACCAGGGACACCCCTCCTGTGACAGTCAATGGTAACCATGTACACTTACCTGTGACAGTCGGTGGTAACTAGGGAAACACACCTATGACATTCACAGTGCACAGGGACACCTGCCCGTGACAGTCGGTGGTAACCAGGAAAACACCTCCTGTGACAGTCAGTGGTAACCAGGGAAACCCACGTGCGACCATGGTAACCAAGGACACCCCTACTGTGACAGTCACTGGTAACCACGGACACCTCTCCTGTGACCGGGGTTACCAGCGACACGCACATATGACAGTCGGTGGTAACCAGGGAAACCCACCTATGACATTCACAGTGCCCAGGGACACCGGCCTGTGACAGTCGGTGGTAACCAGGGACACACCTCCTGTGACAGTCGGTGGTAAAGAGAACACCCTCTTGTCACAGTGGGAACTTGGTTCACACACATGTTACAGTCAGTGGTAACCAGGGAAACACACCTGTGACAGTGGTAACCAGGGACACCCCTCCTGTGACAGTCAGTGGTAACCATGTACACTTACCTGTGACAGTCGGTGGTAACTAGGGAAACACACCTATGACATTCACAGTGCACAGGGACACCTGCCCGTGACAGTCGGTGGTAACCAGGAAAACACCTCCTGTGACAGTCAGTGGTAACCAGGGAAACCCACGTGCGACCATGGTAACCAAGGACACCCCTACTGTGACAGTCACTGGTAACCACGGACACCTCTCCTGTGACCGGCGTTACCAGCGACACGCACATATGACAGTCGGTGGTAAAAAGGGAAACCCACCTGCGACCATGGTAACCAAGGACACCCCTCTTGTGACAGTCAATGGTAAGCAGGGACACACATTCTGTGCCAGTGGTAACCAAGGACACGCCTCCTGTCACCATGGTACCCAGGGACAGCCCTCCGGTGACAGTCAGTGGTAACCATGTACACTCATCTGTGACAGTCGGTGGTAATCAGGGAAACCCAACTATGGCAATCACAGTGCCCAGGGCCACCGGCCTGTGACAGTCGGTGGTAACCAGGAACACACCTCCTGTGACAGTCAGTGGTAACCAGGGACACACTCACCTGTGACAGTGGTAACCAAGACACCCCTCCTGTGACAGTCAGTGGTAACCAGGGACACACCTCCTGTGCCAGTGGTAACCAAGGACACCCCTCCTGTGACAATGGTACCCAGGGACAGCCCTCCTGTGACAGTCAGTGGTAACCATGTACACTTACCTGTGACAGTCGGTGGTAACTAGGGAAACACACCTATGACATTCACAGTGCACAGGGACACCTGCCCGTGACAGTCGGTGGTAACCAGGAAAACACCTCCTGTGACAGTCAGTGGTAACCAGGGAAACCCACGTGCGACCATGGTAACCAAGGACACCCCTACTGTGACAGTCACTGGTAACCACGGACACCTCTCCTGTGACCGGGGTTACCAGCGACGCACACATATGACAGTCTGTGGTAACCAGGGAAACCCACCTATGACATTCACAGTGCCCAGGGACACCGGCCTGTGACAGTCGGTGGTAACCAGGGACACACCTCCTGTGACAGTCGGTGGTAAAGAGAACACCCTCTTGTGACAGTGGGAACTTGGGTCACACACATGTTACAGTCAGTGGTAACCAGGGAAACACACCTGTGACAGTGGTAACCAGGGACACCCCTCCTGTGACAGTCAGTGGTAACCATGTACACTTACCTGTGACAGTCGGTGGTAACTAGGGAAACACACATATGACATTCACAGTGCACAGGGACACCTGCCCGTGACAGTCGGTGGTAACCAGGAAAACACCTCCTGTGACAGTCAGTGGTAACCAGGGAAACCCACGTGCGACCATGGTAACCAAGGACACCCCTACTGTGACAGTCACTGGTAACCACGGACACCTCTCCTGTGACCGGCGTTACCAGCGACACGCACATATGACAGTCGGTGGTAACCAGGGAAACCCACCTGCGACCATGGTAACCAAGGACACCCCTCTTGTGACAGTCAATGGTAAGCAGGGACACACATTCTGTGCCAGTGGTAACCAAGGACACGCCTCCTGTCACCATGGTACCCAGGGAAAGCCCTCCGGTGACAGTCAGTGGTAACCATGTACACTCATCTGTGACAGTCGGTGGTAATCAGGGAAACCCAACTATGACATTCACAGTGCCCAGGGCCACCGGCCTGTGACAGTCAGTGGTAACCAGGAACACACCTCCTGTGACAGTCAGTGGTAACCAGGGACACACTCACCTGTGACAGTGGTAACCAAGACACCCCTCCTGTGACAGTCAGTGGTAACCAGGGACACACCTCCTGTGCCAGTGGTAACCAAGGACACCCCTCCTGTGACAATGGTACCCAAGGACAGCCCTCCTGTGACAGTCAGTGGTAACCATGAACACTCAACTGTGACAGTCTGTGGTAACCAGGGAAACCCACCTATGACATTCACAGTGCCCAGGGACACCGGCCTGTGACAGACGGTGGTAACCAGGAACACACCTCCTGTGACAGTCTGTGGTAACCAGGGACACACCACCTGGCCAGTGTTAACCAATGACACCCCTCCTGTGACAGTCCGTGGTGACCAGGGACAAACCTCCTGTGCCAGCGGTAACCAAGGACACCCCTCCTGTGACAATGGTACGCAGGGAAAGCCCTCCTGTGACAGTCAGTGGTAAACATGAACACTCACCTGTGACAGTCTGTGGTAACCAGGGAAACCCACCTATGACATTCACAGTGCCCAGGGACACCGGCCTGTGACAGTCGGTGATAACCAGGGACACACCTCCTGTGACAGTCGGTGGTAAAGAGGAACACCCCTCCTGTGACAGTGGGAACTTGGGTCATACACATGTTACAGTCAGTGGTAACCAGAGAAACACACCTGTGACAGTGGTAACCAGGGACACCCCTCCTGTGACAGTCAGCGGTAACCATGTACACTTACCTGAGACAGTCGGTGGTAACTAGGGAAACACACCTATGACATTCACAGTGCACAGGGACACCTGCCCGTGACAGTCGGTGGTAACCAGGTACACAACTCCTGTGACAGTGGTAACCAGGGAAACCCACGTGCGACCATGTTAACCAAGGACACCCCTACTGTGACAGTCACTGGTAACCACGGACACCTCTCCTGTGACCGGGATTACCAGGGACACGCACATATGACAGTCGCTTGTAACCAGGGAAACCCACCTGCGACCATGGTAACCAAGGACACCCCTACTGTGACAGTCGCTGGTAACCACGGACACCTCTCCTGTGACCGGCATTACCAGCGACACGCACATATGACAGTCGGTGGTAACCAGGGAAACCCACCTGCGACCATGGTAACCAAGGACACCCCTCTTGTGACAGTCAATGGTAAGCAGGGACGCACATTCTGTGCCAGTGGTAACCAAGGACACGCCTCCTGTCACCATGGTACCCAGGGACAGCCCTCCGGTGACAGTCAGTGGTAACCATGTACACTCATCTGTGACAGTCGGTGGTAATCAGGGAAACCCAACTATGACATTCACAGTGCCCAGGGCCACCGGCCTGTGACAGTCGGTGGTAACCAGGGACACACCTCCTGTGACAGTCGGTGGTAAAGAGAACACCCTCTTGTGACAGTGGGAACTTGGGTCACACACATGTTACAGTCAGTGGTAACCAGGGAAACACACCTGTGACAGTGGTAACCAGGGACACCCCTCCTGTGACAGTCAGTGGTAACCATGTACACTTACCTGTGACAGTCGGTGGTAACTAGGGAAACACACATATGACATTCACAGTGCACAGGGACACCTGCCCGTGACAGTCGGTGGTAACCAGGAAAACACCTCCTGTGACAGTCAGTGGTAACCAGGGAAACCCACGTGCGACCATGGTAACCAAGGACACCCCTACTGTGACAGTCACTGGTAACCACGGACACCTCTCCTGTGACCGGCGTTACCAGCGACACGCACATATGACAGTCGGTGGTAACCAGGGAAACCCACCTGCGACCATGGTAACCAAGGACACCCCTCTTGTGACAGTCAATGGTAAGCAGGGACACACATTCTGTGCCAGTGGTAACCAAGGACACGCCTCCTGTCACCATGGTACCCAGGGAAAGCCCTCCGGTGACAGTCAGTGGTAACCATGTACACTCATCTGTGACAGTCGGTGGTAATCAGGGAAACCCAACTATGACATTCACAGTGCCCAGGGCCACCGGCCTGTGACAGTCAGTGGTAACCAGGAACACACCTCCTGTGACAGTCAGTGGTAACCAGGGACACACTCACCTGTGACAGTGGTAACCAAGACACCCCTCCTGTGACAGTCAGTGGTAACCAGGGACACACCTCCTGTGCCAGTGGTAACCAAGGACACCCCTCCTGTGACAATGGTACCCAAGGACAGCCCTCCTGTGACAGTCAGTGGTAACCATGAACACTCAACTGTGACAGTCTGTGGTAACCAGGGAAACCCACCTATGACATTCACAGTGCCCAGGGACACCGGCCTGTGACAGACGGTGGTAACCAGGAACACACCTCCTGTGACAGTCTGTGGTAACCAGGGACACACCACCTGGCCAGTGTTAACCAATGACACCCCTCCTGTGACAGTCCGTGGTGACCAGGGACAAACCTCCTGTGCCAGCGGTAACCAAGGACACCCCTCCTGTGACAATGGTACGCAGGGAAAGCCCTCCTGTGACAGTCAGTGGTAAACATGAACACTCACCTGTGACAGTCTGTGGTAACCAGGGAAACCCACCTATGACATTCACAGTGCCCAGGGACACCGGCCTGTGACAGTCGGTGATAACCAGGGACACACCTCCTGTGACAGTCGGTGGTAAAGAGGAACACCCCTCCTGTGACAGTGGGAACTTGGGTCATACACATGTTACAGTCAGTGGTAACCAGAGAAACACACCTGTGACAGTGGTAACCAGGGACACCCCTCCTGTGACAGTCAGCGGTAACCATGTACACTTACCTGAGACAGTCGGTGGTAACTAGGGAAACACACCTATGACATTCACAGTGCACAGGGACACCTGCCCGTGACAGTCGGTGGTAACCAGGTACACAACTCCTGTGACAGTGGTAACCAGGGAAACCCACGTGCGACCATGTTAACCAAGGACACCCCTACTGTGACAGTCACTGGTAACCACGGACACCTCTCCTGTGACCGGGATTACCAGGGACACGCACATATGACAGTCGCTTGTAACCAGGGAAACCCACCTGCGACCATGGTAACCAAGGACACCCCTACTGTGACAGTCGCTGGTAACCACGGACACCTCTCCTGTGACCGGCATTACCAGCGACACGCACATATGACAGTCGGTGGTAACCAGGGAAACCCACCTGCGACCATGGTAACCAAGGACACCCCTCTTGTGACAGTCAATGGTAAGCAGGGACGCACATTCTGTGCCAGTGGTAACCAAGGACACGCCTCCTGTCACCATGGTACCCAGGGACAGCCCTCCGGTGACAGTCAGTGGTAACCATGTACACTCACCTGTGACAGTCGGTGGTAATCAGGGAAACCCAACTATGACATTCACAGTGCCCAGGGCCACCGGCCTGTGACAGTCGGTGGTAACCAGGAACACACCTCCTGTGACAGTCAGTGGTAACCAGGGACACACCTCCTGTGCCAGTGGTAACCAAGGACACCCCTCCTTTGACAATGGTACCCAGGGACAGCCCTCCTGTGACAGTCAGTGGTAACCATGAACACTCACATGTGACAGTCTGTGGTAACCAGGGACACACCACCTGGCCAGTGGTAACCAAGGACACCCCTCCTGTGACAGTCCGTGGTGACCAGGGACAAACCTCCTGTGCCAGCGGTAACCAAGGACACCCCTCCTGTGACAATGGTACGCAGGGAAAGCCCTCCTGTGACAGTCAGTGGTAAACATGAACACTCACCTGTGACAGTCTGTGGTAACCAGGGAAACCCACCTATGACATTCACAGTGCCCAGGGACACCGGCCTGTGACAGTCGGTGATAACCAGGGACACACCTCCTGTGACAGTCGGTGGTAAAGAGGAACACCCCTCCTGTGACAGTGGGAACTTGGGTCACACACATGTTACAGTCAGTGGTAACCAGGGAAACACACCTGTGACAGTGGTAACCAGGGACACCCCTCCTGTGACAGTCAGCGGTAACCATGTACACTTACCTGAGACAGTCGGTGGTAACTAGGGAAACACACCTATGACATTCACAGTGCACAGGGACACCTGCCCGTGACAGTCGGTGGTAACCAGGTACACAACTCCTGTGACAGTGGTAACCAGGGAAACCACGTGCGACCATGGTAACCAAGGACACCCCTACTGTGACAGTCACTGGTAACCACGGACACCTCTCCTGTGACTGGCGTTACCAGCGACACGCACATATGACAGTCGGTGGTAACCAGGGAAACCCACCTGCGACCATGGTAACCAAGGACACCCCTCTTGTGACAGTCAATGGTAAGCAGGGACACACATTCTGTGCCAGTGGTAACCAAGGACACGCCTCCTGTCACCATGGTACCCAGGGACAGCCCTCCGGTGACAGTCAGTGGTAACCATGTACACTCATCTGTGACAGTCGGTGGTAATCAGGGAAACCCAACTATGACATTCACAGTGCCCAGGGCCACCGGCCTGTGACAGTCGGTGGTAACCAGGAACACACCTCCTGTGACAGTCGGTGGTAAAGAGAACACCCTCTTGTGACAGTGGGAACTTGGGTCACACACATGTTACAGTCAGTGGTAACCAAGGAAACACACCTGTGACAGTGGTAACCAGGGACACCCCTCCTGTGACAGTCAGCGGTAAACATGTACACTTACCTGAGACAGTCGGTGGTAACTAGGGAAACAAACCTATGACATTCACAGTGCACAGGGGCACCTGCCCATGACAGTCGGTGGTAACCAGGAAAACACCTCCTGTGACAGTCAGTGGTAACCAGGGAAACCCACGTGCGACCATGGTAACCAAGGACACCCCTACTGTGACAGTCACTGGTAACCACGGACACCTCTCCTGTGACGGGTTTACCAGCGACACGCACATATGACAGTCGGTGGTAACCAGGGAAACCCACCTATGACATTCACAGTGCCCAGGGACACCGGCCTGTGACGGTCGGTGGTAACCAGGGACACACCTCCTGTGACAGTCGGTGGTAAAGAGAACACCCTCTTGTGACAGTGGGAACTTGGGTCACACACATGTTACAGTCAGTGGTAACCAGGGAAACACACCTGTGACAGTGGTAACCAGGGACACCCCTCCTGTGACAGTCAGTGGTAACCATGTACACTTACCTGTGACAGTCGGTGGTAACTAGGGAAACACACCTATGACATTCACAGTGCACAGGGACACCTGCCCGTGACAGTCGGTGGTAACCAGGAAAACACCTCCTGTGACAGTCAGTGGTAACCAGGGAAACCCACGTGCGACCATGGTAACCAAGGACACCCCTACTGTGACAGTCGCTGGTAACCACGGACACCTCTCCTGTGACCGGCGTTACCAGCGACACGCACATATGACAGTCGGTGGTAACCAGGGAAACCCACCTGCGACCATGGTAACCAAGGACACCCCTCTTGTGACAGTCAATGGTAAGCAGGGACACACATTCTGTGCCAGTGGTAACCAAGGACACGCCTCCTGTCACCATGGTACCCAGGGACAGCCCTCCGGTGACAGTCAGTGGTAACCATGTACACTCACCTGTGACAGTCGGTGGTAATCAGGGAAACCCAACTATGACATTCACAGTGCCCAGGGCCACCGGCCTGTGACAGTCGGTGGTAACCAGGAACACACCTCCTGTGACAGTCAGTGGTAACCAGGGACACACTCACCTGTGACAGTGGTAACCAAGACACCACTCCTGTGACAGTCAGTGGTAACCAGGGACACACCTCCTGTGCCAGTGGTAACCAAGGACACCCCTCCTGTGACAATGGTACCCAGGGACAGCCCTCCTGTGACAGTCAGTGGTAACCATGAACACTCACATGTGACAGTCTGTGGTAACCAGGGACACACCACCTGGCCAGTGGTAACCAAGGACACCCCTCCTGTGACAGTCCGTGGTGACCAGGGACAAACCTCCTGTGCCAGCGGTAACCAAGGACACCCCTCCTGTGACAATGGTACGCAGGGAAAGCCCTCCTGTGACAGTCAGTGGTAAATATGAACACTCACCTGTGACAGTCTGTGGTAACCAGGGAAACCCACCTATGACATTCACAGTGCCCAGGGACACCGGCCTGTGACAGTCGGTGATAACCAGGGACACACCTCCTGTGACAGTCGGTGGTAAAGAGGAACACCCCTCCTGTGACAGTGGGAACTTGGGTCACACACATGTTACAGTCAGTGGTAACCAGAGAAACACACCTGTGACAGTGGTAACCAGGGACACCCCTCCTGTGACAGTCAGCGGTAACCATGTACACTTACCTGAGACAGACGGTGGTAACTAGGGAAACACACCTATGACATTCACAGTGCACAGGGACACCTGCCCGTGACAGTCGGTGGTAACCAGGTACACAACTCCTGTGACAGTGGTAACCAGGGAAACCCACGTGCGACCATGGTAACCAAGGACACCCCTACTGTGACAGTCACTGGTAACCACGGACACCTCTCCTGTGACCGGGATTACCAGGGACACACACATATGACAGTCGCTCGTAACCAGGGAAACCCACCTGCGACCATAGTAACCAAGGACACCCCTACTGTGACAGTCGCTGGTAACCACGGACACCTCTCCTGTGACGGGTTTACCAGCGACACGCACATATGACAGTCGGTGGTAACCAGGGAAACCCACCTATGACATTCACAGTGCCCAGGGACACCAGCCTGTGACAGTCGGTGGTAACCAGGGACACACCTCCTGTGACAGTCGGTGGTAAAGAGAACACCCTCTTGTGACAGTGGGAACTTGGGTCACACACATGTTACATTCAGTGGTAACCAGGGAAACACACCTGTGACAGTGGTAACCAGGGACACCCCTCCTGTGACAGTCAGTGGTAACCATGTACACTTACCTGTGACAGTCGGTGGTAACTAGGGAAACACACATATGACATTCACAGTGCACAGGGACACCTGCCCGTGACAGTCGGTGGTAACCAGGAAAACACCTCCTGTGACAGTCAGTGGTAACCAGGGAAACCCACGTGCGACCATGGTAACCAAGGACACCCCTACTGTGACAGTCGCTGGTAACCACGGACACCTCTCCTGTGACCGGCATTACCAGCGACACGCACATATGACAGTCGGTGGTAACCAGGGAAACCCACCTGCGACCATGGTAACCAAGGACACCCCTACTGTGACAGTCGCTGGTAACCACGGACACCTCTCCTGTGACCGGCATTACCAGCGACACGCACATATGACAGTCGGTGGTAACCAGGGAAACCCACCTGCGACCATGGTAACCAAGGACACCCCTCTTGTGACAGTCAATGGTAAGCAGGGACGCACATTCTGTGCCAGTGGTAACCAAGGACACGCCTCCTGTCACCATGGTACCCAGGGACAGCCCTCCGGTGACAGTCAGTGGTAACCATGTACACTCATCTGTGACAGTCGGTGGTAATCAGGGAAACCCAACTATGACATTCACAGTGCCCAGGGCCACCGGCCTGTGACAGTCGGTGGTAACCAGGAACACACCTCCTGTGACAGTCAGTGGTAACCAGGGACACACTCACCTGTGACAGTGGTAACCAAGACACCCCTCCTGTGACAGTCAGTGGTAACCAGGGACACACCTCCTGTGACAGTCAGTGGTAACCATGTACACTTACCTGTGACAGTCGGTGGTAACTAGGGAAACCCACCTATGACATTCACAGTGCCCAGGGACACCGGCCTGTGACAGACGGTGATAACCAGGGACACACCTCCTGTGACAGTCGGTGGTAAAGAGGAACACCCCTCCTGTGACAGTGGGAACTTGGGTCACACACATGTTACAGTCAGTGGTAACCAGAGAAACACACCTGTGACAGTGGTAACCAGGGACACCCCTCCTGTGACAGTCAGCGGTAACCATGTACACTTACCTGAGACAGTCGGTGGTAACTAGGGAAACACACCTATGACATTCACAGTGCACAGGGACACCTGCCCGTGACAGTCGGTGGTAACCAGGTACACAACTCCTGTGACAGTGGTAACCAGGGAAACCCACGTGCGACCATGGTAACCAAGGACACCCCTACTGTGACAGTCACTGGTAACCACGGACACCTCTCCTGTGACCGGGATTACCAGGGACACGCACATATGACAGTCGCTCGTAACCAGGGAAACCCACGTGCGACCATGGTAACCAAGGACACCCCTACTGTGACAGTCACTGGTAACCACGGACACCTCTCCTGTGACCGGGGTTACCAGCGACACGCACATATGACAGTCGGTGGTAACCAGGGAAACCCACCTATGACATTCACAGTGCCCAGGGACACCGGCCTGTGACAGTCGGTGGTAACCAGGGACACACCTCCTGTGACAGTCGGTGGTAAAGAGAACACCCTCTTGTGACAGTGGGAACTTGGGTCACACACATGTTACAGTCAGTGGTAACCAGGGAAACACACCTGTGACAGTGGTAACCAGGGACACCCCTCCTGTGACAGTCAGTGGTAACCATGTACACTTACCTGTGACAGTCGGTGGTAACTAGGGAAACACACATATGACATTCACAGTGCACAGGGACACCTGCCCGTGACAGTCGGTGGTAACCAGGAAAACACCTCCTGTGACAGTCAGTGGTAACCAGGGAAACCCACGTGCGACCATGGTAACCAAGGACACCCCTACTGTGACAGTCACTGGTAACCACGGACACCTCTCCTGTGACCGGGGTTACCAGCGACACGCACATATGACAGTCGGTGGTAACCAGGGAAACCCACCTATGACATTCACAGTGCCCAGGGACACCGGCCTGTGACAGTCGGTGGTAACCAGGGACACACCTCCTGTGACAGTCGGTGGTAAAGAGAACACCCTCTTGTGACAGTGGGAACTTGGGTAACACACATGTTACAGTCAGTGGTAACCAGGGAAACACACCTGTGACAGTGGTAACCAGGGACACCCCTCCTGTGACAGTCAGTGGTAACCATGTACACTTACCTGTGACAGTCGGTGGTAACTAGGGAAACACACATATGACATTCACAGTGCACAGGGACACCTGCCCGTGACAGTCGGTGGTAACCAGGAAAACACCTCCTGTGACAGTCAGTGGTAACCAGGGAAACCCACGTGCGACCATGGTAACCAAGGACACCCCTACTGTGACAGTCACTGGTAACCACGGACACCTCTCCTGTGACCGGGATTACCAGGGACACACACATATGACAGTCGCTCGTAACCAGGGAAACCCACCTGCGACCATAGTAACCAAGGACACCCCTACTGTGACAGTCGCTGGTAACCACGGACACCTCTCCTGTGACGGGTTTACCAGCGACACGCACATATGACAGTCGGTGGTAACCAGGGAAACCCACCTATGACATTCACAGTGCCCAGGGACACCAGCCTGTGACAGTCGGTGGTAACCAGGGACACACCTCCTGTGACAGTCGGTGGTAAAGAGAACACCCTCTTGTGACAGTGGGAACTTGGGTCACACACATGTTACATTCAGTGGTAACCAGGGAAACACACCTGTGACAGTGGTAACCAGGGACACCCCTCCTGTGACAGTCAGTGGTAACCATGTACACTTACCTGTGACAGTCGGTGGTAACTAGGGAAACACACATATGACATTCACAGTGCACAGGGACACCTGCCCGTGACAGTCGGTGGTAACCAGGAAAACACCTCCTGTGACAGTCAGTGGTAACCAGGGAAACCCACGTGCGACCATGGTAACCAAGGACACCCCTACTGTGACAGTCGCTGGTAACCACGGACACCTCTCCTGTGACCGGCGTTACCAGCGACACGCACATATGACAGTCGGTGGTAACCAGGGAAACCCACCTGCGACCATGGTAACCAAGGACACCCCTCTTGTGACAGTCAATGGTAAGCAGGGACACACATTCTGTGCCAGTGGTAACCAAGGACACGCCTCCTGTCACCATGGTACCCAGGGACAGCCCTCCGGTGACAGTCAGTGGTAACCATGTACACTCACCTGTGACAGTCGGTGGTAATCAGGGAAACCCAACTATGACATTCACAGTGCCCAGGGCCACCGGCCTGTGACAGTCGGTGGTAACCAGGAACACACCTCCTGTGACAGTCAGTGGTAACCAGGGACACACTCACCTGTGACAGTGGTAACCAAGACACCACTCCTGTGACAGTCAGTGGTAACCAGGGACACACCTCCTGTGCCAGTGGTAACCAAGGACACCCCTCCTGTGACAATGGTACCCAGGGACAGCCCTCCTGTGACAGTCAGTGGTAACCATGAACACTCACATGTGACAGTCTGTGGTAACCAGGGACACACCACCTGGCCAGTGGTAACCAAGGACACCCCTCCTGTGACAGTCCGTGGTGACCAGGGACAAACCTCCTGTGCCAGCGGTAACCAAGGACACCCCTCCTGTGACAATGGTACGCAGGGAAAGCCCTCCTGTGACAGTCAGTGGTAAATATGAACACTCACCTGTGACAGTCTGTGGTAACCAGGGAAACCCACCTATGACATTCACAGTGCCCAGGGACACCGGCCTGTGACAGTCGGTGATAACCAGGGACACACCTCCTGTGACAGTCGGTGGTAAAGAGGAACACCCCTCCTGTGACAGTGGGAACTTGGGTCACACACATGTTACAGTCAGTGGTAACCAGGGAAACACACCTGTGACAGTGGTAACCAGGGACACCCCTCCTGTGACAGTCAGCGGTAACCATGTACACTTACCTGAGACAGTCGGTGGTAACTAGGGAAACACACCTATGACATTCACAGTGCACAGGGACACCTGCCCGTGACAGTCGGTGGTAACCAGGTACACAACTCCTGTGACAGTGGTAACCAGGGAAACCCACGTGCGACCATGGTAACCAAGGACACCCCTACTGTGACAGTCACTGGTAAACACGGACACCTCTCCTGTGACCGGGATTACCAGGGACACGCACATATGACAGTCGCTCGTAACCAGGGAAACCCACCTGCGACCATGGTAACCAAGGACACCCCTACTGTGACAGTCGCTGGTAACCACGGACACCTCTCCTGTGACCGGCATTACCAGCGACACGCACATATGACAGTCGGTGGTAACCAGGGAAACCCACCTGCGACCATGGTAACCAAGGACACCCCTCTTGTGACAGTCAATGGTAAGCAGGGACGCACATTCTGTGCCAGTGGTAACCAAGGACACGCCTCCTGTCACCATGGTACCCAGGGACAGCCCTCCGGTGACAGTCAGTGGTAACCATGTACACTCATCTGTGACAGTCGGTGGTAATCAGGGAAACCCAACTATGACATTCACAGTGCCCAGGGCCACCGGCCTGTGACAGTCGGTGGTAACCAGGAACACACCTCCTGTGACAGTCAGTGGTAACCAGGGACACACTCACCTGTGACAGTGGTAACCAAGACACCCCTCCTGTGACAGTCAGTGGTAACCAGGGACACACCTCCTGTGACAGTCAGTGGTAACCATGTACACTTACCTGTGACAGTCGGTGGTAACTAGGGAAACCCACCTATGACATTCACAGTGCCCAGGGACACCGGCCTGTGACAGACGGTGATAACCAGGGACACACCTCCTGTGACAGTCGGTGGTAAAGAGGAACACCCCTCCTGTGACAGTGGGAACTTGGGTCACACACATGTTACAGTCAGTGGTAACCAGAGAAACACACCTGTGACAGTGGTAACCAGGGACACCCCTCCTGTGACAGTCAGCGGTAACCATGTACACTTACCTGAGACAGTCGGTGGTAACTAGGGAAACACACCTATGACATTCACAGTGCACAGGGACACCTGCCCGTGACAGTCGGTGGTAACCAGGTACACAACTCCTGTGACAGTGGTAACCAGGGAAACCCACGTGCGACCATGGTAACCAAGGACACCCCTACTGTGACAGTCACTGGTAACCACGGACACCTCTCCTGTGACCGGGATTACCAGGGACACGCACATATGACAGTCGCTCGTAACCAGGGAAACCCACGTGCGACCATGGTAACCAAGGACACCCCCACTGTGACAGTCACTGGTAACCACGGACACCTCTCCTGTGACCGGGGTTACCAGCGACACGCACATATGACAGTCGGTGGTAACCAGGGAAACCCACCTATGACATTCACAGTGCCCAGGGACACCGGCCTGTGACAGTCGGTGGTAACCAGGGACACACCTCCTGTGACAGTCGGTGGTAAAGAGAACACCCTCTTGTGACAGTGGGAACTTGGGTCACACACATGTTACAGTCAGTGGTAACCAGGGAAACACACCTGTGACAGTGGTAACCAGGGACACCCCTCCTGTGACAGTCAGTGGTAACCATGTACACTTACCTGTGACAGTCGGTGGTAACTAGGGAAACACACATATGACATTCACAGTGCACAGGGACACCTGCCCGTGACAGTCGGTGGTAACCAGGAAAACACCTCCTGTGACAGTCAGTGGTAACCAGGGAAACCCACGTGCGACCATGGTAACCAAGGACACCCCTACTGTGACAGTCACTGGTAACCACGGACACCTCTCCTGTGACCGGGGTTACCAGCGACACGCACATATGACAGTCGGTGGTAACCAGGGAAACCCACCTATGACATTCACAGTGCCCAGGGACACCGGCCTGTGACAGTCGGTGGTAACCAGGGACACACCTCCTGTGACAGTCGGTGGTAAAGAGGAACACCCCTCCTGTGACAGTGGGAACTTGGGTCACACACATGTTACAGTCAGTGGTAACCAGAGAAACACACCTGTGACAGTGGTAACCAGGGACACCCCTCCTGTGACAGTCAGCGGTAACCATGTACACTTACCTGAGACAGTCGGTGGTAACTAGGGAAACACACCTATGACATTCACAGTGCACAGGGACACCTGCCCGTGACAGTCGGTGGTAACCAGGTACACAACTCCTGTGACAGTGGTAACCAGGGAAACCCACGTGCGACCATGGTAACCAAGGACACCCCTACTGTGACAGTCACTGGTAACCACGGACACCTCTCCTTGACCGGGATTACCAGGGACACGCACATATGACAGTCGCTCGTAACCAGGGAAACCCACGTGCGACCATGGTAACCAAGGACACCCCTACTGTGACAGTCACTGGTAACCACGGACACCTCTCCTGTGACCGGGGTTACCAGCGACACGCACATATGACAGTCGGTGGTAACCAGGGAAACCCACCTATGACATTCACAGTGCCCAGGGACACCGGCCTGTGACAGTCGGTAGTAACCAGGGACACACCTCCTGTGACAGTCGGTGGTAAAGAGAACACCCTCTTGTGACAGTGGGAACTTGGGTCACACACATGTTACAGTCAGTGGTAACCAGGGAAACACACCTGTGACAGTGGTAACCAGGGACACCCCTCCTGTGACAGTCAGTGGTAACCATGTACACTTACCTGTGACAGTCGGTGGTAACTAGGGAAACACACATATGACATTCACAGTGCACAGGGACACCTGCCCGTGACAGTCGGTGGTAACCAGGAAAACACCTCCTGTGACAGTCAGTGGTAACCAGGGAAACCCACGTGCGACCATGGTAACCAAGGACACCCCTACTGTGACAGTCACTGGTAACCACGGACACCTCTCCTGTGACCGGCGTTACCAGCGACACGCACATATGACAGTCGGTGATAACCAGGGAAACCCACCTGCGACCATGGTAACCAAGCACCCCCCTCTTGTGACAGTCAATGGTAAGCAGGGACACACATTCTGTGCCAGTGGTAACCAAGGACACGCCTCCTGTCACCATGGTACCCAGGGACAGCCCTCCGGTGACAGTCAGTGGTAACCATGTACACTCATCTGTGACAGTCGGTGGTAATCAGGGAAACCCAACTATGACATTCACAGTGCCCAGGGCCACCGGCCTGTGACAGTCGGTGGTAACCAGGAACACACCTCCTGTGACAGTCAGTGGTAACCAGGGACACACTCACCTGTGACAGTGGTAACCAAGACACCCCTCCTGTGACAGTCAGTGGTAACCAGGGACACACCTCCTGTGCCAGTGGTAACCAAGGACACCCCTCCTGTGACAATGGTACCCAAGGACAGCCCTCCTGTGACAGTCAGTGGTAACCATGAACACTCACCTGTGACAGTCTGTGGTAACCAGGGAAACCCACCTATGACATTCACAGTGCCCAGGGACACCGGCCTGTGACAGTCGGTGGTAACCAGGAACACACCTCCTGTGACAGTCTGTGGTAACCAGGGACACACCACCTGGCCAGTGGTAACCAAGGACACCCCTCCTGTGACAGTCCGTGGTGACCAGGGACAAACCTCCTGTGCAAGCGGTAACCAAGGACACCCCTCCTGTGACAATGGTACGCAGGGAAAGCCCTCCTGTGACAGTCAGTGGTAAACATGAGCACTCACCTGTGACAGTCTGTGGTAACCAGGGAAACCCACCTATGACATTCACAGTGCCCAGGGACACCGGCCTGTGACAGTCGGGGATAACCAGGGACACACCTCCTGTGACAGTCGGTGGTAAAGAGGAACACCCCTCCTGTGACAGTGGGAACTTGGGTCACACACATGTTACAGTCAGTGGTAACCAGGGAAACACACCTGTGACAGTGGTAACCAGGGACACCCCTCCTGTGACAGTCAGCGGTAACCATGTACACTTACCTGAGACAGTCGGTGGTAACTAGGGAAACACACCTATGACATTCACAGTGCACAGGGACACCTGCCCGTGACAGTCGGTGGTAACCAGGTACACAACTCCTGTGACAGTGGTAACCAGGGAAACCCACGTGCGACCATGGTAACCAAGGACACCCCTACTGTGACAGTCACTGGTAACCACGGACACCTCTCCTGTGACCGGGGTTACCAGCGACACGCACATATGACAGTCGGTGGTAACCAGGGAAACCCACCTATGACATTCACAGTGCCCAGGGACACCGGCCTGTGACAGTCGGTAGTAACCAGGGACACACCTCCTGTGACAGTCGGTGGTAAAGAGAACACCCTCTTGTGACAGTGGGAACTTGGGTCACACACATGTTACAGTCAGTGGTAACCAGGGAAACACACCTGTGACAGTGGTAACCAGGGACACCCCTCCTGTGACAGTCAGTGGTAACCATGTACACTTACCTGTGACAGTCGGTGGTAACTAGGGAAACACACATATGACATTCACAGTGCACAGGGACACCTGCCCGTGACAGTCGGTGGTAACCAGGAAAACACCTCCTGTGACAGTCAGTGGTAACCAGGGAAACCCACGTGCGACCATGGTAACCAAGGACACCCCTACTGTGACAGTCACTGGTAACCACGGACACCTCTCCTGTGACCGGCGTTACCAGCGACACGCACATATGACAGTCGGTGATAACCAGGGAAACCCACCTGCGACCATGGTAACCAAGCACCCCCCTCTTGTGACAGTCAATGGTAAGCAGGGACACACATTCTGTGCCAGTGGTAACCAAGGACACGCCTCCTGTCACCATGGTACCCAGGGACAGCCCTCCGGTGACAGTCAGTGGTAACCATGTACACTCATCTGTGACAGTCGGTGGTAATCAGGGAAACCCAACTATGACATTCACAGTGCCCAGGGCCACCGACCTGTGACAGTCGGTGGTAACCAGGAACACACCTCCTGTGACAGTCAGTGGTAACCAGGGACACACTCACCTGTGACAGTGGTAACCAAGACACCCCTCCTGTGACAGTCAGTGGTAACCAGGGACACACCTCCTGTGCCAGTGGTAACCAAGGACACCCCTCCTGTGACAATGGTACCCAAGGACAGCCCTCCTGTGACAGTCAGTGGTAACCATGAACACTCAACTGTGACAGTCTGTGGTAACCAGGGAAACCCACCTATGACATTCACAGTGCCCAGGGACACCGGCCTGTGACAGTCGGTGGTAACCAGGAACACACCTCCTGTGACAGTCTGTGGTAACCAGGGACACACCACCTGGCCAGTGGTAACCAAGGACACCCCTCCTGTGACAGTCCGTGGTGACCAGGGACAAACCTCCTGTGCCAGCGGTAACCAAGGACACCCCTCCTGTGACAATGGTACGCAGGGAAAGCCCTCCTGTGACAGTCAGTGGTAAACATGAGCACTCACCTGTGACAGTCTGTGGTAACCAGGGAAACCCACCTATGACATTCACAGTGCCCAGGGACACCGGCCTGTGACAGTCGGTGATAACCAGGGACACACCTCCTGTGACAGTCGGTGGTAAAGAGGAACACCCCTCCTGTGACAGTGGGAACTTGGGTCACACACATGTTACAGTCAGTGGTAACCAGGGAAACACACCTGTGACAGTGGTAACCAGGGACACCCCTCCTGTGACAGTCAGCGGTAACCATGTACACTTACCTGAGACAGTCGGTGGTAACTAGGGAAACACACCTATGACATTCACAGTGCACAGGGACACCTGCCCGTGACAGTCGGTGGTAACCAGGTACACAACTCCTGTGACAGTGGTAACCAGGGAATCCCACGTGCGACCATGGTAACCAAGGACACCCCTACTGTGACAGTCACTGGTAACCACGGACACCTCTCCTGTGACCGGGATTACCAGGGACACGCACATATGACAGTCGCTCGTAACCAGGGAAACCCACGTGCGACCATGGTAACCAAGGACACCCCTACTGTGACAGTCACTGGTAACCACGGACACCTCTCCTGTGACCGGCGTTACCAGCGACACGCACATATGACAGTCGGTGGTAACCAGGGAAACCCAACTATGACATTCACAGTGCCCAGGGACACCGGCCTGTGACAGTCGGTGGTAACCAGGGACACACCTCCTGTGACAGTCGGTGGTAAAGAGAACACCCTCTTGTGACAGTGGGAACTTGGGTCACACACATGTTACAGTCAGTGGTAACCAGGGAAACACACCTGTGACAGTGGTAACCAGGGACACCCCTCCTGTGACAGTCAGTGGTAACCATGTACACTTACCTGTGACAGTCGGTGGTAACTAGGGAAACACACATATGACATTCACAGTGCACAGGGACACCTGCCCGTGACAGTCGGTGGTAACCAGGAAAACACCTCCTGTGACAGTCAGTGGTAACCAGGGAAACCCACGTGCGACCATGGTAACCAAGGACACCCCTACTGTGACAGTCACTGGTAACCACGGACACCTCTCCTGTGACCGGCGTTACCAGCGACACGCACATATGACAGTCGGTGGTAACCAGGGAAACCCACCTGCGACCATGGTAACCAAGGACACCCCTCTTGTGACAGTCAATGGTAAGCAGGGACACACATTCTGTGCCAGTGGTAACCAAGGACACGCCTCCTGTCACCATGGTACCCAGGGACAGCCCTCCGGTGACAGTCAGTGGTAACCATGTACACTCATCTGTGACAGTCGGTGGTAATCAGGGAAACCCAACTATGACATTCACAGTGCCCAGGGCCACCGGCCTGTGACAGTCGGTGGTAACCAGGAACACACCTCCTGTGACAGTCAGTGGTAACCAGGGACACACTCACCTGTGACAGTGGTAACCAAGACACCCCTCCTGTGACAGTCAGTGGTAACCAGGGACACACCTCCTGTGCCAGTGGTAACCAAGGACACCCCTCCTGTGACAATGGTACCCAGGGACAGCCCTCCTGTGACAGTCAGTGGTAACCATGAACACTCAACTGTGACAGTCTGTGGTAACCAGGGAAACCCACCTATGACATTCACAGTGCCCAGCGACACCGGCCTGTGACAGTCGGTGGTAACCAGGAACACACCTCCTGTGACAGTCTGTGGTAACTAGGGACACACCACCTGGCCAGTGGTAACCAAGGACACCCCTCCTGTGACAGTCCGTGCTGACCAGGGACAAACCTCCTGTGCCAGCGGTAACCAAGGACACCCCTCCTGTGACAATGGTACGCAGGGAAAGCCCTCCTGTGACAGTCAGTGGTAAACATGAGCACTCACCTGTGACAGTCTGTGGTAACCAGGGAAACCCACCTATGACATTCACAGTGCCCAGGGACACCGGCCTGTGACAGTCGGTGATAACCAGGGACACACCTCCTGTGACAGTCGGTGGTAAAGAGGAACACCCCTCCTGTGACAGTGGGAACTTGGGTCACACACATGTTACAGTCAGTGGTAACCAGGGAAACACACCTGTGACAGTGGTAACCAGGGACACCCCTCCTGTGACAGTCAGCGGTAACCATGTACACTTACCTGAGACAGTCGGTGGTAACTAGGGAAACACACCTATGACATTCACAGTGCACAGGGACACCTGCCCGTGACAGTCGGTGGTAACCAGGTACACAACTCCTGTGACAGTGGTAACCAGGGAAACCCACGTGCGACCATGGTAACCAAGGACACCCCTACTGTGACAGTCACTGGTAACCACGGACACCTCTCCTGTGACCGGGATTACCAGGGACACGCACATATGACAGTCGCTCGTAACCAGGGAAACCCACCTGCGACCATGGTAACCAAGGACACCCCTACTGTGACAGTCACTGGTAACCACGGACACCTCTCCTGTGACCGGCGTTACCAGCGACACGCACATATGACAGTCGGTGGTAACCAGGGAAACCCACCTGCGACCATGGTAACCAAGCACCCCCCTCTTGTGAAAGTCAATGGTAAGCAGGGACACACATTCTGTGCCAGTGGTAACCAAGGACACGCCTCCTGTCACCATGGTACCCAGGGACAGCCCTCCGGTGACAGTCAGTGGTAACCATGTACACTCACCTGTGACAGTCGGTGGTAACCAGGGAAACCCACCTATGACATTCACAGTGCCCAGGGACACCGGCCTGTGACAGTCGGTGGTAACCAGGGACACACCTCCTGTGACAGTCGGTGGTAAAGAGAACACCCTCTTGTGACAGTGGGAACTTGGGTCACACACATGTTACAGTCAGTGGTAACCAGGGAAACACACCTGTGACAGTGGTAACCAGGGACACCCCTCCTGTGACAGTCAGCGGTAACCATGTACACTTACCTGAGACAGTCGGTGGTAACTAGGGAAACACACCTATGACATTCACAGTGCACAGGGACACCTGCCCGTGACAGTCGGTGGTAACCAGGTACACAACTCCTGTGACAGTGGTAACCAGGGAAACCCACGTGCGACCATGGTAACCAAGGACACCCCTACTGTGACAGTCACTGGTAACCACGGACACCTCTCCTGTGACCGGGATTACCAGGGACACGCACATATGACAGTCGCTCGTAACCAGGGAAACCCACCTGCGACCATGGTAACCAAGGACACCCCTACTGTGACAGTCGCTGGTAACCACGGACACCTCTCCTGTGACCGGCGTTACCAGCGACACGCACATATGACAGTCGGTGGTAACCAGGGAAACCCACCTGCGACCATGGTAACCAAGGACACCCCTCTTGTGACAGTCAATGGTAAGCAGGGACACACATTCTGTGCCAGTGGTAACCAAGGACACGCCTCCTGTAACCATGGTAACCAGGGACAGCCCTCCGGTGACAGTCAATGGTAACCATGTACACTCATCTGTGACAGTCGGTGGTAATCAGGGAAACCCAACTATGACATTCACAGTGCCCAGGGCCACCGGCCTGTGACAGTCGGTGGTAACCAGGAACACACCTCCTGTGACAGTCAGTGGTAACCAGGGACACACTCACCTGTGACAGTGGTAACCAAGACACCCCTCCTGTGACAGTCAGTGGTAACCAGGGACACACCTCCTTTGCCAGTGGTAACCAAGGACACCCCTCCTGTGACAATGGTACCCAAGGACAGCCCTCCTGTGACAGTCAGTGGTAACCAGGGACACACTCACCTGTGACAGTGGTAACCAAGACACCCCTCCTGTGACAGTCAGTGGTAACCAGGGACACACCTCCTGTGACAGTCAGTGGTAACCATGTACACTTACCTGTGACAGTCGGTGGTAACTAGGGAAACCCACCTATGACATTCACAGTGCCCAGGGACACCGGCCTGTGACAGACGGTGATAACCAGGGACACACCTCCTGTGACAGTCGGTGGTAAAGAGGAACACCCCTCCTGTGACAGTGGGAACTTGGGTCACACACATGTTACAGTCAGTGGTAACCAGAGAAACACACCTGTGACAGTGGTAACCAGGGACACCCCTCCTGTGACAGTCAGCGGTAACCATGTACACTTACCTGAGACAGTCGGTGGTAACTAGGGAAACACACCTATGACATTCACAGTGCACAGGGACACCTGCCCGTGACAGTCGGTGGTAACCAGGTACACAACTCCTGTGACAGTGGTAACCAGGGAAACCCACGTGCGACCATGGTAACCAAGGACACCCCTACTGTGACAGTCACTGGTAACCACGGACACCTCTCCTGTGACCGGGATTACCAGGGACACGCACATATGACAGTCGCTCGTAACCAGGGAAACCCACGTGCGACCATGGTAACCAAGGACACCCCTACTGTGACAGTCACTGGTAACCACGGACACCTCTCCTGTGACCGGGGTTACCAGCGACACGCACATATGACAGTCGGTGGTAACCAGGGAAACCCACCTATGACATTCACAGTGCCCAGGGACACCGGCCTGTGACAGTCGGTGGTAACCAGGGACACACCTCCTGTGACAGTCGGTGGTAAAGAGAACACCCTCTTGTGACAGTGGGAACTTGGGTCACACACATGTTACAGTCAGTGGTAACCAGGGAAACACACCTGTGACAGTGGTAACCAGGGACACCCCTCCTGTGACAGTCAGTGGTAACCATGTACACTTACCTGTGACAGTCGGTGGTAACTAGGGAAACACACATATGACATTCACAGTGCACAGGGACACCTGCCCGTGACAGTCGGTGGTAACCAGGAAAACACCTCCTGTGACAGTCAGTGGTAACCAGGGAAACCCACGTGCGACCATGGTAACCAAGGACACCCCTACTGTGACAGTCACTGGTAACCACGGACACCTCTCCTGTGACCGGGGTTACCAGCGACACGCACATATGACAGTCGGTGGTAACCAGGGAAACCCACCTATGACATTCACAGTGCCCAGGGACACCGGCCTGTGACAGTCGGTGGTAACCAGGGACACACCTCCTGTGACAGTCGGTGGTAAAGAGGAACACCCCTCCTGTGACAGTGGGAACTTGGGTCACACACATGTTACAGTCAGTGTAACCAGAGAAACACACCTGTGACAGTGGTAACCAGGGACACCCCTCCTGTGACAGTCAGCGGTAACCATGTACACTTACCTGAGACAGTCGGTGGTAACTAGGGAAACACACCTATGACATTCACAGTGCACAGGGACACCTGCCCGTGACAGTCGGTGGTAACCAGGTACACAACTCCTGTGACAGTGGTAACCAGGGAAACCCACGTGCGACCATGGTAACCAAGGACACCCCTACTGTGACAGTCACTGGTAACCACGGACACCTCTCCTGTGACCGGGATTACCAGGGACACGCACATATGACAGTCGCTCGTAACCAGGGAAACCCACGTGCGACCATGGTAACCAAGGACACCCCTACTGTGACAGTCACTGGTAACCACGGACACCTCTCCTGTGACCGGGGTTACCAGCGACACGCACATATGACAGTCGGTGGTAACCAGGGAAACCCACCTATGACATTCACAGTGCCCAGGGACACCGGCCTGTGACAGTCGGTAGTAACCAGGGACACACCTCCTGTGACAGTCGGTGGTAAAGAGAACACCCTCTTGTGACAGTGGGAACTTGGGTCACACACATGTTACAGTCAGTGGTAACCAGGGAAACACACCTGTGACAGTGGTAACCAGGGACACCCCTCCTGTGACAGTCAGTGGTAACCATGTACACTTACCTGTGACAGTCGGTGGTAACTAGGGAAACACACATATGACATTCACAGTGCACAGGGACACCTGCCCGTGACAGTCGGTGGTAACCAGGAAAACACCTCCTGTGACAGTCAGTGGTAACCAGGGAAACCCACGTGCGACCATGGTAACCAAGGACACCCCTACTGTGACAGTCACTGGTAACCACGGACACCTCTCCTGTGACCGGCGTTACCAGCGACACGCACATATGACAGTCGGTGATAACCAGGGAAACCCACCTGCGACCATGGTAACCAAGCACCCCCCTCTTGTGACAGTCAATGGTAAGCAGGGACACACATTCTGTGCCAGTGGTAACCAAGGACACGCCTCCTGTCACCATGGTACCCAGGGACAGCCCTCCGGTGACAGTCAGTGGTAACCATGTACACTCATCTGTGACAGTCGGTGGTAATCAGGGAAACCCAACTATGACATTCACAGTGCCCAGGGCCACCGGCCTGTGACAGTCGGTGGTAACCAGGAACACACCTCCTGTGACAGTCAGTGGTAACCAGGGACACACTCACCTGTGACAGTGGTAACCAAGACACCCCTCCTGTGACAGTCAGTGGTAACCAGGGACACACCTCCTGTGCCAGTGGTAACCAAGGACACCCCTCCTGTGACAATGGTACCCAAGGACAGCCCTCCTGTGACAGTCAGTGGTAACCATGAACACTCACCTGTGACAGTCTGTGGTAACCAGGGAAACCCACCTATGACATTCACAGTGCCCAGGGACACCGGCCTGTGACAGTCGGTGGTAACCAGGAACACACCTCCTGTGACAGTCTGTGGTAACCAGGGACACACCACCTGGCCAGTGGTAACCAAGGACACCCCTCCTGTGACAGTCCGTGGTGACCAGGGACAAACCTCCTGTGCAAGCGGTAACCAAGGACACCCCTCCTGTGACAATGGTACGCAGGGAAAGCCCTCCTGTGACAGTCAGTGGTAAACATGAGCACTCACCTGTGACAGTCTGTGGTAACCAGGGAAACCCACCTATGACATTCACAGTGCCCAGGGACACCGGCCTGTGACAGTCGGTGATAACCAGGGACACACCTCCTGTGACAGTCGGTGGTAAAGAGGAACACCCCTCCTGTGACAGTGGGAACTTGGGTCACACACATGTTACAGTCAGTGGTAACCAGGGAAACACACCTGTGACAGTGGTAACCAGGGACACCCCTCCTGTGACAGTCAGCGGTAACCATGTACACTTACCTGAGACAGTCGGTGGTAACTAGGGAAACACACCTATGACATTCACAGTGCACAGGGACACCTGCCCGTGACAGTCGGTGGTAACCAGGTACACAACTCCTGTGACAGTGGTAACCAGGGAAACCCACGTGCGACCATGGTAACCAAGGACACCCCTACTGTGACAGTCACTGGTAACCACGGACACCTCTCCTGTGACCGGGGTTACCAGCGACACGCACATATGACAGTCGGTGGTAACCAGGGAAACCCACCTATGACATTCACAGTGCCCAGGGACACCGGCCTGTGACAGTCGGTAGTAACCAGGGACACACCTCCTGTGACAGTCGGTGGTAAAGAGAACACCCTCTTGTGACAGTGGGAACTTGGGTCACACACATGTTACAGTCAGTGGTAACCAGGGAAACACACCTGTGACAGTGGTAACCAGGGACACCCCTCCTGTGACAGTCAGTGGTAACCATGTACACTTACCTGTGACAGTCGGTGGTAACTAGGGAAACACACATATGACATTCACAGTGCACAGGGACACCTGCCCGTGACAGTCGGTGGTAACCAGGAAAACACCTCCTGTGACAGTCAGTGGTAACCAGGGAAACCCACGTGCGACCATGGTAACCAAGGACACCCCTACTGTGACAGTCACTGGTAACCACGGACACCTCTCCTGTGACCGGCGTTACCAGCGACACGCACATATGACAGTCGGTGATAACCAGGGAAACCCACCTGCGACCATGGTAACCAAGCACCCCCCTCTTGTGACAGTCAATGGTAAGCAGGGACACACATTCTGTGCCAGTGGTAACCAAGGACACGCCTCCTGTCACCATGGTACCCAGGGACAGCCCTCCGGTGACAGTCAGTGGTAACCATGTACACTCATCTGTGACAGTCGGTGGTAATCAGGGAAACCCAACTATGACATTCACAGTGCCCAGGGCCACCGACCTGTGACAGTCGGTGGTAACCAGGAACACACCTCCTGTGACAGTCAGTGGTAACCAGGGACACACTCACCTGTGACAGTGGTAACCAAGACACCCCTCCTGTGACAGTCAGTGGTAACCAGGGACACACCTCCTGTGCCAGTGGTAACCAAGGACACCCCTCCTGTGACAATGGTACCCAAGGACAGCCCTCCTGTGACAGTCAGTGGTAACCATGAACACTCAACTGTGACAGTCTGTGGTAACCAGGGAAACCCACCTATGACATTCACAGTGCCCAGGGACACCGGCCTGTGACAGTCGGTGGTAACCAGGAACACACCTCCTGTGACAGTCTGTGGTAACCAGGGACACACCACCTGGCCAGTGGTAACCAAGGACACCCCTCCTGTGACAGTCCGTGGTGACCAGGGACAAACCTCCTGTGCCAGCGGTAACCAAGGACACCCCTCCTGTGACAATGGTACGCAGGGAAAGCCCTCCTGTGACAGTCAGTGGTAAACATGAGCACTCACCTGTGACAGTCTGTGGTAACCAGGGAAACCCACCTATGACATTCACAGTGCCCAGGGACACCGGCCTGTGACAGTCGGTGATAACCAGGGACACACCTCCTGTGACAGTCGGTGGTAAAGAGGAACACCCCTCCTGTGACAGTGGGAACTTGGGTCACACACATGTTACAGTCAGTGGTAACCAGGGAAACACACCTGTGACAGTGGTAACCAGGGACACCCCTCCTGTGACAGTCAGCGGTAACCATGTACACTTACCTGAGACAGTCGGTGGTAACTAGGGAAACACACCTATGACATTCACAGTGCACAGGGACACCTGCCCGTGACAGTCGGTGGTAACCAGGTACACAACTCCTGTGACAGTGGTAACCAGGGAATCCCACGTGCGACCATGGTAACCAAGGACACCCCTACTGTGACAGTCACTGGTAACCACGGACACCTCTCCTGTGACCGGGATTACCAGGGACACGCACATATGACAGTCGCTCGTAACCAGGGAAACCCACGTGCGACCATGGTAACCAAGGACACCCCTACTGTGACAGTCACTGGTAACCACGGACACCTCTCCTGTGACCGGCGTTACCAGCGACACGCACATATGACAGTCGGTGGTAACCAGGGAAACCCACCTGCGACCATGGTAACCAAGGACACCCCTCTTGTGACAGTCAATGGTAAGCAGGGACACACATTCTGTGCCAGTGGTAACCAAGGACACGCCTCCTGTCACCATGGTACCCAGGGACAGCCCTCCGGTGACAGTCAGTGGTAACCATGTACACTCATCTGTGACAGTCGGTGGTAATCAGGGAAACCCAACTATGACATTCACAGTGCCCAGGGCCACCGGCCTGTGACAGTCGGTGGTAACCAGGAACACACCTCCTGTGACAGTCAGTGGTAACCAGGGACACACTCACCTGTGACAGTGGTAACCAAGACACCCCTCCTGTGACAGTCAGTGGTAACCAGGGACACACCTCCTGTGCCAGTGGTAACCAAGGACACCCCTCCTGTGACAATGGTACCCAGGGACAGCCCTCCTGTGACAGTCAGTGGTAACCATGAACACTCAACTGTGACAGTCTGTGGTAACCAGGGAAACCCACCTATGACATTCACAGTGCCCAGGGACACCGGCCTGTGACAGTCGGTGGTAACCAGGAACACACCTCCTGTGACAGTCTGTGGTAACCAGGGACACACCACCTGGCCAGTGGTAACCAAGGACACCCCTCCTGTGACAGTCCGTGGTGACCAGGGACAAACCTCCTGTGCCAGCGGTAACCAAGGACACCCCTCCTGTGACAATGGTACGCAGGGAAAGCCCTCCTGTGACAGTCAGTGGTAAACATGAGCACTCACCTGTGACAGTCTGTGGTAACCAGGGAAACCCACCTATGACATTCACAGTGCCCAGGGACACCGGCCTGTGACAGTCGGTGATAACCAGGGACACACCTCCTGTGACAGTCGGTGGTAAAGAGGAACACCCCTCCTGTGACAGTGGGAACTTGGGTCACACACATGTTACAGTCAGTGGTAACCAGGGAAACACACCTGTGACAGTGGTAACCAGGGACACCCCTCCTGTGACAGTCAGCGGAAACCATGTACACTTACCTGAGACAGTCGGTGGTAACTAGGGAAACACACCTATGACATTCACAGTGCACAGGGACACCTGCCCGTGACAGTCGGTGGTAACCAGGTACACAACTCCTGTGACAGTGGTAACCAGGGAAACCCACGTGCGACCATGGTAACCAAGGACACCCCTACTGTGACAGTCACTGGTAACCACGGACACCTCTCCTGTGACCGGGATTACCAGGGACACGCACATATGACAGTCGCTCGTAACCAGGGAAACCCACCTGCGACCATGGTAATCAAGGACACCCCTACTGTGACAGTCACTGGTAACCACGGACACCTCTCCTGTGACCGGCGTTACCAGCGACACGCACATATGACAGTCGGTGGTAACCAGGGAAACCCACCTGCGACCATGGTAACCAAGCACCCCCCTCTTGTGAAAGTCAATGGTAAGCAGGGACACACATTCTGTGCCAGTGGTAACCAAGGACACGCCTCCTGTCACCATGGTACCCAGGGACAGCCCTCCGGTGACAGTCAGTGGTAACCATGTACACTCACCTGTGACAGTCGGTGGTAACCAGGGAAACCCACCTATGACATTCACAGTGCCCAGGGACACCGGCCTGTGACAGTCGGTGGTAACCAGGGACACACCTCCTGTGACAGTCGGTGGTAAAGAGAACACCCTCTTGTGACAGTGGGAACTTGGGTCACACACATGTTACAGTCAGTGGTAACCAGGGAAACACACCTGTGACAGTGGTAACCAGGGACACCCCTCCTGTGACAGTCAGCGGTAACCATGTACACTTACCTGAGACAGTCGGTGGTAACTAGGGAAACACACCTATGACATTCACAGTGCACAGGGACACCTGCCCGTGACAGTCGGTGGTAACCAGGTACACAACTCCTGTGACAGTGGTAACCAGGGAAACCCACGTGCGACCATGGTAACCAAGGACACCCCTACTGTGACAGTCACTGGTAACCACGGACACCTCTCCTGTGACCGGGATTACCAGGGACACGCACATATGACAGTCGCTCGTAACCAGGGAAACCCACCTGCGACCATGGTAACCAAGGACACCCCTACTGTGACAGTCGCTGGTAACCACGGACACCTCTCCTGTGACCGGCGTTACCAGCGACACGCACATATGACAGTCGGTGGTAACCAGGGAAACCCACCTGCGACCATGGTAACCAAGGACACCCCTCTTGTGACAGTCAATGGTAAGCAGGGACACACATTCTGTGCCAGTGGTAACCAAGGACACGCCTCCTGTAACCATGGTAACCAGGGACAGCCCTCTGGTGACAGTCAATGGTAACCATGTACACTCATCTGTGACAGTCGGTGGTAATCAGGGAAACCCAACTATGACATTCACAGTGCCCAGGGCCACCGGCCTGTGACAGTCGGTGGTAACCAGGAACACACCTCCTGTGACAGTCAGTGGTAACCAGGGACACACTCACCTGTGACAGTGGTAACCAAGACACCCCTCCTGTGACAGTCAGTGGTAACCAGGGACACACCTCCTGTGCCAGTGGTAACCAAGGACACCCCTCCTGTGACAATGGTACCCAAGGACAGCCCTCCTGTGACAGTCAGTGGTAACCATGAACACTCACCTGTGACAGTCTGTGGTAACCAGGGAAACCCACCTATGACATTCACAGTGCCCAGGGACACCGGCCTGTGACAGTCGGTGGTAACCAGGAACACACCTCCTGTGACAGTCTGTGGTAACCAGGGACACACCACCTGGCCAGTGGTAACCAAGGACACCCCTCCTGTGACAGTCCGTGGTGACCACGGACAAACCTCCTGTGCCAGCGGTAACCAAGGACACCCCTCCTGTGACAATGGTACGCAGGGAAAGCCCTCCTGTGACAGTCAGTGGTAAACATGAACACTCACCTGTGACAGTCTGTGGTAACCAGGGAAACCCACCTATGACATTCACAGTGCCCAGGGACACCGGCCTGTGACAGTCAGTGATAACCAGGGACACACCTCCTGTGACAGTCGGTGGTAAAGAGGAACACCCCTCCTGTGACAGTGGGAACTTGGGTCACACACATGTTACAGTCAGTGGTAACCAGGGAAACACACCTGTGACAGTGGTAACCAGGGACACCCCTCCTGTGACAGTCAGCGGTAACCATGTACACTTACCTGAGACAGTCGGTGGTAACTAGGGAAACACACCTATGACATTCACAGTGCACAGGGACACCTGCCCGTGACAGTCGGTGGTAACCAGGTACACAACTCCTGTGACAGTGGTAACCAGGGAAACCCACGTGCGACCATGGTAACCAAGGACACCCCTACTGTGACAGTCACTGGTAACCACGGACACCTCTCCTGTGACCGGGATTACCAGGGACACGCACATATGACAGTCGCTCGTAACCAGGGAAACCCACCTGCGACCATGGTAACCAAGGACACCCCTACTGTGACAGTCGCTGGTAACCACGGACACCTCTCCTGTGACCGGCATTACCAGCGACACACACATATGACAGTCGGTGGTAACCAGGGAAACCCACCTGCGACCATGGTAACCAAGGACACCCCTCTTGTGACAGTCAATGGTAAGCAGGGAAACCCACCTGCGACCATGGTAACCAAGGACACCCCTCTTGTGACAGTCAATGGTAAGCAGGGACGCACATTCTGTGCCAGTGGTAACCAAGGACACGCCTCCTGTCACCATGGTACCCAGGGACAGCCCTCCGGTGACAGTCAGTGGTAACCATGTACACTCATCTGTGACAGTCGGTGGTAATCAGGGAAACCCAACTATGACATTCACAGTGCCCAGGGCCACCGGCCTGTGACAGTCGGTGGTAACCAGGAACACACCTCCTGTGACAGTCAGTGGTAACCAGGGACACACTCACCTGTGACAGTGGTAACCAAGACACCCCTCCTGTGACAGTCAGTGGTAACCAGGGACACACCTCCTGTGACAGTCAGTGGTAACCATGTACACTTACCTGTGACAGTCGGTGGTAACTAGGGAAACCCACCTATGACATTCACAGTGCCCAGGGACACCGGCCTGTGACAGACGGTGATAACCAGGGACACACCTCCTGTGACAGTCGGTGGTAAAGAGGAACACCCCTCCTGTGACAGTGGGAACTTGGGTCACACACATGTTACAGTCAGTGGTAACCAGAGAAACACACCTGTGACAGTGGTAACCAGGGACACCCCTCCTGTGACAGTCAGCGGTAACCATGTACACTTACCTGAGACAGTCGGTGGTAACTAGGGAAACACACCTATGACATTCACAGTGCACAGGGACACCTGCCCGTGACAGTCGGTGGTAACCAGGTACACAACTCCTGTGACAGTGGTAACCAGGGAAACCCACGTGCGACTATGGTAACCAAGGACACCCCTACTGTGACAGTCACTGGTAACCACGGACACCTCTCCTGTGACCGGGATTACCAGGGACACGCACATATGACAGTCGCTCGTAACCAGGGAAACCCACGTGCGACCATGGTAACCAAGGACACCCCTACTGTGACAGTCACTGGTAACCACGGACACCTCTCCTGTGACCGGGGTTACCAGCGACACGCACATATGACAGTCGGTGGTAACCAGGGAAACCCACCTATGACATTCACAGTGCCCAGGGACACCGGCCTGTGACAGTCGGTGGTAACCAGGGACACACCTCCTGTGACAGTCGGTGGTAAAGAGAACACCCTCTTGTGACAGTGGGAACTTGGGTCACACACATGTTACAGTCAGTGGTAACCAGGGAAACACACCTGTGACAGTGGTAACCAGGGACACCCCTCCTGTGACAGTCAGTGGTAACCATGTACACTTACCTGTGACAGTCGGTGGTAACTAGGGAAACACACATATGACATTCACAGTGCACAGGGACACCTGCCCGTGACAGTCGGTGGTAACCAGGAAAACACCTCCTGTGACAGTCAGTGGTAACCAGGGAAACCCACGTGCGACCATGGTAACCAAGGACACCCCTACTGTGACAGTCACTGGTAACCACGGACACCTCTCCTGTGACCGGCGTTACCAGCGACACGCACATATGACAGTCGGTGGTAACCAGGGAAACCCACCTGCGACCATGGTAACCAAGGACACCCCTCTTGTGACAGTCAATGGTAAGCAGGGACACACATTCTGTGCCAGTGGTAACCAAGGACACGCCTCCTGTCACCATGGTACCCAGGGACAGCCCTCCGGTGACAGTCAGTGGTAACCATGTACACTCATCTGTGACAGTCGGTGGTAATCAGGGAAACCCAACTATGACATTCACAGTGCCCAGGGCCACCGGCCTGTGACAGTCGGTGGTAACCAGGAACACACCTCCTGTGACAGTCATTGGTAACCAGGGACACACTCACCTGTGACAGTGGTAACCAAGACACCCCTCCTGTGACAGTCAGTGGTAACCAGGGACACACCTCCTGTGCCAGTGGTAACCAAGGACACCCCTCCTGTGACAATGGTACCCAGGGACAGCCCTCCTGTGACAGTCAGTGGTAACCATGTACACTTACCTGTGACAGTCGGTGGTAACTAGGGAAACACACCTATGACATTCACAGTGCACAGGGACACCTGCCCGTGACAGTCGGTGGTAACCAGGAAAACACCTCCTGTGACAGTCAGTGGTAACCAGGGAAACCCACGTGCGACCATGGTAACCAAGGACACCCCTACTGTGACAGTCACTGGTAACCACGGACACCTCTCCTGTGACCGGGGTTACCAGCGACGCACACATATGACAGTCGGCGGTAACCAGGGAAACCCACCTATGACATTCACAGTGCCCAGGGACACCGGCCTGTGACAGTCGGTGGTAACCAGGGACACACCTCCTGTGACAGTCAGCGGTAACCATGTACACTTACCTGAGACAGTCGGTGGTAACTAGGGAAACACACCTATGACATTCACAGTGCACAGGGACACCTGCCCGTGACAGTCGGTGGTAACCAGGTACACAACTCCTGTGACAGTGGTAACCAGGGAAACCCACGTGCGACCATGGTAACCAAGGACACCCCTACTGTGACAGTCACTGGTAACCACGGACACCTCTCCTGTGACCGGGATTACCAGGGACACGCACATATGACAGTCGCTCGTAACCAGGGAAACCCACCTGCGACCATGGTAACCAAGGACACCCCTACTGTGACAGTCGCTGGTAACCACGGACACCTCTCCTGTGACCGGCGTTACAAGCGACACGCACATATGACAGTCGGTGGTAACCAGGGAAACCCACCTGCGACCATGGTAACCAAGGACACCCCTCTTGTGACAGTCAATGGTAAGCAGGGACACACATTCTGTGCCAGTGGTAACCAAGGACACGCCTCCTGTAACCATGGTAACCAGGGACAGCCCTCCGGTGACAGTCAATGGTAACCATGTACACTCATCTGTGACAGTCGGTGGTAATCAGGGAAACCCAACTATGACATTCACAGTGCCCAGGGCCACCGGCCTGTGACAGTCGGTGGTAACCAGGAACACACCTCCTGTGACAGTCAGTGGTAACCAGGGACACACTCACCTGTGACAGTGGTAACCAAGACACCCCTCCTGTGACAGTCAGTGGTAACCAGGGACACACCTCCTGTGCCAGTGGTAACCAAGGACACCCCTCCTGTGACAATGGTACCCAAGGACAGCCCTCCTGTGACAGTCAGTGGTAACCATGAACACTCAACTGTGACAGTCTGTGGTAACCAGGGAAACCCACCTATGACATTCACAGTGCCCAGGGACACCGGCCTGTGACAGTCGGTGGTAACCAGGAACACACCTCCTGTGACAGTCTGTGGTAACCAGGGACACACCACCTGGCCAGTGGTAACCAAGGACACCCCTCCTGTGACAGTCCGTGGTGAACAGGGACAAACCTCCTGTGCCAGCGGTAACCAAGGACACCCCTCCTGTGACAATGGTACGCAGGGAAAGCCCTCCTGTGACAGTCAGTGGTAAACATGAGCACTCACCTGTGACAGTCTGTGGTAACCAGGGAAACCCACCTATGACATTCACAGTGCCCAGGGACACCGGCCTGTGACAGTCGGTGATAACCAGGGACACACCTCCTGTGACAGTCGGTGGTAAAGAGGAACACCCCTCCTGTGACAGTGGGAACTTGGGTCACACACATGTTACAGTCAGTGGTAACCAGGGAAACACACCTGTGACAGTGGTAACCAGGGACACCCCTCCTGTGACAGTCAGCGGTAACCATGTACACTTACCTGAGACAGTCGGTGGTAACTAGGGAAACACACCTATGACATTCACAGTGCACAGGGACACCTGCCCGTGACAGTCGGTGGTAACCAGGTACACAACTCCTGTGACAGTGGTAACCAGGGAAACCCACGTGCGACCATGGTAACCAAGGACACCCCTACTGTGACAGTCACTGGTAACCACGGACACCTCTCCTGTGACCGGGATTACCAGGGACACGCACATATGACAGTCGCTCGTAACCAGGGAAACCCACGTGCGACCATGGTAACCAAGGACACCCCTACTGTGACAGTCACTGGTAACCACGGACACCTCTCCTGTGACCGGCGTTACCAGCGACACGCACATATGACAGTCGGTGGTAACCAGGGAAACCCACCTGCGACCATGGTAACCAAGGACACCCCTCTTGTGACAGTCAATGGTAAGCAGGGACACACATTCTGTGCCAGTGGTAACCAAGGACACGCCTCCTGTCACCATGGTACCCAGGGACAGCCCTCCGGTGACAGTCAGTGGTAACCATGTACACTCATCTGTGACAGTCGGTGGTAATCAGGGAAACCCAACTATGACATTCACAGTGCCCAGGGCCACCGGCCTGTGACAGTCGGTGGTAACCAGGAACACACCTCCTGTGACAGTCAGTGGTAACCAGGGACACACTCACCTGTGACAGTGGTAACCAAGACACCCCTCCTGTGACAGTCAGTGGTAACCAGGGACACACCTCCTGTGCCAGTGGTAACCAAGGACACCCCTCCTGTGACAATGAACCCAGGGACAGCCCTCCTGTGACAGTCAGTGGTAACCATGAACACTCAACTGTGACAGTCTGTGGTAACAAGGGAAACCCACCTATGACATTCACAGTGCCCAGGGACACCGGCCTGTGACAGTCGGTGGTAACCAGGAACACACCTCCTGTGACAGTCTGTGGTAACCAGGGACACACCACCTGGCCAGTGGTAACCAAGGACACCCCTCCTGTGACAGTCCGTGGTGACCAGGGACAAACCTCCTGTGCCAGCGGTAACCAAGGACACCCCTCCTGTGACAATGGTACGCAGGGAAAGCCCTCCTGTGACAGTCAGTGGTAAACATGAGCACTCACCTGTGACAGTCTGTGGTAACCAGGGAAACCCACCTATGACATTCACAGTGCCCAGGGACACCGGCCTGTGACAGTCGGTGATAACCAGGGACACACCTCCTGTGACAGTCGGTGGTAAAGAGGAACACCCCTCCTGTGACAGTGGGAACTTGGGTCACACACATGTTACAGTCAGTGGTAACCAGGGAAACACACCTGTGACAGTGGTAACCAGGGACACCCCTCCTGTGACAGTCAGCGGTAACCATGTACACTTACCTGAGACAGTCGGTGGTAACTAGGGAAACACACCTATGACATTCACAGTGCACAGGGACACCTGCCCGTGACAGTCGGTGGTAACCAGGTACACAACTCCTGTGACAGTGGTAACCAGGGAAACCCACGTGCGACCATGGTAACCAAGGACACCCCTACTGTGACAGTCACTGGTAACCACGGACACCTCTCCTGTGACCGGGATTACCAGGGACACGCACATATGACAGTCGCTCGTAACCAGGGAAACCCACCTGCGACCATGGTAACCAAGGACACCCCTACTGTGACAGTCACTGGTAACCACGGACACCTCTCCTGTGGCCGGCGTTACCAGCGACACGCACATATGACAGTCGGTGGTAACCAGGGAAACCCACCTGCGACCATGGTAACCAAGCACCCCCCTCTTGTGAAAGTCAATGGTAAGCAGGGACACACATTCTGTGCCAGTGGTAACCAAGGACACGCCTCCTGTCACCATGGTACCCAGGGACAGCCCTCCGGTGACAGTCAGTGGTAACCATGTACACTCACCTGTGACAGTCGGTGGTAACCAGGGAAACCCACCTATGACATTCACAGTGCCCAGGGACACCGGCCTGTGACAGTCGGTGGTAACCAGGGACACACCTCCTGTGACAGTCGGTGGTAAAGAGAACACCCTCTTGTGACAGTGGGAACTTGGGTCACACACATGTTACAGTCAGTGGTAACCAGGGAAACACACCTGTGACAGTGGTAACCAGGGACACCCCTCCTGTGACAGTCAGCGGTAACCATGTACACTTACCTGAGACAGTCGGTGGTAACTAGGGAAACACACCTATGACATTCACAGTGCACAGGGACACCTGCCCGTGACAGTCGGTGGTAACCAGGTACACAACTCCTGTGACAGTGGTAACCAGGGAAACCCACGTGCGACCATGGTAACCAAGGACACCCCTACTGTGACAGTCACTGGTAACCACGGACACCTCTCCTGTGACCGGGATTACCAGGGACACGCACATATGACAGTCGCTCGTAACCAGGGAAACCCACCTGCGACCATGGTAACCAAGGACACCCCTACTGTGACAGTCGCTGGTAACCACGGACACCTCTCCTGTGACCGGCGTTACCAGCGACACGCACATATGACAGTCGGTGGTAACCAGGGAAACCCACCTGCGACCATGGTAACCAAGGACACCCCTCTTGTGACAGTCAATGGTAAGCAGGGACACACATTCTGTGCCAGTGGTAACCAAGGACACGCCTCCTGTAACCATGGTAACCAGGGACAGCCCTCCGGTGACAGTCAATGGTAACCATGTACACTCATCTGTGACAGTCGGTGGTAATCAGGGAAACCCAACTATGACATTCACAGTGCCCAGGGCCACCGGCCTGTGACAGTCGGTGGTAACCAGGAACACACCTCCTGTGACAGTCAGTGGTAACCAGGGACACACTCACCTGTGACAGTGGTAACCAAGACACCCCTCCTGTGACAGTCAGTGGTAACCAGGGACACACCTCCTGTGCCAGTGGTAACCAAGGACACCCCTCCTGTGACAATGGTACCCAAGGACAGCCCTCCTGTGACAGTCAGTGGTAACCATGAACACTCACCTGTGACAGTCTGTGGTAACCAGGGAAACCCACCTATGACATTCACAGTGCCCAGGGACACCGGCCTGTGACAGTCGGTGGTAACCAGGAACACACCTCCTGTGACAGTCTGTGGTAACCAGGGACACACCACCTGGCCAGTGGTAACCAAGGACACCCCTCCTGTGACAGTCCGTGGTGACCACGGACAAACCTCCTGTGCCAGCGGTAACCAAGGACACCCCTCCTGTGACAATGGTACGCAGGGAAAGCCCTCCTGTGACAGTCAGTGGTAAACATGAACACTCACCTGTGACAGTCTGTGGTAACCAGGGAAACCCACCTATGACATTCACAGTGCCCAGGGACACCGGCCTGTGACAGTCAGTGATAACCAGGGACACACCTCCTGTGACAGTCGGTGGTAAAGAGGAACACCCCTCCTGTGACAGTGGGAACTTGGGTCACACACATGTTACAGTCAGTGGTAACCAGGGAAACACACCTGTGACAGTGGTAACCAGGGACACCCCTCCTGTGACAGTCAGCGGTAACCATGTACACTTACCTGAGACAGTCGGTGGTAACTAGGGAAACACACCTATGACATTCACAGTGCACAGGGACACCTGCCCGTGACAGTCGGTGGTAACCAGGTACACAACTCCTGTGACAGTGGTAACCAGGGAAACCCACGTGCGACCATGGTAACCAAGGACACCCCTACTGTGACAGTCACTGGTAACCACGGACACCTCTCCTGTGACCGGGATTACCAGGGACACGCACATATGACAGTCGCTCGTAACCAGGGAAACCCACCTGCGACCATGGTAACCAAGGACACCCCTACTGTGACAGTCGCTGGTAACCACGGACACCTCTCCTGTGACCGGCGTTACCAGCGACACGCACATATGACAGTCGGTGGTAACCAGGGAAACCCACCTGCGACCATGGTAACCAAGGACACCCCTCTTGTGACAGTCAATGGTAAGCAGGGACACACATTCTGTGCCAGTGGTAACCAAGGACACGCCTCCTGTAACCATGGTAACCAGGGACAGCCCTCCGGTGACAGTCAATGGTAACCATGTACACTCATCTGTGACAGTCGGTGGTAATCAGGGAAACCCAACTATGACATTCACAGTGCCCAGGGCCACCGGCCTGTGACAGTCGGTGGTAACCAGGAACACACCTCCTGTGACAGTCAGTGGTAACCAGGGACACACTCACCTGTGACAGTGGTAACCAAGACACCCCTCCTGTGACAGTCAGTGGTAACCAGGGACACACCTCCTGTGCCAGTGGTAACCAAGGACACCCCTCCTGTGACAATGGTACCCAAGGACAGCCCTCCTGTGACAGTCAGTGGTAACCATGAACACTCACCTGTGACAGTCTGTGGTAACCAGGGAAACCCACCTATGACATTCACAGTGCCCAGGGACACCGGCCTGTGACAGTCGGTGGTAACCAGGAACACACCTCCTGTGACAGTCTGTGGTAACCAGGGACACACCACCTGGCCAGTGGTAACCAAGGACACCCCTCCTGTGACAGTCCGTGGTGACCACGGACAAACCTCCTGTGCCAGCGGTAACCAAGGACACCCCTCCTGTGACAATGGTACGCAGGGAAAGCCCTCCTGTGACAGTCAGTGGTAAACATGAACACTCACCTGTGACAGTCTGTGGTAACCAGGGAAACCCACCTATGACATTCACAGTGCCCAGGGACACCGGCCTGTGACAGTCAGTGATAACCAGGGACACACCTCCTGTGACAGTCGGTGGTAAAGAGGAACACCCCTCCTGTGACAGTGGGAACTTGGGTCACACACATGTTACAGTCAGTGGTAACCAGGGAAACACACCTGTGACAGTGGTAACCAGGGACACCCCTCCTGTGACAGTCAGCGGTAACCATGTACACTTACCTGAGACAGTCGGTGGTAACTAGGGAAACACACCTATGACATTCACAGTGCACAGGGACACCTGCCCGTGACAGTCGGTGGTAACCAGGTACACAACTCCTGTGACAGTGGTAACCAGGGAAACCCACGTGCGACCATGGTAACCAAGGACACCCCTACTGTGACAGTCACTGGTAACCACGGACACCTCTCCTGTGACCGGGATTACCAGGGACACGCACATATGACAGTCGCTCGTAACCAGGGAAACCCACCTGCGACCATGGTAACCAAGGACACCCCTACTGTGACAGTCGCTGGTAACCACGGACACCTCTCCTGTGACCGGCATTACCAGCGACACGCACATATGACAGTCGGTGGTAACCAGGGAAACCCACCTGCGACCATGGTAACCAAGGACACCCCTCTTGTGACAGTCAATGGTAAGCAGGGAAACCCACCTGCGACCATGGTAACCAAGGACACCCCTCTTGTGACAGTCAATGGTAAGCAGGGACGCACATTCTGTGCCAGTGGTAACCAAGGACACCCCTCCTATGACAGTCCGTGGTGACCAGGGACAAACCTCCTGTGCCAGTGGTAACCAAGGACACCCCTCCTGTGACAATGGTACGCAGGGAAAGCCCTCCTGTGACAGTCAGTGGTAAACATGAACACTCACCTGTGACAGTCTGTGGTAACCAGGGAAACCCACCTATGACATTCACAGTGCCCAGGGACACCGGCCTGTGACAGTCGGTGATAACCAGGGACACACCTCCTGTGACAGTCGGTGGTAAAGAGGAACACCCCTCCTGTGACAGTGGGAACTTGGGTCACACACATGTTACAGTCAGTGGTAACCAGAGAAACACACCTGTGACAGTGGTAACCAGGGACACCCCTCCTGTGACAGTCAGCGGTAACCATGTACACTTACCTGAGACAGTCGGTGGTAACTAGGGAAACACACCTATGACATTCACAGTGCACAGGGACACCTGCCCGTGACAGTCGGTGGTAACCAGGTACACAACTCCTGTGACAGTGGTAACCAGGGAAACCCACGTGCGACCATGGTAACCAAGGACACCCCTACTGTGACAGTCACTGGTAACCACGGACACCTCTCCTGTGACCGGGATTACCAGGGACACACACATATGACAGTCGCTCGTAACCAGGGAAACCCACCTGCGACCATGGTAACCAAGGACACCCCTACTGCGACAGTCGCTGGTAACCACGGACACCTCTCCTGTGACGGGTTTACCAGCGACACGCACATATGACAGTCGGTGGTAACCAGGGAAACCCACCTATGACATTCACAGTGCCCAGGGACACCGGCCTGTGACAGTCGGTGGTAACCAGGGACACACCTCCTGTGACAGTCGGTGGTAAAGAGAACACCCTCTTGTGACAGTGGGAACTTGGGTCACACACATGTTACAGTCAGTGGTAACCAGGGAAACACACCTGTGACAGTGGTAACCAGGGACACCCCTCCTGTGACAGTCAGTGGTAACCATGTACACTTACCTGTGACAGTCGGTGGTAACTAGGGAAACACACATATGACATTCACAGTGCACAGGGACACCTGCCCGTGACACTCGGTGGTAACCAGGAAAACACCTCCTGTGACAGTCAGTGGTAACCAGGGAAACCCACGTGCGACCATGGTAACCAAGGACACCCCTACTGTGACAGTCGCTGGTAACCACGGACACCTCTCCTGTGACCGGCGTTACCAGCGACACGCACATATGACAGTCGGTGGTAACCAGGGAAACCCACCTGCGACCATGGTAACCAAGGACACCCCTCTTGTGACAGTCAATGGTAAGCAGGGACACACATTCTGTGCCAGTGGTAACCAAGGACACGCCTCCTGTCACCATGGTACCCAGGGACAGCCCTCCGGTGACAGTCAGTGGTAACCATGTACACTCACCTGTGACAGTCGGTGGTAATCAGGGAAACCCAACTATGACATTCACAGTGCCCAGGGCCACCGGCCTGTGACAGTCGGTGGTAACCAGGAACACACCTCCTGTGACAGTCAGTGGTAACCAGGGACACACTCACCTGTGACAGTGGTAACCAAGACACCCCTCCTGTGACAGTCAGTGGTAACCAGGGACACACCTCCTGTGCCAGTGGTAACCAAGGACACCCCTCCTGTGACAATGGTACCCAGGGACAGCCCTCCTGTGACAGTCAGTGGTAACCATGAACACTCACATGTGACAGTCTGTGGTAACCAGGGACACACCACCTGGCCAGTGGTAACCAAGGACACCCCTCCTGTGACAGTCCGTGGTGACCAGGGACAAACCTCCTGTGCCAGCGGTAACCAAGGACACCCCTCCTGTGACAATGGTACGCAGGGAAAGCCCTCCTGTGACAGTCAGTGGTAAACATGAACACTCACCTGTGACAGTCTGTGGTAACCAGGGAAACCCACCTATGACATTCACAGTGCCCAGGGACACCGGCCTGTGACAGTCGGTGATAACCAGGGACACACCTCCTGTGACAGTCGGTGGTAAAGAGGAACACCCCTCCTGTGACAGTGGGAACTTGGGTCACACACATGTTACAGTCAGTGGTAACCAGGGAAACACACCTGTGACAGTGGTAACCAGGGACACCCCTCCTGTGACAGTCAGCGGTAACCATGTACACTTACCTGAGACAGTCGGTGGTAACTAGGGAAACACACCTATGACATTCACAGTGCACAGGGACACCTGCCCGTGACAGTCGGTGGTAACCAGGTACACAACTCCTGTGACAGTGGTAACCAGGGAAATCCACGTGCGACCATGGTAACCAAGGACACCCCTACTGTGACAGTCACTGGTAACCACGGACACCTCTCCTGTGACCGGGGTTACCAGCGACACGCACATATGACAGTCGGTGGTAACCAGGGAAACCCACCTATGACATTCACAGTGCCCAGGGACACCGGCCTGTGACAGTCGGTGGTAACCAGGGACACACCTCCTGTGACAGTCGGTGGTAAAGAGAACACCCTCTTGTGACAGTGGGAACTTGGGTCACACACATGTTACAGTCAGTGGTAACCAGGGAAACACACCTGTGACAGTGGTAACCAGGGACACCCCTCCTGTGACAGTCAGCGGTAACCATGTACACTTACCTGAGACAGTCGGTGGTAACTAGGGAAACACACCTATGACATTCACAGTGCACAGGGACACCTGCCCGTGACAGTCGGTGGTAACCAGGTACACAACTCCTGTGACAGTGGTAACCAGGGAAACCCACGTGCGACCATGGTAACCAAGGACACCCCTACTGTGACAGTCACTGGTAACCACGGACACCGCTCCTGTGACCGGGATTACCAGGGACACGCACATATGACAGTCGCTCGTAACCAGGGAAACCCACCTGCGACCATGGTAACCAAGGACACCCCTACTGTGACAGTCGCTGGTAACCACGGACACCTCTCCTGTGACCGGCATTACCAGCGACACGCACATATGACAGTCGGTGGTAACCAGGGAAACCCACCTGCGACCATGGTAACCAAGGACACCCCTCTTGTGACAGTCAATGGTAAGCAGGGACGCACATTCTGTGCCAGTGGTAACCAAGGACACGCCTCCTGTCACCATGGTACCCAGGGACAGCCCTCCGGTGACAGTCAGTGGTAACCATGTACACTCATCTGTGACAGTCGGTGGTAATCAGGGAAACCCAACTATGACATTCACAGTGCCCAGGGCCACCGGCCTGTGACAGTCGGTGGTAACCAGGAACACACCTCCTGTGACAGTCAGTGGTAACCAGGGACACACTCACCTGTGACAGTGGTAACCAAGACACCCCTCCTGTGACAGTCAGTGGTAACCAGGGACACACCTCCTGTGACAGTCAGTGGTAACCATGTACACTTACCTGTGACAGTCGGTGGTAACTAGGGAAACCCACCTATGACATTCACAGTGCCCAGGGACAACGGCCTGTGACAGTCGGTGATAACCAGGGACACACCTCCTGTGACAGTCGGTGGTAAAGAGGAACACCCCTCCTGTGACAGTGGGAACTTGGGTCACACACATGTTACAGTCAGTGGTAACCAGAGAAACACACCTGTGACAGTGGTAACCAGGGACACCCCTCCTGTGACAGTCAGCGGTAACCATGTACACTTACCTGAGACAGTCGGTGGTAACTAGGGAAACACACCTATGACATTCACAGTGCACAGGGACACCTGCCCGTGACAGTCGGTGGTAACCAGGTACACAACTCCTGTGACAGTGGTAACCAGGGAAACCCACGTGCGACCATGGTAACCAAGGACACCCCTACTGTGACAGTCACTGGTAACCACGGACACCTCTCCTGTGACCGGGGTTACCAGCGACACGCACATATGACAGTCGGTGGTAACCAGGGAAACCCACCTATGACATTCACAGTGCCCAGGGACACCGGCCTGTGACAGTCGGTGGTAACCAGGGACACACCTCCTGTGACAGTCGGTGGTAAAGAGAACACCCTCTTGTGACAGTGGGAACTTGGGTCACACACATGTTACAGTCAGTGGTAACCAGGGAAACACACCTGTGACAGTGGTAACCAGGGACACCCCTCCTGTGACAGTCAGTGGTAACCATGTACACTTACCTGTGACAGTCGGTGGTAACTAGGGAAACACACATATGACATTCACAGTGCACAGGGACACCTGCCCGTGACAGTCGGTGGTAACCAGGAAAACACCTCCTGTGACAGTCAGTGGTAACCAGGGAAACCCACGTGCGACCATGGTAACCAAGGACACCCCTACTGTGACAGTCACTGGTAACCACGGACACCTCTCCTGTGACCGGCGTTACCAGCGACACGCACATATGACAGTCGGTGGTAACCAGGGAAACCCACCTGCGACCATGGTAACCAAGGACACCCCTCTTGTGACAGTCAATGGTAAGCAGGGACACACATTCTGTGCCAGTGGTAACCAAGGACACGCCTCCTGTCACCATGGTACCCAGGGACAGCCCTCCGGTGACAGTCAGTGGTAACCATGTACACTCATCTGTGACAGTCGGTGGTAATCAGGGAAACCCAACTATGACATTCACAGTGCCCAGGGCCACCGGCCTGTGACAGTCGGTGGTAACCAGGAACACTCCTCCTGTGACAGTCGGTGGTAAAGAGAACACCCTCTTGTGACAGTGGGAACTTGGGTCACACACATGTTACAGTCAGTGGTAACCAAGGAAACACACCTGTGACAGTGGTAACCAGGGACACCCCTCCTGTGACAGTCAGCGGTAAACATGTACACTTACCTGAGACAGTCGGTGGTAACTAGGGAAACAAACCTATGACATTCACAGTGCACAGGGGCACCTGCCCATGACAGTCGGTGGTAACCAGGAAAACACCTCCTGTGACAGTCAGTGGTAACCAGGGAAACCCACGTGCGACCATGGTAACCAAGGACACCCCTACTGTGACAGTCACTGGTAACCACGGACACCTCTCCTGTGACCGGGGTTACCAGCGACACGCACATATGACAGTCGGTGGTAACCAGGGAAACCCACCTGCGACCATGGTAACCAAGGACACCCCTCTTGTGACAGTCAATGGTAAGCAGGGACGCACATTCTGTGCCAGTGGTAACCAAGGACACGCCTCCTGTCACCATGGTACCCAGGGACAGCCCTCCGGTGACACTCAGTGGTAACCATGTACACTCATCTGTGACAGTCGGTGGTAATCAGGGAAACCCAACTATGACATTCACAGTGCCCAGGGCCACCGGCCTGTGACAGTCGGTGGTAACCAGGAACACACCTTCTGTGACAGTCAGTGGTAACCAGGGACACACTCACCTGTGACAGTGGTAACCAAGACACCCCTCCTGTGACAGTCAGTGGTAACCAGGGACACACCTCCTGTGACAGTCAGTGGTAACCATGTACACTTACCTGTGACAGTCGGTGGTAACTAGGGAAACCCACCTATGACATTCACAGTGCCCAGGGACACCGGCCTGTGACAGTCGGTGATAACCAGGGACACACCTCCTGTGACAGTCGGTGGTAAAGAGGAACACCCCTCCTGTGACAGTGGGAACTTGGGTCACACACATGTTACAGTCAGTGGTAACCAGAGAAACACACCTGTGACAGTGGTAACCAGGGACACCCCTCCTGTGACAGTCAGCGGTAACCATGTACACTTACCTGAGACAGTCGGTGGTAACTAGGGAAACACACCTATGACATTCACAGTGCACAGGGACACCTGCCCGTGACAGTCGGTGGTAACCAGGTACACAACTCCTGTGACAGTGGTAACCAGGGAAACCCACGTGCGACCATGGTAACCAAGGACACCCCTACTGTGACAGTCACTGGTAACCACGGACACCTCTCCTGTGACCGGGATTACCAGGGACACGCACATATGACAGTCGCTCGTAACCAGGGAAACCCACGTGCGACCATGGTAACCAAGGACACCCCTACTGTGACAGTCACTGGTAACCACGGACACCTCTCCTGTGACCGGGGTTACCAGCGACACGCACATATGACAGTCGGTGGTAACCAGGGAAACCCACCTATGACATTCACAGTGCCCAGGGACACCGGCCTGTGACAGTCGGTGGTAACCAGGGACACACCTCCTGTGACAGTCGGTGGTAAAGAGAACACCCTCTTGTGACAGTGGGAACTTGGGTCACACACATGTTACAGTCAGTGGTAACCAGGGAAACACACCTGTGACAGTGGTAACCAGGGACACCCCTCCTGTGACAGTCAGTGGTAACCATGTACACTTACCTGTGACAGTCGGTGGTAACTAGGGAAACACACATATGACATTCACAGTGCACAGGGACACCTGCCCGTGACAGTCGGTGGTAACCAGGAAAACACCTCCTGTGACAGTCAGTGGTAACCAGGGAAACCCACGTGCGACCATGGTAACCAAGGACACCCCTACTGTGACAGTCACTGGTAACCACGGACACCTCTCCTGTGACCGGCGTTACCAGCGACACGCACATATGACAGTCGGTGGTAACCAGGGAAACCCACCTGCGACCATGGTAACCAAGGACACCCCTCTTGTGACAGTCAATGGTAAGCAGGGACACACATTCTGTGCCAGTGGTAACCAAGGAAACGCCTCCTGTCACCATGGTACCCAGGGACAGCCCTCCGGTGACAGTCAGTGGTAACCATGTACACTCATCTGTGACAGTCGGTGGTAATCAGGGAAACCCAACTATGACATTCACAGTGCCCAGGGCCACCGGCCTGTGACAGTCGGTGGTAACCAGGAACACACCTCCTGTGACAGTCAGTGGTAACCAGGGACACACTCACCTGTGACAGTGGTAACCAAGACACCCCTCCTGTGACAGTCAGTGGTAACCAGGGACACACCTCCTGTGCCAGTGGTAACCAAGGACACCCCTCCTGTGACAATGGTACCCAAGGACAGCCCTCCTGTGACAGTCAGTGGTAACCATGAACACTCACATGTGACAGTCTGTGGTAACCAGGGACACACCACCTGGCCAGTGGTAACCAAGGACACCCCTCCTGTGACAGTCCGTGGTGACCAGGGACAAACCTCCTGTGCCAGCGGTAACCAAGGACACCCCTCCTGTGACAATGGTACGCAGGGAAAGCCCTCCTGTGACAGTCAGTGGTAAACATGAACACTCACCTGTGACAGTCTGTGGTAACCAGGGAAACCCACCTATGACATTCACAGTGCCCAGGGACACCGGCCTGTGACAGTCGGTGATAACCAGGGACACACCTCCTGTGACAGTCGGTGGTAAAGAGGAACACCCCTCCTGTGACAGTGGGAACTTGGGTCACACACATGTTACAGTCAGTGGTAACCAGAGAAACACACCTGTGACAGTGGTAACCAGGGACACCCCTCCTGTGACAGTCAGCGGTAACCATGTACACTTACCTGAGACAGTCGGTGGTAACTAGGGAAACACACCTATGACATTCACAGTGCACAGGGACACCTGCCCGTGACAGTCGGTGGTAACCAGGTACACAACTCCTGTGACAGTGGTAACCAGGGAAACCCACGTGCGACCATGGTAACCAAGGACACCCCTACTGTGACAGTCACTGGTAACCACGGACACCTCTCCTGTGACCGGGATTACCAGGGACACACACATATGACAGTCGCTCGTAACCAGGGAAACCCACCTGCGACCATGGTAACCAAGGACACCCCTACTGTGACAGTCGCTGGTAACCACGGACACCTCTCCTGTGACGGGTTTACCAGCGACACGCACATATGACAGTCGGTGGTAACCAGGGAAACCCACCTGCGACCATGGTAACCAAGGACACCCCTACTGTGACAGTCACTGGTAACCACGGACACCTCTCCTGTGACCGGGGTTACCAGCGACACGCACATATGACAGTCGGTGTTAACCAGGGAAACCCACCTATGACATTCACAGTGCCCAGGGACACCGGCCTGTGACAGTCGGTGGTAACCAGGGACACACCTCCTGTGACAGTCGGTGGTAAAGAGAACACCCTCTTGTGACAGTGGGAACTTGGGTCACACACATGTTACAGTCAGTGGTAACCAGGGAAACACACCTGTGACAGTGGTAACCAGGGACACCCCTCCTGTGACAGTCAGTGGTAACCATGTACACTTACCTGTGACAGTCGGTGGTAACTAGGGAAACACACATATGACATTCACAGTGCACAGGGACACCTGCCCGTGACAGTCGGTGGTAACCAGGAAAACACCTCCTGTGACAGTCAGTGGTAACCAGGGAAACCCACGTGCGACCATGGTAACCAAGGACACCCCTACTGTGACAGTCACTGGTAACCACGGACACCTCTCCTGTGACCGGCGTTACCAGCGACACGCACATATGACAGTCGGTGGTAACCAGGGAAACCCACCTGCGACCATGGTAACCAAGGACACCCCTCTTGTGACAGTCAATGGTAAGCAGGGACACACATTCTGTGCCAGTGGTAACCAAGGACACGCCTCCTGTCACCATGGTACCCAGGGACAGCCCTCCGGTGACAGTCAGTGGTAACCATGTACACTCATCTGTGACAGTCGGTGGTAATCAGGGAAACCCAACTATGACATTCACAGTGCCCAGGGCCACCGGCCTGTGACAGTCGGTGGTAACCAGGAACACACCTCCTGTGACAGTCAGTGGTAACCAGGGACACACTCACCTGTGACAGTGGTAACCAAGACACCCCTCCTGTGACAGTCAGTGGTAACCAGGGACACACCTCCTGTGACAGTCAGTGGTAACCATGTACACTTACCTGTGACAGTCGGTGGTAACTAGGGAAACCCACCTATGACATTCACAGTGCCCAGGGACAACGGCCTGTGACAGTCGGTGATAACCAGGGACACACCTCCTGTGACAGTCGGTGGTAAAGAGGAACACCCCTCCTGTGACAGTGGGAACTTGGGTCACACACATGTTACAGTCAGTGGTAACCAGAGAAACACACCTGTGACAGTGGTAACCAGGGACACCCCTCCTGTGACAGTCAGCGGTAACCATGTACACTTACCTGAGACAGTCGGTGGTAACTAGGGAAACACACCTATGACATTCACAGTGCACAGGGACACCTGCCCGTGACAGTCGGTGGTAACCAGGTACACAACTCCTGTGACAGTGGTAACCAGGGAAACCCACGTGCGACCATGGTAACCAAGGACACCCCTACTGTGACAGTCACTGGTAACCACGGACACCTCTCCTGTGACCGGGATTACCAGGGACACGCACATATGACAGTCGCTCGTAACCAGGGAAACCCACGTGCGACCATGGTAACCAAGGACACCCCTACTGTGACAGTCACTGGTAACCACGGACACCTCTCCTGTGACCGGGGTTACCAGCGACACGCACATATGACAGTCGGTGGTAACCAGGGAAACCCACCTATGACATTCACAGTGCCCAGGGACACCGGCCTGTGACAGTCGGTGGTAACCAGGGACACACCTCCTGTGACAGTCGGTGGTAAAGAGAACACCCTCTTGTGACAGTGGGAACTTGGGTCACACACATGTTACAGTCAGTGGTAACCAGGGAAACACACCTGTGACAGTGGTAACCAGGGACACCCCTCCTGTGACAGTCAGTGGTAACCATGTACACTTACCTGTGACAGTCGGTGGTAACTAGGGAAACACACATATGACATTCACAGTGCACAGGGACACCTGCCCGTGACAGTCGGTGGTAACCAGGAAAACACCTCCTGTGACAGTCAGTGGTAACCAGGGAAACCCACGTGCGACCATGGTAACCAAGGACACCCCTACTGTGACAGTCACTGGTAACCACGGACACCTCTCCTGTGACCGGGGTTACCAGCGACACGCACATATGACAGTCGGTGGTAACCAGGGAAACCCACCTATGACATTCACAGTGCCCAGGGACACCGGCCTGTGACAGTCGGTGGTAACCAGGGACACACCTCCTGTGACAGTCGGTGGTAAAGAGAACACCCTCTTGTGACAGTGGGAACTTGGGTCACACACATGTTACAGTCAGTGGTAACCAGGGAAACACACCTGTGACAGTGGTAACCAGGGACACCCCTCCTGTGACAGTCAGTGGTAACCATGTACACTTACCTGTGACAGTCGGTGGTAACTAGGGAAACACACATATGACATTCACAGTGCACAGGGACACCTGCCCGTGACAGTCGGTGGTAACCAGGAAAACACCTCCTGTGACAGTCAGTGGTAACCAGGGAAACCCACGTGCGACCATGGTAACCAAGGACACCCCTACTGTGACAGTCACTGGTAACCACGGACACCTCTCCTGTGACCGGCGTTACCAGCGACACGCACATATGACAGTCGGTGGTAACCAGGGAAACCCACCTGCGACCATGGTAACCAAGGACACCCCTCTTGTGACAGTCAATGGTAAGCAGGGACACACATTCTGTGCCAGTGGTAACCAAGGAAACGCCTCCTGTCACCATGGTACCCAGGGACAGCCCTCCGGTGACAGTCAGTGGTAACCATGTACACTCATCTGTGACAGTCGGTGGTAATCAGGGAAACCCAACTATGACATTCACAGTGCCCAGGGCCACCGGCCTGTGACAGTCGGTGGTAACCAGGAACACACCTCCTGTGACAGTCAGTGGTAACCAGGGACACACTCACCTGTGACAGTGGTAACCAAGACACCCCTCCTGTGACAGTCAGTGGTAACCAGGGACACACCTCCTGTGCCAGTGGTAACCAAGGACACCCCTCCTGTGACAATGGTACCCAAGGACAGCCCTCCTGTGACAGTCAGTGGTAACCATGAACACTCACATGTGACAGTCTGTGGTAACCAGGGACACACCACCTGGCCAGTGGTAACCAAGGACACCCCTCCTGTGACAGTCCGTGGTGACCAGGGACAAACCTCCTGTGCCAGCGGTAACCAAGGACACCCCTCCTGTGACAATGGTACGCAGGGAAAGCCCTCCTGTGACAGTCAGTGGTAAACATGAACACTCACCTGTGACAGTCTGTGGTAACCAGGGAAACCCACCTATGACATTCACAGTGCCCAGGGACACCGGCCTGTGACAGTCGGTGATAACCAGGGACACACCTCCTGTGACAGTCGGTGGTAAAGAGGAACACCCCTCCTGTGACAGTGGGAACTTGGGTCACACACATGTTACAGTCAGTGGTAACCAGAGAAACACACCTGTGACAGTGGTAACCAGGGACACCCCTCCTGTGACAGTCAGCGGTAACCATGTACACTTACCTGAGACAGTCGGTGGTAACTAGGGAAACACACCTATGACATTCACAGTGCACAGGGACACCTGCCCGTGACAGTCGGTGGTAACCAGGTACACAACTCCTGTGACAGTGGTAACCAGGGAAACCCACGTGCGACCATGGTAACCAAGGACACCCCTACTGTGACAGTCACTGGTAACCACGGACACCTCTCCTGTGACCGGGATTACCAGGGACACACACATATGACAGTCGCTCGTAACCAGGGAAACCCACCTGCGACCATGGTAACCAAGGACACCCCTACTGTGACAGTCGCTGGTAACCACGGACACCTCTCCTGTGACGGGTTTACCAGCGACACGCACATATGACAGTCGGTGGTAACCAGGGAAACCCACCTGCGACCATGGTAACCAAGGACACCCCTACTGTGACAGTCACTGGTAACCACGGACACCTCTCCTGTGACCGGGGTTACCAGCGACACGCACATATGACAGTCGGTGTTAACCAGGGAAACCCACCTATGACATTCACAGTGCCCAGGGACACCGGCCTGTGACAGTCGGTGGTAACCAGGGACACACCTCCTGTGACAGTCGGTGGTAAAGAGAACACCCTCTTGTGACAGTGGGAACTTGGGTCACACACATGTTACAGTCAGTGGTAACCAGGGAAACACACCTGTGACAGTGGTAACCAGGGACACCCCTCCTGTGACAGTCAGTGGTAACCATGTACACTTACCTGTGACAGTCGGTGGTAACTAGGGAAACACACATATGACATTCACAGTGCACAGGGACACCTGCCCGTGACAGTCGGTGGTAACCAGGAAAACACCTCCTGTGACAGTCAGTGGTAACCAGGGAAACCCACGTGCGACCATGGTAACCAAGGACACCCCTACTGTGACAGTCACTGGTAACCACGGACACCTCTCCTGTGACCGGCGTTACCAGCGACACGCACATATGACAGTCGGTGGTAACCAGGGAAACCCACCTGCGACCATGGTAACCAAGGACACCCCTCTTGTGACAGTCAATGGTAAGCAGGGACACACATTCTGTGCCAGTGGTAACCAAGGACACGCCTCCTGTCACCATGGTACCCAGGGACAGCCCTCCGGTGACAGTCAGTGGTAACCATGTACACTCATCTGTGACAGTCGGTGGTAATCAGGGAAACCCAACTATGACATTCACAGTGCCCAGGGCCACCGGCCTGTGACAGTCGGTGGTAACCAGGAACACACCTCCTGTGACAGTCAGTGGTAACCAGGGACACACTCACCTGTGACAGTGGTAACCAAGACACCCCTCCTGTGACAGTCAGTGGTAACCAGGGACACACCTCCTGTGACAGTCAGTGGTAACCATGTACACTTACCTGTGACAGTCGGTGGTAACTAGGGAAACCCACCTATGACATTCACAGTGCCCAGGGACAACGGCCTGTGACAGTCGGTGATAACCAGGGACACACCTCCTGTGACAGTCGGTGGTAAAGAGGAACACCCCTCCTGTGACAGTGGGAACTTGGGTCACACACATGTTACAGTCAGTGGTAACCAGAGAAACACACCTGTGACAGTGGTAACCAGGGACACCCCTCCTGTGACAGTCAGCGGTAACCATGTACACTTACCTGAGACAGTCGGTGGTAACTAGGGAAACACACCTATGACATTCACAGTGCACAGGGACACCTGCCCGTGACAGTCGGTGGTAACCAGGTACACAACTCCTGTGACAGTGGTAACCAGGGAAACCCACGTGCGACCATGGTAACCAAGGACACCCCTACTGTGACAGTCACTGGTAACCACGGACACCTCTCCTGTGACCGGGATTACCAGGGACACGCACATATGACAGTCGCTCGTAACCAGGGAAATCCACGTGCGACCATGGTAACCAAGGACACCCCTACTGTGACAGTCACTGGTAACCACGGACACCTCTCCTGTGACCGGGGTTACCAGCGACACGCACATATGACAGTCGGTGGTAACCAGGGAAACCCACCTATGACATTCACAGTGCCCAGGGACACCGGCCTGTGACAGTCGGTGGTAACCAGGGACACACCTCCTGTGACAGTCGGTGGTAAAGAGAACACCCTCTTGTGACAGTGGGAACTTGGGTCACACACATGTTACAGTCAGTGGTAACCAGGGAAACACACCTGTGACAGTGGTAACCAGGGACACCCCTCCTGTGACAGTCAGTGGTAACCATGTACACTTACCTGTGACAGTCGGTGGTAACTAGGGAAACACACATATGACATTCACAGTGCACAGGGACACCTGCCCGTGACAGTCGGTGGTAACCAGGAAAACACCTCCTGTGACAGTCAGTGGTAACCAGGGAAACCCACGTGCGACCATGGTAACCAAGGACACCCCTACTGTGACAGTCACTGGTAACCACGGACACCTCTCCTGTGACCGGCGTTACCAGCGACACGCACATATGACAGTCGGTGGTAACCAGGGAAACCCACCTGCGACCATGGTAACCAAGGACACCCCTCTTGTGACAGTCAATGGTAAGCAGGGACACACATTCTGTGCCAGTGGTAACCAAGGACACGCCTCCTGTCACCATGGTACCCAGGGACAGCCCTCCGGTGACAGTCAGTGGTAACCATGTACACTCATCTGTGACAGTCGGTGGTAATCAGGGAAACCCAACTATGACATTCACAGTGCCCAGGGCCACCGGCCTGTGACAGTCGGTGGTAACCAGGAACACACCTCCTGTGACAGTCAGTGGTAACCAGGGACACACTCACCTGTGACAGTGGTAACCAAGACACCCCTCCTGTGACAGTCAGTGGTAACCAGGGACACACCTCCTGTGACAGTCAGTGGTAACCATGTACACTTACCTGTGACAGTCGGTGGTAACTAGGGAAACCCACCTATGACATTCACAGTGCCCAGGGACAACGGCCTGTGACAGTCGGTGATAACCAGGGACACACCTCCTGTGACAGTCGGTGGTAAAGAGGAACACCCCTCCTGTGACAGTGGGAACTTGGGTCACACACATGTTACAGTCAGTGGTAACCAGAGAAACACACCTGTGACAGTGGTAACCAGGGACACCCCTCCTGTGACAGTCAGCGGTAACCATGTACACTTACCTGAGACAGTCGGTGGTAACTAGGGAAACACACCTATGACATTCACAGTGCACAGGGACACCTGCCCGTGACAGTCGGTGGTAACCAGGTACACAACTCCTGTGACAGTGGTAACCAGGGAAACCCACGTGCGACCATGGTAACCAAGGACACCCCTACTGTGACAGTCACTGGTAACCACGGACACCTCTCCTGTGACCGGGATTACCAGGGACACGCACATATGACAGTCGCTCGTAACCAGGGAAACCCACGTGCGACCATGGTAACCAAGGACACCCCTACTGTGACAGTCACTGGTAACCACGGACACCTCTCCTGTGACCGGGGTTACCAGCGACACGCACATATGACAGTCGGTGGTAACCAGGGAAACCCACCTATGACATTCACAGTGCCCAGGGACACCGGCCTGTGACAGTCGGTGGTAACCAGGGACACACCTCCTGTGACAGTCGGTGGTAAAGAGAACACCCTCTTGTGACAGTGGGAACTTGGGTCACACACATGTTACAGTCAGTGGTAACCAGGGAAACACACCTGTGACAGTGGTAACCAGGGACACCCCTCCTGTGACAGTCAGTGGTAACCATGTACACTTACCTGTGACAGTCGGTGGTAACTAGGGAAACACACATATGACATTCACAGTGCACAGGGACACCTGCCCGTGACAGTCGGTGGTAACCAGGAAAACACCTCCTGTGACAGTCAGTGGTAACCAGGGAAACCCACGTGCGACCATGGTAACCAAGGACACCCCTACTGTGACAGTCACTGGTAACCACGGACACCTCTCCTGTGACCGGCGTTACCAGCGACACGCACATATGACAGTCGGTGGTAACCAGGGAAACCCACCTGCGACCATGGTAACCAAGGACACCCCTCTTGTGACAGTCAATGGTAAGCAGGGACACACATTCTGTGCCAGTGGTAACCAAGGACACGCCTCCTGTCACCATGGTACCCAGGGACAGCCCTCCGGTGACAGTCAGTGGTAACCATGTACACTCATCTGTGACAGTCGGTGGTAATCAGGGAAACCCAACTATGACATTCACAGTGCCCAGGGCCACCGGCCTGTGACAGTCGGTGGTAACCAGGAACACACCTCCTGTGACAGTCGGTGGTAAAGAGAACACCCTCTTGTGACAGTGGGAACTTGGGTCACACACATGTTACAGTCAGTGGTAACCAAGGAAACACACCTGTGACAGTGGTAACCAGGGACACCCCTCCTGTGACAGTCAGCGGTAAACATGTACACTTACCTGAGACAGTCGGTGGTAACTAGGGAAACAAACCTATGACATTCACAGTGCACAGGGGCACCTGCCCATGACAGTCGGTGGTAACCAGGAAAACACCTCCTGTGACAGTCAGTGGTAACCAGGGAAACCCACGTGCGACCATGGTAACCAAGGACACCCCTACTGTGACAGTCACTGGTAACCACGGACACCTCTCCTGTGACCGGGGTTACCAGCGACACGCACATATGACAGTCGGTGGTAACCAGGGAAACCCACCTGCGACCATGGTAACCAAGGACACCCCTCTTGTGACAGTCAATGGTAAGCAGGGACGCACATTCTGTGCCAGTGGTAACCAAGGACACGCCTCCTGTCACCATGGTACCCAGGGACAGCCCTCCGGTGACAGTCAGTGGTAACCATGTACACTCATCTGTGACAGTCGGTGGTAATCAGGGAAACCCAACTATGACATTCACAGTGCCCAGGGCCACCGGCCTGTGACAGTCGGTGGTAAAGAGGAACACCCCTCCTGTGACAGTGGGAACTTGGGTCACACACATGTTACAGTCAGTGGTAACCAGAGAAACACACCTGTGACAGTGGTAACCAGGGACACCCCTCCTGTGACAGTCAGCGGTAACCATGTACACTTACCTGAGACAGTCGGTGGTAACTAGGGAAACACACCTATGACATTCACAGTGCACAGGGACACCTGCCCGTGACAGTCGGTGGTAACCAGGTACACAACTCCTGTGACAGTGGTAACCAGGGAAACCCACGTGCGACCATGGTAACCAAGGACACCCCTACTGTGACAGTCACTGGTAACCACGGACACCTCTCCTGTGACCGGGATTACCAGGGACACACACATATGACAGTCGCTCGTAACCAGGGAAACCCACCTGCGACCATGGTAACCAAGGACACCCCTACTGTGACAGTCGCTGGTAACCACGGACACCTCTCCTGTGACGGGTTTACCAGCGACACGCACATATGACAGTCGGTGGTAACCAGGGAAACCCACCTGCGACCATGGTAACCAAGGACACCCCTACTGTGACAGTCACTGGTAACCACGGACACCTCTCCTGTGACCGGGGTTACCAGCGACACGCACATATGACAGTCGGTGTTAACCAGGGAAACCCACCTATGACATTCACAGTGCCCAGGGACACCGGCCTGTGACAGTCGGTGGTAACCAGGGACACACCTCCTGTGACAGTCGGTGGTAAAGAGAACACCCTCTTGTGACAGTGGGAACTTGGGTCACACACATGTTACAGTCAGTGGTAACCAGGGAAACACACCTGTGACAGTGGTAACCAGGGACACCCCTCCTGTGACAGTCAGTGGTAACCATGTACACTTACCTGTGACAGTCGGTGGTAACTAGGGAAACACACATATGACATTCACAGTGCACAGGGACACCTGCCCGTGACAGTCGGTGGTAACCAGGAAAACACCTCCTGTGACAGTCAGTGGTAACCAGGGAAACCCACGTGCGACCATGGTAACCAAGGACACCCCTACTGTGACAGTCACTGGTAACCACGGACACCTCTCCTGTGACCGGCGTTACCAGCGACACGCACATATGACAGTCGGTGGTAACCAGGGAAACCCACCTGCGACCATGGTAACCAAGGACACCCCTCTTGTGACAGTCAATGGTAAGCAGGGACACACATTCTGTGCCAGTGGTAACCAAGGACACGCCTCCTGTCACCATGGTACCCAGGGACAGCCCTCCGGTGACAGTCAGTGGTAACCATGTACACTCATCTGTGACAGTCGGTGGTAATCAGGGAAACCCAACTATGACATTCACAGTGCCCAGGGCCACCGGCCTGTGACAGTCGGTGGTAACCAGGAACACACCTCCTGTGACAGTCAGTGGTAACCAGGGACACACTCACCTGTGACAGTGGTAACCAAGACACCCCTCCTGTGACAGTCAGTGGTAACCAGGGACACACCTCCTGTGACAGTCAGTGGTAACCATGTACACTTACCTGTGACAGTCGGTGGTAACTAGGGAAACCCACCTATGACATTCACAGTGCCCAGGGACAACGGCCTGTGACAGTCGGTGATAACCAGGGACACACCTCCTGTGACAGTCGGTGGTAAAGAGGAACACCCCTCCTGTGACAGTGGGAACTTGGGTCACACACATGTTACAGTCAGTGGTAACCAGAGAAACACACCTGTGACAGTGGTAACCAGGGACACCCCTCCTGTGACAGTCAGCGGTAACCATGTACACTTACCTGAGACAGTCGGTGGTAACTAGGGAAACACACCTATGACATTCACAGTGCACAGGGACACCTGCCCGTGACAGTCGGTGGTAACCAGGTACACAACTCCTGTGACAGTGGTAACCAGGGAAACCCACGTGCGACCATGGTAACCAAGGACACCCCTACTGTGACAGTCACTGGTAACCACGGACACCTCTCCTGTGACCGGGATTACCAGGGACACGCACATATGACAGTCGCTCGTAACCAGGGACACCCACCTGCGACCATGGTAACCAAGGAAACCTCTACTGTGACAGTCACTGGTAACCACGGACACCTCTCGTGTGACCGGGGTTACCAGCGACACGCACATATGACAGTCGGTGGTAACCAGGGAAACCCACCTATGACATTCACAGTGCCCAGGGACACCGGCCTGTGACAGTCGGTGGTAACCAGGGACACACCTCCTGTGACAGTCGGTGGTAAAGAGAACACCCTCTTGTGACAGTGGGAACTTGGGTCACACACATGTTACAGTCAGTGGTAACCAGGGAAACACACCTGTAACAGTGGTAACCAGGGACACCCCTCCTGTGACAGTCAGTGGTAACCATGTACACTTACCTGTGACAGTCGGTGGTAACTAGGGAAACACACATATGACATTCACAGTGCACAGGGACACCTGCCCGTGACAGTCGGTGGTAACCAGGAAAACACCTCCTGTGACAGTCAGTGGTAACCAGGGAAACCCACGTGCGACCATGGTAACCAAGGACACCCCTACTGTGACAGTCACTGGTAACCACGGACACCTCTCCTGTGACCGGCGTTACCAGCGACACGCACATATGACAGTCGGTGGTAACCAGGGAAACCCACCTGCGACCATGGTAACCAAGGACACCCCTCTTGTGACAGTCAATGGTAAGCAGGGACACACATTCTGTGCCAGTGGTAACCAAGGACACGCCTCCTGTCACCATGGTACCCAGGGACAGCCCTCCGGTGACAGTCAGTGGTAACCATGTACACTCATCTGTGACAGTCGGTGGTAATCAGGGAAACCCAACTATGACATTCACAGTGCCCAGGGCCACCGGCCTGTGACAGTCGGTGGTAACCAGGAACACACCTCCTGTGACAGTCGGTGGTAAAGAGAACACCCTCTTGTGACAGTGGGAACTTGGGTCACACACATGTTACAGTCAGTGGTAACCAGGGAAACACACCTGTGACAGTGGTAACCAGGGACACCCCTCCTGTGACAGTCAGCGGTAAACATGTACACTTACCTGAGACAGTCGGTGGTAACTAGGGAAACAAACCTATGACATTCACAGTGCACAGGGGCACCTGCCCATGACAGTCGGTGGTAACCAGGAAAACACCTCCTGTGACAGTCAGTGGTAACCAGGGAAACCCACGTGCGACCATGGTAACCAAGGACACCCCTACTGTGACAGTCACTGGTAACCACGGACACCTCTCCTGTGACCGGCGTTACCAGCGACACGCACATATGACAGTCGGTGGTAACCAGGGAAACCCACCTGCGATCATGGTAACCAAGGACACCCCTCTTGTGACAGTCAATGGTAAGCAGGGACACACATTCTGTGCCAGTGGTAACCAAGGACACGCCTCCTGTCACCATGGTACCCAGGGACAGCCCTCCGGTGACAGTCAGTGGTAACCATGTACACTCATCTGTGACAGTCGGTGGTAATCAGGGAAACCCAACTATGACATTCACAGTGCCCAGGGCCACCGGCCTGTGACAGTCGGTGGTAACCAGGAACACACCTCCTGTGACAGTCAGTGGTAACCAGGGACACACTCACCTGTGACAGTGGTAACCAAGACACCCCTCCTGTGACAGTCAGTGGTAACCAGGGACACACCTCCTGTGCCAGTGGTAACCAAGGACACCCCTCCTGTGACAATGGTACCCAGGGACAGCCCTCCTGTGACAGTCAGTGGTAACCATGAACACTCACATGTGACAGTCTGTGGTAACCAGGGACACACCACCTGGCCAGTGGTAACCAAGGACACCCCTCCTGTGACAGTCCGTGGTGACCAGGGACAAACCTCCTGTGCCAGCGGTAACCAAGGACACCCCTCCTGTGACAATGGTACGCAGGGAAAGCCCTCCTGTGACAGTCAGTGGTAAACATGAACACTCACCTGTGACAGTCTGTGGTAACCAGGGAAACCCACCTATGACATTCACAGTGCCCAGGGACACCGGCCTGTGACAGTCGGTGATAACCAGGGACACACCTCCTGTGACAGTCGGTGGTAAAGAGGAACACCCCTCCTGTGACAGTGGGAACTTGGGTCACACACATGTTACAGTCAGTGGTAACCAGAGAAACACACCTGTGACAGTGGTAACCAGGGACACCCCTCCTGTGACAGTCAGCGGTAACCATGTACACTTACCTGAGACAGTCGGTGGTAACTAGGGAAACACACCTATGACATTCACAGTGCACAGGGACACCTGCCCGTGACAGTCGGTGGTAACCAGGTACACAACTCCTGTGACAGTGGTAACCAGGGAAACCCATGTGCGACCATGGTAACCAAGGACACCCCTACTGTGACAGTCACTGGTAACCACGGACACCTCTCCTGTGACCGGGATTACCAGGGACACACACATATGACAGTCGCTCGTAACCAGGGAAACCCACCTGCGACCATGGTAACCAAGGACACCCCTACTGTGACAGTCGCTGGTAACCACGGACACCTCTCCTGTGACGGGTTTACCAGCGACACGCACATATGACAGTCGGTGGTAACCAGGGAAACCCACCTATGACATTCACAGTGCCCAGGGACACCGGCCTGTGACAGTCGGTGGTAACCAGGGACACACCTCCTGTGACAGTCGGTGGTAAAGAGAACACCCTCTTGTGACAGTGGGAACTTGGGTCACACACATGTTACAGTCAGTGGTAACCAGGGAAACACACCTGTGACAGTGGTAACCAGGGACACCCCTCCTGTGACAGTCAGTGGTAACCATGTACACTTACCTGTGACAGTCGGTGGTAACTAGGGAAACACACATATGACATTCACAGTGCACAGGGACACCTGCCCGTGACAGTCGGTGGTAACCAGGAAAACACCTCCTGTGACAGTCAGGGGTAACCAGGGAAACCCACGTGCGACCATGGTAACCAAGGACACCCCTACTGTGACAGTCGCTGGTAACCACGGACACCTCTCCTGTGACCGACGTTACCAGCGACACGCACATATGACAGTCGGTGGTAACCAGGGAAACCCACCTGCGACCATGGTAACCAAGGACACCCCTCTTCTGACAGTCAATGGTAAGCAGGGACACACATTCTGTGCCAGTGGTAACCAAGGACACGCCTCCTGTCACCATGGTACCCAGGGACAGCCCTCCGGTGACAGTCAGTGGTAACCATGTACACTCACCTGTGACAGTCGGTGGTAATCAGGGAAACCCAACTATGACATTCACAGTGCCCAGGGACACCGGCCTGTGACAGTCGGTGGTAACCAGGAACACACCTCCTGTGACAGTCAGTGGTAACCAGGGACACACTCACCTGTGACAGTGGTAACCAAGACACCCCTCCTGTGACAGTCAGTGGTAACCAGGGACACACCTCCTGTGCCAGTGGTAACCAAGGACACCCCTCCTGTGACAATGGTACCCAGGGACAGCCCTCCTGTGACAGTCAGTGGTAACCATGAACACTCACATGTGACAGTCTGTGGTAACCAGGGACACACCACCTGGCCAGTGGTAACCAAGGACACCCCTCCTGTGACAGTCCGTGGTGACCAGGGACAAACCTCCTGTGCCAGCGGTAACCAAGGACACCCCTCCTGTGACAATGGTACGCAGGGAAAGCCCTCCTGTGACAGTCAGTGGTAAACATGAACACTCACCTGTGACAGTCTGTGGTAACCAGGGAAACCCACCTATGACATTCACAGTGCCCAGGGACACCGGCCTGTGACAGTCGGTGATAACCAGGGACACACCTCCTGTGACAGTCGGTGGTAAAGAGGAACACCCCTCCTGTGACAGTGGGAACTTGGGTCACACACATGTTACAGTCAGTGGTAACCAGGGAAACACACCTGTGACAGTGGTAACCAGGGACACCCCTCCTGTGACAGTCAGCGGTAACCATGTACACTTACCTGAGACAGTCGGTGGTAACTAGGGAAACACACCTATGACATTCACAGTGCACAGGGACACCTGCCCGTGACAGTCGGTGGTAACCAGGTACACAACTCCTGTGACAGTGGTAACCAGGGAAACCCACGTGCGACCATGGTAACCAAGGACACCCCTACTGTGACAGTCACTGGTAACCACGGACACCTCTCCTGTGACCGGGATTACCAGGGACACGCACATATGACAGTCGCTCGTAACCAGGGAAACCCACCTGCGACCATGGTAACCAAGGACACCCCTACTGTGACAGTCGATGGTAACCACGGACACCTCTCCTGTGACCGGCGTTACCAGCGACACGCACATATGACAGTCGGTGGTAACCAGGGAAACCCACCTATGACATTCACAGTGCCCAGGGACACCGGCCTGTGACAGTCGGTGGTAACCAGGGACACACCTCCTGTGACAGTCGGTGGTAAAGAGAACACCCTCTTGTGACAGTGGGAACTTGGGTCACACACATGTTACAGTCAGTGGTAACCAGGGAAACACACCTGTGACAGTGGTAACCAGGGACACCCCTCCTGTGACAGTCAGTGGTAACCATGTACACTTACCTGTGACAGTCGGTGGTAACTAGGGAAACACACATATGACATTCACAGTGCACAGGGACACCTGCCCGTGACAGTCGGTGGTAACCAGGAAAACACCTCCTGTGACAGTCAGTGGTAACCAGGGAAACCCACGTGCGACCATGGTAACCAAGGACACCCCTACTGTGACAGTCACTGGTAACCACGGACACCTCTCCTGTGACCGGCGTTACCAGCGACACGCACATATGACAGTCGGTGGTAACCAGGGAAACCCACCTGCGACCATGGTAACCAAGGACACCCCTCTTGTGACAGTCAATGGTAAGCAGGGACACACATTCTGTGCCAGTGGTAACCAAGGACACGCCTCCTGTCACCATGGTACCCAGGGACAGCCCTCCGGTGACAGTCAGTGGTAACCATGTACACTCATCTGTGACAGTCGGTGGTAATCAGGGAAACCCAACTATGACATTCACAGTGCCCAGGGCCACCGGCCTGTGACAGTCGGTGGTAACCAGGAACACACCTCCTGTGACAGTCAGTGGTAACCAGGGACACACTCACCTGTGACAGTGGTAACCAAGACACCCCTCCTGTGACAGTCAGTGGTAACCAGGGACACACCTCCTGTGACAGTCAGTGGTAACCATGTACACTTACCTGTGACAGTCGGTGGTAACTAGGGAAACCCACCTATGACATTCACAGTGCCCAGGGACAACGGCCTGTGACAGTCGGTGATAACCAGGGACACACCTCCTGTGACAGTCGGTGGTAAAGAGGAACACCCCTCCTGTGACAGTGGGAACTTGGGTCACACACATGTTACAGTCAGTGGTAACCAGAGAAACACACCTGTGACAGTGGTAACCAGGGACACCCCTCCTGTGACAGTCAGCGGTAACCATGTACACTTACCTGAGACAGTCGGTGGTAACTAGGGAAACACACCTATGACATTCACAGTGCACAGGGACACCTGCCCGTGACAGTCGGTGGTAACCAGGTACACAACTCCTGTGACAGTGGTAACCAGGGAAACCCACGTGCGACCATGGTAACCAAGGACACCCCTACTGTGACAGTCACTGGTAACCACGGACACCTCTCCTGTGACCGGGATTACCAGGGACACGCACATATGACAGTCGCTCGTAACCAGGGAAACCCACGTGCGACCATGGTAACCAAGGACACCCCTACTGTGACAGTCACTGGTAACCACGGACACCTCTCCTGTGACCGGGGTTACCAGCGACACGCACATATGACAGTCGGTGGTAACCAGGGAAACCCACCTATGACATTCACAGTGCCCAGGGACACCGGCCTGTGACAGTCGGTGGTAACCAGGGACACACCTCCTGTGACAGTCGGTGGTAAAGAGAACACCCTCTTGTGACAGTGGGAACTTGGGTCACACACATGTTACAGTCAGTGGTAACCAGGGAAACACACCTGTGACAGTGGTAACCAGGGACACCCCTCCTGTGACAGTCAGTGGTAACCATGTACACTTACCTGTGACAGTCGGTGGTAACTAGGGAAACACACATATGACATTCACAGTGCACAGGGACACCTGCCCGTGACAGTCGGTGGTAACCAGGAAAACACCTCCTGTGACAGTCAGTGGTAACCAGGGAAACCCACGTGCGACCATGGTAACCAAGGACACCCCTACTGTGACAGTCACTGGTAACCACGGACACCTCTCCTGTGACCGGCGTTACCAGCGACACGCACATATGACAGTCGGTGGTAACCAGGGAAACCCACCTGCGACCATGGTAACCAAGGACACCCCTCTTGTGACAGTCAATGGTAAGCAGGGACACACATTCTGTGCCAGTGGTAACCAAGGACACGCCTCCTGTCACCATGGTACCCAGGGACAGCCCTCCGGTGACAGTCAGTGGTAACCATGTACACTCATCTGTGACAGTCGGTGGTAATCAGGGAAACCCAACTATGACATTCACAGTGCCCAGGGCCACCGGCCTGTGACAGTCGGTGGTAACCAGGAACACACCTCCTGTGACAGTCGGTGGTAAAGAGAACACCCTCTTGTGACAGTGGGAACTTGGGTCACACACATGTTACAGTCAGTGGTAACCAAGGAAACACACCTGTGACAGTGGTAACCAGGGACACCCCTCCTGTGACAGTCAGCGGTAAACATGTACACTTACCTGAGACAGTCGGTGGTAACTAGGGAAACAAACCTATGACATTCACAGTGCACAGGGGCACCTGCCCATGACAGTCGGTGGTAACCAGGAAAACACCTCCTGTGACAGTCAGTGGTAACCAGGGAAACCCACGTGCGACCATGGTAACCAAGGACACCCCTACTGTGACAGTCACTGGTAACCACGGACACCTCTCCTGTGACCGGGGTTACCAGCGACACGCACATATGACAGTCGGTGGTAACCAGGGAAACCCACCTGCGACCATGGTAACCAAGGACACCCCTCTTGTGACAGTCAATGGTAAGCAGGGACGCACATTCTGTGCCAGTGGTAACCAAGGACACGCCTCCTGTCACCATGGTACCCAGGGACAGCCCTCCGGTGACAGTCAGTGGTAACCATGTACACTCATCTGTGACAGTCGGTGGTAATCAGGGAAACCCAACTATGACATTCACAGTGCCCAGGGCCACCGGCCTGTGACAGTCGGTGGTAAAGAGGAACACCCCTCCTGTGACAGTGGGAACTTGGGTCACACACATGTTACAGTCAGTGGTAACCAGAGAAACACACCTGTGACAGTGGTAACCAGGGACACCCCTCCTGTGACAGTCAGCGGTAACCATGTACACTTACCTGAGACAGTCGGTGGTAACTAGGGAAACACACCTATGACATTCACAGTGCACAGGGACACCTGCCCGTGACAGTCGGTGGTAACCAGGTACACAACTCCTGTGACAGTGGTAACCAGGGAAACCCACGTGCGACCATGGTAACCAAGGACACCCCTACTGTGACAGTCACTGGTAACCACGGACACCTCTCCTGTGACCGGGATTACCAGGGACACACACATATGACAGTCGCTCGTAACCAGGGAAACCCACCTGCGACCATGGTAACCAAGGACACCCCTACTGTGACAGTCGCTGGTAACCACGGACACCTCTCCTGTGACGGGTTTACCAGCGACACGCACATATGACAGTCGGTGGTAACCAGGGAAACCCACCTGCGACCATGGTAACCAAGGACACCCCTACTGTGACAGTCACTGGTAACCACGGACACCTCTCCTGTGACCGGGGTTACCAGCGACACGCACATATGACAGTCGGTGTTAACCAGGGAAACCCACCTATGACATTCACAGTGCCCAGGGACACCGGCCTGTGACAGTCGGTGGTAACCAGGGACACACCTCCTGTGACAGTCGGTGGTAAAGAGAACACCCTCTTGTGACAGTGGGAACTTGGGTCACACACATGTTACAGTCAGTGGTAACCAGGGAAACACACCTGTGACAGTGGTAACCAGGGACACCCCTCCTGTGACAGTCAGTGGTAACCATGTACACTTACCTGTGACAGTCGGTGGTAACTAGGGAAACACACATATGACATTCACAGTGCACAGGGACACCTGCCCGTGACAGTCGGTGGTAACCAGGAAAACACCTCCTGTGACAGTCAGTGGTAACCAGGGAAACCCACGTGCGACCATGGTAACCAAGGACACCCCTACTGTGACAGTCACTGGTAACCACGGACACCTCTCCTGTGACCGGCGTTACCAGCGACACGCACATATGACAGTCGGTGGTAACCAGGGAAACCCACCTGCGACCATGGTAACCAAGGACACCCCTCTTGTGACAGTCAATGGTAAGCAGGGACACACATTCTGTGCCAGTGGTAACCAAGGACACGCCTCCTGTCACCATGGTACCCAGGGACAGCCCTCCGGTGACAGTCAGTGGTAACCATGTACACTCATCTGTGACAGTCGGTGGTAATCAGGGAAACCCAACTATGACATTCACAGTGCCCAGGGCCACCGGCCTGTGACAGTCGGTGGTAACCAGGAACACACCTCCTGTGACAGTCGGTGGTAAAGAGAACACCCTCTTGTGACAGTGGGAACTTGGGTCACACACATGTTACAGTCAGTGGTAACCAAGGAAACACACCTGTGACAGTGGTAACCAGGGACACCCCTCCTGTGACAGTCAGCGGTAAACATGTACACTTACCTGAGACAGTTGGTGGTAACTAGGGAAACAAACCTATGACATTCACAGTGCACAGGGGCACCTGCCCATGACAGTCGGTGGTAACCAGGAAAACACCTCCTGTGACAGTCAGTGGTAACCAGGGAAACCCACGTGCGACCATGGTAACCAAGGACACCCCTACTGTGACAGTCACTGGTAACCACGGACACCTCTCCTGTGACCGGGGTTACCAGCGACACGCACATATGACAGTCGGTGGTAACCAGGGAAACCCACCTGCGACCATGGTAACCAAGGACACCCCTCTTGTGACAGTCAATGGTAAGCAGGGACGCACATTCTGTGCCAGTGGTAACCAAGGACACGCCTCCTGTCACCATGGTACCCAGGGACAGCCCTCCGGTGACAGTCAGTGGTAACCATGTACACTCATCTGTGACAGTCGGTGGTAATCAGGGAAACCCAACTATGACATTCACAGTGCCCAGGGCCACCGGCCTGTGACAGTCGGTGGTAACCAGGAACACACCTTCTGTGACAGTCAGTGGTAACCAGGGACACACTCACCTGTGACAGTGGTAACCAAGACACCCCTCCTGTGACAGTCAGTGGTAACCAGGGACACACCTCCTGTGACAGTCAGTGGTAACCATGTACACTTACCTGTGACAGTCGGTGGTAACTAGGGAAACCCACCTATGACATTCACAGTGCCCAGGGACACCGGCCTGTGACAGTCGGTGATAACCAGGGACACACCTCCTGTGACAGTCGGTGGTAAAGAGGAACACCCCTCCTGTGACAGTGGGAACTTGGGTCACACACATGTTACAGTCAGTGGTAACCAGAGAAACACACCTGTGACAGTGGTAACCAGGGACACCCCTCCTGTGACAGTCAGCGGTAACCATGTACACTTACCTGAGACAGTCGGTGGTAACTAGGGAAACACACCTATGACATTCACAGTGCACAGGGACACCTGCCCGTGACAGTCGGTGGTAACCAGGTACACAACTCCTGTGACAGTGGTAACCAGGGAAACCCACGTGCGACCATGGTAACCAAGGACACCCCTACTGTGACAGTCACTGGTAACCACGGACACCTCTCCTGTGACCGGGATTACCAGGGACACACACATATGACAGTCGCTCGTAACCAGGGAAACCCACATGCGACCATGGTAACCAAGGACACCCCTACTGTGACAGTCGCTGGTAACCACGGACACCTCTCCTGTGACGGGTTTACCAGCGACACGCACATATGACAGTCGGTGGTAACCAGGGAAACCCACCTGCGACCATGGTAACCAAGGACACCCCTACTGTGACAGTCACTGGTAACCACGGACACCTCTCCTGTGACCGGGGTTACCAGCGACACGCACATATGACAGTCGGTGTTAACCAGGGAAACCCACCTATGACATTCACAGTGCCCAGGGACACCGGCCTGTGACAGTCGGTGGTAACCAGGGACACACCTCCTGTGACAGTCGGTGGTAAAGAGAACACCCTCTTGTGACAGTGGGAACTTGGGTCACACACATGTTACAGTCAGTGGTAACCAGGGAAACACACCTGTGACAGTGGTAACCAGGGACACCCCTCCTGTGACAGTCAGTGGTAACCATGTACACTTACCTGTGACAGTCGGTGGTAACTAGGGAAACACACATATGACATTCACAGTGCACAGGGACACCTGCCCGTGACAGTCGGTGGTAACCAGGAAAACACCTCCTGTGACAGTCAGTGGTAACCAGGGAAACCCACGTGCGACCATGGTAACCAAGGACACCCCTACTGTGACAGTCACTGGTAACCACGGACACCTCTCCTGTGACCGGGGTTACCAGCGACACGCACATATGACAGTCGGTGGTAACCAGGGAAACCCACCTGCGACCATGGTAACCAAGGACACCCCTCTTGTGACAGTCAATGGTAAGCAGGGACGCACATTCTGTGCCAGTGGTAACCAAGGACACGCCTCCTGTCACCATGGTATCCAGGGACAGCCCTCCGGTGACAGTCAGTGGTAACCATGTACACTCATCTGTGACAGTCGGTGGTAATCAGGGAAACCCAACTATGACATTCACAGTGCCCAGGGCCACCGGCCTGTGACAGTCGGTGGTAACCAGGAACACACCTTCTGTGACAGTCAGTGGTAACCAGGGACACACTCACCTGTGACAGTGGTAACCAAGACACCCCTCCTGTGACAGTCAGTGGTAACCAGGGACACACCTCCTGTGACAGTCAGTGGTAACCATGTACACTTACCTGTGACAGTCGGTGGTAACTAGGGAAACCCACCTATGACATTCACAGTGCCCAGGGACACCGGCCTGTGACAGTCGGTGATAACCAGGGACACACCTCCTGTGACAGTCGGTGGTAAAGAGGAACACCCCTCCTGTGACAGTGGGAACTTGGGTCACACACATGTTACAGTCAGTGGTAACCAGAGAAACACACCTGTGACAGTGGTAACCAGGGACACCCCTCCTGTGACAGTCAGCGGTAACCATGTACACTTACCTGAGACAGTCGGTGGTAACTAGGGAAACACACCTATGACATTCACAGTGCACAGGGACACCTGCCCGTGACAGTCGGTGGTAACCAGGTACACAACTCCTGTGACAGTGGTAACCAGGGAAACCCACGTGCGACCATGGTAACCAAGGACACCCCTACTGTGACAGTCACTGGTAACCACGGACACCTCTCCTGTGACCGGGATTACCAGGGACACACACATATGACAGTCGCTCGTAACCAGGGAAACCCACCTGCGACCATGGTAACCAAGGACACCCCTACTGTGACAGTCGCTGGTAACCACGGACACCTCTCCTGTGACGGGTTTACCAGCGACACGCACATATGACAGTCGGTGGTAACCAGGGAAACCCACCTGCGACCATGGTAACCAAGGACACCCCTACTGTGACAGTCACTGGTAACCACGGACACCTCTCCTGTGACCGGGGTTACCAGCGACACGCACATATGACAGTCGGTGTTAACCAGGGAAACCCACCTATGACATTCACAGTGCCCAGGGACACCGGCCTGTGACAGTCGGTGGTAACCAGGGACACACCTCCTGTGACAGTCGGTGGTAAAGAGAACACCCTCTTGTGACAGTGGGAACTTGGGTCACACACATGTTACAGTCAGTGGTAACCAGGGAAACACACCTGTGACAGTGGTAACCAGGGACACCCCTCCTGTGACAGTCAGCGGTAACCATGTACACTTAACTGAGACAGTCGGTGGTAACTAGGGAAACACACCTATGACATTCACAGTGCACAGGGACACCTGCCCGTGACAGTCGGTGGTAACCAGGTACACAACTCCTGTGACAGTGGTAACCAGGGAAACCCACGTGCGACCATGGTAACCAAGGACACCCCTACTGTGACAGTCACTGGTAACCACGGACACCTCTCCTGTGACCGGGATTACCAGGGACACGCACATATGACAGTCGCTCGTAACCAGGGAAACCCACCTGCGACCATGGTAACCAAGGACACCCCTACTGTGACAGTCACTGGTAACCACGGACACCTCTCCTGTGACCGGCGTTACCAGCGACACGCACATATGACAGTCGGTGGTAACCAGGGAAACCCACCTGCGACCATGGTAACCAAGGACACCCCTCTTATGACAGTCAATGGTAAGCAGGGACACACATTCTGTGCCAGTGGTAACCAAGGACACGCCTCCTGTCACCATGGTACCCAGGGACAGCCCTCCGGTGACAGTCAGTGGTAACCATGTACACTCACCTGTGACAGTCGGTGGTAACCAGGGAAACCCACCTATGACATTCACAGTGCCCAGGGACACCGGCCTGTGACAGTCGGTGGTAACCAGCGACACACCTCCTGTGACAGTCGGTGGTAAAGAGAACACCCTCTTGTGACAGTGGGAACTTGGGTCACACACATGTTACAGTCAGTGGTAACCAGGGAAACACACCTGTGACAGTGGTAACCAGGGACACCCCTCCTGTGACAGTCAGTGTTAACCATGTACACTTACCTGTGACAGTCGGTGGTAACTAGGGAAACACACCTATGACATTCACAGTGCACAGGGACACCTGCCCGTGACAGTCGGTGGTAACCAGGAAAACACCTCCTGTGACAGTCAGTGGTAACCAGGGAAACCCACGTGCGACCATGGTAACCAAGGACACCCCTACTGTGACAGTCACTGGTAACCACGGACACCTCTCCTGTGACCGGCGTTACCAGCGACACGCACATATGACAGTCGGTGGTAACCAGGGAAACCCACCTGCGATCATGGTAACCAAGGACACCCCTCTTGTGACAGTCAATGGTAAGCAGGGACACACATTCTGTGCCAGTGGTAACCAAGGACACGCCTCCTGTCACCATGGTACCGAGGGACAGCCCTCCGGTGACAGTCAGTGGTAACCATGTACACTCATCTGTGACAGTCGGTGGTAATCAGGGAAACCCAACTATGACATTCACAGTGCCCAGGGCCACCGGCCTGTGACAGTCGGTGGTAACCAGGAACACACCTCCTGTGACAGTCAGTGGTAACCAGGGACACACTCATCTGTGACAGTGGTAACCAAGACACCCCTCCTGTGACAGTCAGTGGTAACCAGGAACACACCTCCTGTGCCAGTGGTAACCAAGGACACCCCTCCTGTGACAATGGTACCCAGGGACAGCCCTCCTGTGACAGTCAGTGGTAACCATGTACACTTACCTGTGACAGTCGGTGGTAACTAGGGAAACACACCTATGACATTCACAGTGCACAGGGACACCTGCCCGTGACAGTAGGTGGTAACCAGGTACACAACTCCTGTGACAGTGGTCACGAGGGAAACCCACGTGCGACCATGGTAACCAAGGACAACCCTACTGTGACATTCACTGGTATCCACGGACACCTCTCCTGTGACCGGGATTACCAGGGACACGCACATATGACAGTCGCTCGTAACCAGGGACACCCACCTGCGACCATGGTAACCAAGGAAACCTCTACTGTGACAGTCACTGGTAACCACGGACACCTCTCGTGTGACCGGGGTTACCAGCGACACGCACATATGACAGTCGGTGGTAACCAGGGAAACCCACCTATGACATTCACAGTGCCCAGGGACACCGGCCTGTGACAGTCGGTGGTAACCAGGGACACACCTCCTGTGACAGTCGGTGGTAAAGAGAACACCCTCTTGTGACAGTGGGAACTTGGGTCACACACATGTTACAGTCAGTGGTAACCAGGGAAACACACCTGTAACAGTGGTAACCAGGGACACCCCTCCTGTGACAGTCAGTGGTAACCATGTACACTTACCTGTGACAGTCGGTGGTAACTAGGGAAACACACATATGACATTCACAGTGCACAGGGACACCTGCCCGTGACAGTCGGTGGTAACCAGGAAAACACCTCCTGTGACAGTCAGTGGTAACCAGGGAAACCCACGTGCGACCATGGTAACCAAGGACACCCCTACTGTGACAGTCACTGGTAACCACGGACACCTCTCCTGTGACCGGCGTTACCAGCGACACGCACATATGACAGTCGGTGGTAACCAGGGAAACCCACCTGCGACCATGGTAACCAAGGACACCCCTCTTGTGACAGTCAATGGTAAGCAGGGACACACATTCTGTGCCTGTGGTAACCAAGGACACGCCTCCTGTCACCATGGTACCCAGAGACAGCCCTCCGGTGACAGTCAGTGGTAACCATGTACACTCATCTGTGACAGTCGGTGGTAATCAGGGAAACCCAACTATGACATTCACAGTGCCCAGGGCCACCGGCCTGTGACAGTCGGTGGTAACCAGGAACACACCTCCTGTGACAGTCGGTGGTAAAGAGAACACCCTCTTGTGACAGTGGGAACTTGGGTCACACACATGTTACAGTCAGTGGTAACCAGGGAAACACACCTGTGACAGTGGTAACCAGGGACACCCCTCCTGTGACAGTCAGCGGTAAACATGTACACTTACCTGAGACAGTCGGTGGTAACTAGGGAAACAAACCTATGACATTCACAGTGCACAGGGGCACCTGCCCATGACAGTCGGTGGTAACCAGGAAAACACCTCCTGTGACAGTCAGTGGTAACCAGGGAAACCCACGTGCGACCATGGTAACCAAGGACACCCCTACTGTGACAGTCACTGGTAACCACGGACACCTCTCCTGTGACCGGCGTTACCAGCGACACGCACATATGACAGTCGGTGGTAACCAGGGAAACCCACCTGCGACCATGGTAACCAAGGACACCCCTCTTGTGACAGTCAATGGTAAGCAGGGACACACATTCTGTGCCAGTGGTAACCAAGGACACGCCTCCTGTCACCATGGTACCCAGGGACAGCCCTCCGGTGACAGTCAGTGGTAACCATGTACACTCATCTGTGACAGTCGGTGGTAATCAGGGAAACCCAACTATGACATTCACAGTGCCCAGGGCCACCGGCCTGTGACAGTCGGTGGTAACCAGGAACACACCTCCTGTGACAGTCAGTGGTAACCAGGGACACACTCACCTGTGACAGTGGTAACCAAGACACCCCTCCTGTGACAGTCAGTGGTAACCAGGGACACACCTCCTGTGCCAGTGGTAACCAAGGACACCCCTCCTGTGACAATGGTACCCAGGGACAGCCCTCCTGTGACAGTCAGTGGTAACCATGAACACTCACATGTGACAGTCTGTGGTAACCAGGGACACACCACCTGGCCAGTGGTAACCAAGGACACCCCTCCTGTGACAGTCCGTGGTGACCAGGGACAAACCTCCTGTGCCAGCGGTAACCAAGGACACCCCTCCTGTGACAATGGTACGCAGGGAAAGCCCTCCTGTGACAGTCAGTGGTAAACATGAACACTCACCTGTGACAGTCTGTGGTAACCAGGGAAACCCACCTATGACATTCACAGTGCCCAGGGACACCGGCCTGTGACAGTCGGTGATAACCAGGGACACACCTCCTGTGACAGTCGGTGGTAAAGAGGAACACCCCTCCTGTGACAGTGGGAACTTGGGTCACACACATGTTACAGTCAGTGGTAACCAGAGAAACACACCTGTGACAGTGGTAACCAGGGACACCCCTCCTGTGACAGTCAGCGGTAACCATGTACACTTACCTGAGACAGTCGGTGGTAACTAGGGAAACACACCTATGACATTCACAGTGCACAGGGACACCTGCCCGTGACAGTCGGTGGTAACCAGGTACACAACTCCTGTGACAGTGGTAACCAGGGAAACCCACGTGCGACCATGGTAACCAAGGACACCCCTACTGTGACAGTCACTGGTAACCACGGACACCTCTCCTGTGACCGGGATTACCAGGGACACACACATATGACAGTCGCTCGTAACCGGGGAAACCCACCTGCGACCATGTTAACCAAGGACACCCCTACTGTGACAGTCGCTGGTAACCACGGACACCTCTCCTGTGACGGGTTTACCAGCGACACGCACATATGACAGTCGGTGGTAACCAGGGAAACCCACCTATGACATTCACAGTGCCCAGGGACACCGGCCTGTGACAGTCGGTGGTAACCAGGGACACACCTCCTGTGACAGTCGGTGGTAAAGAGAACACCCTCTTGTGACAGTGGGAACTTGGGTCACACACATGTTACAGTCAGTGGTAACCAGGGAAACACACCTGTGACAGTGGTAACCAGGGACACCCCTCCTGTGACAGTCAGTGGTAACCATGTACACTTACCTGTGACAGTCGGTGGTAACTAGGGAAACACACATATGACATTCACAGTGCACAGGGACACCTGCCCGTGACAGTCGGTGGTAACCAGGAAAACACCTCCTGTGACAGTCAGTGGTAACCAGGGAAACCCACGTGCGACCATGGTAACCAAGGACACCCCTACTGTGACAGTCGCTGGTAACCACGGACACCTCTCCTGTGACCGGCGTTACCAGCGACACGCACATATGACAGTCGGTGGTAACCAGGGAAACCCACCTGCGACCATGGTAACCAAGGACACCCCTCTTCTGACAGTCAATGGTAAGCAGGGACACACATTCTGTGCCAGTGGTAACCAAGGACACGCCTCCTGTCACCATGGTACCCAGGGACAGCCCTCCGGTGACAGTCAGTGGTAACCATGTACACTCACCTGTGACAGTCGGTGGTAATCAGGGAAACCCAACTATGACATTCACAGTGCCCAGGGACACCGGCCTGTGACAGTCGGTGGTAACCAGGAACACACCTCCTGTGACAGTCAGTGGTAACCAGGGACACACTCACCTGTGACAGTGGTAACCAAGACACCCCTCCTGTGACAGTCAGTGGTAACCAGGGACACACCTCCTGTGCCAGTGGTAACCAAGGACACCCCTCCTGTGACAATGGTACCCAGGGACAGCCCTCCTGTGACAGTCAGTGGTAACCATGAACACTCACATGTGACAGTCTGTGGTAACCAGGGACACACCACCTGGCCAGTGGTAACCAAGGACACCCCTCCTGTGACAGTCCGTGGTGACCAGGGACAAACCTCCTGTGCCAGCGGTAACCAAGGACACCCCTCCTGTGACAATGGTACGCAGGGAAAGCCCTCCTGTGACAGTAAGTGGTAAACATGAACACTCACCTGTGACAGTCTGTGGTAACCAGGGAAACCCACCTATGACATTCACAGTGCCCAGGGACACCGGCCTGTGACAGTCGGTGATAACCAGGGACACACCTCCTGTGACAGTCGGTGGTAAAGAGGAACACCCCTCCTGTGACAGTGGGAACTTGGGTCACACACATGTTACAGTCAGTGGTAACCAGGGAAACACACCTGTGACAGTGGTAACCAGGGACACCCCTCCTGTGACAGTCAGCGGTAACCATGTACACTTACCTGAGACAGTCGGTGGTAACTAGGGAAACACACCTATGACATTCAGAGTGCACAGGGACACCTGCCCGTGACAGTCGGTGGTAACCAGGTACACAACTCCTGTGACAGTGGTAACCAGGGAAACCCACGTGCGACCATGGTAACCAAGGACACCCCTACTGTGACAGTCACTGGTAACCACGGACACCTCTCCTGTGACCGGGATTACCAGGGACACGCACATATGACAGTCGCTCGTAACCAGGGAAACCCACCTGCGACCATGGTAACCAAGGACACCCCTACTGTGACAGTCGCTGGTAACCACGGACACCTCTCCTGTGACCGGCATTACCAGCGACACGCACATATGACAGTCGGTGGTAACCAGGGAAACCCACCTGCGACCATGGTAACCAAGGACACCCCTCTTGTGACAGTCAATGGTAAGCAGGGACGCACATTCTGTGCCAGTGGTAACCAAGGACACGCCTCCTGTCACCATGGTACCCAGGGACAGCCCTCCGGTGACAGTCAGTGGTAACCATGTACACTCATCTGTGACAGTCGGTGGTAATCAGGGAAACCCAACTATGACATTCACAGTGCCCAGGGCCACCGGCCTGTGACAGTCGGTGGTAACCAGGAACACACCTCCTGTGACAGTCAGTGGTAACCAGGGACACACTCACCTGTGACAGTGGTAACCAAGACACCCCTCCTGTGACAGTCAGTGGTAACCAGGGACACACCTCCTGTGACAGTCAGTGGTAACCATGTACACTTACCTGTGACAGTCGGTGGTAACTAGGGAAACCCACCTATGACATTCACAGTGCCCAGGGACACCGGCCTGTGACAGACGGTGATAACCAGGGACACACCTCCTGTGACAGTCGGTGGTAAAGAGGAACACCCCTCCTGTGACAGTGGGAACTTGGGTCACACACATGTTACAGTCAGTGGTAACCAGGGAAACACACCTGTAACAGTGGTAACCAGGGACACCCCTCCTGTGACAGTCAGTGGTAACCATGTACACTTACCTGTGACAGTCGGTGGTAACTAGGGAAACACACATATGACATTCACAGTGCACAGGGACACCTGCCCGTGACAGTCGGTGGTAACCAGGAAAACACCTCCTGTGACAGTCAGTGGTAACCAGGGAAACCCACGTGCGACCATGGTAACCAAGGACACCCCTACTGTGACAGTCACTGGTAACCACGGACACCTCTCCTGTGACCGGCGTTACCAGCGACACGCACATATGACAGTCGGTGGTAACCAGGGAAACCCACCTGCGACCATGGTAACCAAGGACACCCCTCTTGTGACAGTCAATGGTAAGCAGGGACACACATTCTGTGCCAGTGGTAACCAAGGACACGCCTCCTGTCACCATGGTACCCAGGGACAGCCCTCCGGTGACAGTCAGTGGTAACCATGTACACTCATCTGTGACAGTCGGTGGTAATCAGGGAAACCCAACTATGACATTCACAGTGCCCAGGGCCACCGGCCTGTGACAGTCGGTGGTAACCAGGAACACACCTCCTGTGACAGTCGGTGGTAAAGAGAACACCCTCTTGTGACAGTGGGAACTTGGGTCACACACATGTTACAGTCAGTGGTAACCAGGGAAACACACCTGTGACAGTGGTAACCAGGGACACCCCTCCTGTGACAGTCAGCGGTAAACATGTACACTTACCTGAGACAGTCGGTGGTAACTAGGGAAACAAACCTATGACATTCACAGTGCACAGGGGCACCTGCCCATGACAGTCGGTGGTAACCAGGAAAACACCTCCTGTGACAGTCAGTGGTAACCAGGGAAACCCACGTGCGACCATGGTAACCAAGGACACCCCTACTGTGACAGTCACTGGTAACCACGGACACCTCTCCTGTGACCGGCGTTACCAGCGACACGCACATATGACAGTCGGTGGTAACCAGGGAAACCCACCTGCGATCATGGTAACCAAGGACACCCCTCTTGTGACAGTCAATGGTAAGCAGGGACACACATTCTGTGCCAGTGGTAACCAAGGACACGCCTCCTGTCACCATGGTACCCAGGGACAGCCCTCCGGTGACAGTCAGTGGTAACCATGTACACTCATCTGTGACAGTCGGTGGTAATCAGGGAAACCCAACTATGACATTCACAGTGCCCAGGGCCACCGGCCTGTGACAGTCGGTGGTAACCAGGAACACACCTCCTGTGACAGTCAGTGGTAACCAGGGACACACTCACCTGTGACAGTGGTAACCAAGACACCCCTCCTGTGACAGTCAGTGGTAACCAGGGACACACCTCCTGTGCCAGTGGTAACCAAGGACACCCCTCCTGTGACAATGGTACCCAGGGACAGCCCTCCTGTGACAGTCAGTGGTAACCATGAACACTCACATGTGACAGTCTGTGGTAACCAGGGACACACCACCTGGCCAGTGGTAACCAAGGACACCCCTCCTGTGACAGTCCGTGGTGACCAGGGACAAACCTCCTGTGCCAGCGGTAACCAAGGACACCCCTCCTGTGACAATGGTACGCAGGGAAAGCCCTCCTGTGACAGTCAGTGGTAAACATGAACACTCACCTGTGACAGTCTGTGGTAACCAGGGAAACCCACCTATGACATTCACAGTGCCCAGGGACACCGGCCTGTGACAGTCGGTGATAACCAGGGACACACCTCCTGTGACAGTCGGTGGTAAAGAGGAACACCCCTCCTGTGACAGTGGGAACTTGGGTCACACACATGTTACAGTCAGTGGTAACCAGAGAAACACACCTGTGACAGTGGTAACCAGGGACACCCCTCCTGTGACAGTCAGCGGTAACCATGTACACTTACCTGAGACAGTCGGTGGTAACTAGGAACACACCTCCTGTGACAGTCAGTGGTAACCAGGGACACACTCACCTGTGACAGTGGTAACCAAGACACCCCTCCTGTGACAGTCAGTGGTAACCAGGGACACACCTCCTGTGACAGTCAGTGGTAACCATGTACACTTACCTGTGACAGTCGGTGGTAACTAGGGAAACCCACCTATGACATTCACAGTGCCCAGGGACACCGGCCTGTGACAGACGGTGATAACCAGGGACACACCTCCTGTGACAGTCGGTGGTAAAGAGGAACACCCCTCCTGTGACAGTGGGAACTTGGGTCACACACATGTTACAGTCAGTGGTAACCAGAGAAACACACCTGTGACAGTGGTAACCAGGGACACCCCTCCTGTGACAGTCAGCGGTAACCATGTACACTTACCTGAGACAGTCGGTGGTAACTAGGGAAACACACCTATGACATTCACAGTGCACAGGGACACCTGCCCGTGACAGTCGGTGGTAACCAGGTACACAACTCCTGTGACAGTGGTAACCAGGGAAACCCACGTGCGACCATGGTAACCAAGGACACCCCTACTGTGACAGTCACTGGTAACCACGGACACCTCTCCTGTGACCGGGATTACCAGGGACACGCACATATGACAGTCGCTCGTAACCAGGGAAACCCACGTGCGACCATGGTAACCAAGGACACCCCTACTGTGACAGTCACTGGTAACCACGGACACCTCTCCTGTGACCGGGGTTACCAGCGACACGCACATATGACAGTCGGTGGTAACCAGGGAAACCCACCTATGACATTCACAGTGCCCAGGGACACCGGCCTGTGACAGTCGGTGGTAACCAGGGACACACCTCCTGTGACAGTCGGTGGTAAAGAGAACACCCTCTTGTGACAGTGGGAACTTGGGTCACACACATGTTACAGTCAGTGGTAACCAGGGAAACACACCTGTGACAGTGGTAACCAGGGACACCCCTCCTGTGACAGTCAGTGGTAACCATGTACACTTACCTGTGACAGTCGGTGGTAACTAGGGAAACACACATATGACATTCACAGTGCACAGGGACACCTGCCCGTGACAGTCGGTGGTAACCAGGAAAACACCTCCTGTGACAGTCAGTGGTAACCAGGGAAACCCACGTGCGACCATGGTAACCAAGGACACCCCTACTGTGACAGTCACTGGTAACCACGGACACCTCTCCTGTGACCGGCGTTACCAGCGACACGCACATATGACAGTCGGTGGTAACCAGGGAAACCCACCTGCGACCATGGTAACCAAGGACACCCCTCTTGTGACAGTCAATGGTAAGCAGGGACACACATTCTGTGCCAGTGGTAACCAAGGACACGCCTCCTGTCACCATGGTACCCAGGGACAGCCCTCCGGTGACAGTCAGTGGTAACCATGTACACTCATCTGTGACAGTCGGTGGTAATCAGGGAAACCCAACTATGACATTCACAGTGCCCAGGGCCACCGGCCTGTGACAGTCGGTGGTAACCAGGAACACACCTCCTGTGACAGTCAGTGGTAACCAGGGACACACTCACCTGTGACAGTGGTAACCAAGACACCCCTCCTGTGACAGTCAGTGGTAACCAGGGACACACCTCCTGTGCCAGTGGTAACCAAGGACACCCCTCCTGTGACAATGGTACCCAGGGACAGCCCTCCTGTGACAGTCAGTGGTAACCATGAACACTCACATGTGACAGTCTGTGGTAACCAGGGACACACCACCTGGCCAGTGGTAACCAAGGACACCACTCCTATGACAGTCCGTGGTGACCAGGGACAAACCTCCTGTGCCAGTGGTAACCAAGGACACCCCTCCTGTGACAATGGTACGCAGGGAAAGCCCTCCTGTGACAGTCAGTGGTAAACATGAACACTCACCTGTGACAGTCTGTGGTAACCAGGGAAACCCACCTATGACATTCACAGTGCCCAGGGACACCGGCCTGTGACAGTCGGTGATAACCAGGGACACACCTCCTGTGACAGTCGGTGGTAAAGAGGAACACCCCTCCTGTGACAGTGGGAACTTGGGTCACACACATGTTACAGTCAGTGGTAACCAGAGAAACACACCTGTGACAGTGGTAACCAGGGACACCCCTCCTTGACAGTCAGCGGTAACCATGTACACTTACCTGAGACAGTCGGTGGTAACTAGGGAAACACACCTATGACATTCACAGTGCACAGGGACACCTGCCCGTGACAGTCGGTGGTAACCAGGTACACAACTCCTGTGACAGTGGTAACCAGGGAAACCCACGTGCGACCATGGTAACCAAGGACACCCCTACTGTGACAGTCACTGGTAACCACGGACACCTCTCCTGTGACCGGGATTACCAGGGACACACACATATGACAGTCGCTCGTAACCAGGGAAACCCACCTGCGACCATGGTAACCAAGGACACCCCTACTGTGACAGTCGCTGGTAACCACGGACACCTCTCCTGTGACGGGTTTACCAGCGACACGCACATATGACAGTCGGTGGTAACCAGGGAAACCCACCTATGACATTCACAGTGCCCAGGGACACCGGCCTGTGACAGTCGGTGGTAACCAGGGACACACCTCCTGTGACAGTCGGTGGTAAAGAGAACACCCTCTTCTGACAGTGGGAACTTGGGTCACACACATGTTACAGTCAGTGGTAACCAGGGAAACACACCTGTGACAGTGGTAACCAGGGACACCCCTCCTGTGACAGTCAGTGGTAACCATGTACACTTACCTGTGACAGTCGGTGGTAACTAGGGAAACACACATATGACATTCACAGTGCACAGGGACACCTGCCCGTGACAGTCGGTGGTAACCAGGAAAACACCTCCTGTGACAGTCAGTGGTAACCAGGGAAACCCACGTGCGACCATGGTAACCAAGGACACCCCTACTGTGACAGTCGCTGGTAACCACGGACACCTCTCCTGTGACCGGCGTTACCAGCGACACGCACATATGACAGTCGGTGGTAACCAGGGAAACCCACCTGCGACCATGGTAACCAAGGACACCCCTCTTGTGACAGTCAATGGTAAGCAGGGACACACATTCTGTGCCAGTGGTAACCAAGGACACGCCTCCTGTCACCATGGTACCCAGGGACAGCCCTCCGGTGACAGTCAGTGGTAACCATGTACACTCACCTGTGACAGTCGGTGGTAATCAGGGAAACCCAACTATGACATTCACAGTGCCCAGGGCCACCGGCCTGTGACAGTCGGTGGTAACCAGGAACACACCTCCTGTGACAGTCAGTGGTAACCAGGGACACACTCACCTGTGACAGTGGTAACCAAGACACCCCTCCTGTGACAGTCAGTGGTAACCAGGGACACACCTCCTGTGCCAGTGGTAACCAAGGACACCCCTCCTGTGACAATGGTACCCAGGGACAGCCCTCCTGTGACAGTCAGTGGTAACCATGAACACTCACATGTGACAGTCTGTGGTAACCAGGGACACACCACCTGGCCAGTGGTAACCAAGGACACCCCTCCTGTGACAGTCCGTGGTGACCAGGGACAAACCTCCTGTGCCAGCGGTAACCAAGGACACCCCTCCTGTGACAATGGTACGCAGGGAAAGCCCTCCTGTGACAGTCAGTGGTAAACATGAACACTCACCTGTGACAGTCTGTGGTAACCAGGGAAACCCACCTATGACATTCACAGTGCCCAGGGACACCGGCCTGTGACAGTCGGTGATAACCAGGGACACACCTCCTGTGACAGTCGGTGGTAAAGAGGAACACCCCTCCTGTGACAGTGGGAACTTGGGTCACACACATGTTACAGTCAGTGGTAACCAGGGAAACACACCTGTGACAGTGGTAACCAGGAACACCCCTCCTGTGACAGTCAGCGGTAACCATGTACACTTACCTGAGACAGTCGGTGGTAACTAGGGAAACACACCTATGACATTCACAGTGCACAGGGACACCTGCCCGTGACAGTCGGTGGTAACCAGGTACACAACTCCTGTGACAGTGGTAACCAGGGAAACCCACGTGCGACCATGGTAACCAAGGACACCCCTACTGTGACAGTCACTGGTAACCACGGACACCTCTCCTGTGACCGGGATTACCAGGGACACGCACATATGACAGTCGCTCGTAACCAGGGAAACCCACGTGCGACCATGGTAACCAAGGACACCCCTACTGTGACAGTCACTGGTAACCACGGACACCTCTCCTGTGACCGGGGTTACCAGCGACACGCACATATGACAGTCGGTGGTAACCAGGGAAACCCACCTATGACATTCACAGTGCCCAGGGACACCGGCCTGTGACAGTCGGTGGTAACCAGGGACACACCTCCTGTGACAGTCGGTGGTAAAGAGAACACCCTCTTGTGACAGTGGGAACTTGGGTCACACACATGTTACAGTCAGTGGTAACCAGGGAAACACACCTGTGACAGTGGTAACCAGGGACACCCCTCCTGTGACAGTCAGTGGTAACCATGTACACTTACCTGTGACAGTCGGTGGTAACTAGGGAAACACACATATGACATTCACAGTGCACAGGGACACCTGCCCGTGACAGTCGGTGGTAACCAGGAAAACACCTCCTGTGACAGTCAGTGGTAACCAGGGAAACCCACGTGCGACCATGGTAACCAAGGACACCCCTACTGTGACAGTCACTGGTAACCACGGACACCTCTCCTGTGACCGGGGTTACCAGCGACACGCACATATGACAGTCGGTGGTAACCAGGGAAACCCACCTATGACATTCAGAGTGCCCAGGGACACCGGCCTGTGACAGTCGGTGGTAACCAGGGACACACCTCCTGTGACAGTCGGTGGTAAAGAGGAACACCCCTCCTGTGACAGTGGGAACTTGGGTCACACACATGTTACAGTCAGTGGTAACCAGAGAAACACACCTGTGACAGTGGTAACCAGGGACACCCCTCCTGTGACAGTCAGCGGTAACCATGTACACTTACCTGAGACAGTCGGTGGTAACTAGGGAAACACACCTATGACATTCACAGTGCACAGGGACACCTGCCCGTGACAGTCGGTGGTAACCAGGTACACAACTCCTGTGACAGTGGTAACCAGGGAAACCCACGTGCGACCATGGTAACCAAGGACACCCCTACTGTGACAGTCACTGGTAACCACGGACACCTCTCCTGTGACCGGGATTACCAGGGACACGCACATATGACAGTCGCTCGTAACCAGGGAGACCCACGTGCGACCATGGTAACCAAGGACACCCCTACTGTGACAGTCACTGGTAACCACGGACACCTCTCCTGTGACCGGGGTTACCAGCGACACGCACATATGACAGTCGGTGGTAACCAGGGAAACCCACCTATGACATTCACAGTGCCCAGGGACACCGGCCTGTGACAGTCGGTGGTAACCAGGGACACACCTCCTGTGACAGTCGGTGGTAAAGAGAACACCCTCTTGTGACAGTGGGAACTTGGGTCACACACATGTTACAGTCAGTGGTAACCAGGGAAACACACCTGTGACAGTGGTAACCAGGGACACCCCTCCTGTGACAGTCAGTGGTAACCATGTACACTTACCTGTGACAGTCGGTGGTAACTAGGGAAACACACATATGACATTCACAGTGCACAGGGACACCTGCCCGTGACAGTCGGTGGTAACCAGGAAAACACCTCCTGTGACAGTCAGTGGTAACCAGGGAAACCCACGTGCGACCATGGTAACCAAGGACACCGCTACTGTGACAGTCACTGGTAACCACGGACACCTCTCCTGTGACCGGCGTTACCAGCGACACGCACATATGACAGTCGGTGATAACCAGGGAAACCCACCTGCGACCATGGTAACCAAGGACACCCCTCTTGTGACAGTCAATGGTAAGCAGGGACACACATTCTGTGCCAGTGGTAACCAAGGACACGCCTCCTGTCACCATGGTACCCAGGGACAGCCCTCCGGTGACAGTCAGTGGTAACCATGTACACTCATCTGTGACAGTCGGTGGTAATCAGGGAAACCCAACTATGACATTCACAGTGCCCAGGGCCACCGACCTGTGACAGTCGGTGGTAACCAGGAACACACCTCCTGTGACAGTTAGTGGTAACCAGGGACACACTCACCTGTGACAGTGGTAACCAAGACACCCCTCCTGTGACAGTCAGTGGTAACCAGGGACACACCTCCTGTGCCAGTGGTAACCAAGGACACCCCTCCTGTGACAATGGTACCCAAGGACAGCCCTCCTGTGACAGTCAGTGGTAACCATGAACACTCAACTGTGACAGTCTGTGGTAACCAGGGAAACCCACCTATGACATTCACAGTGCCCAGGGACACCGGCCTGTGACAGTCGGTGGTAACCAGGAACACACCTCCTGTGACAGTCTGTGGTAACCAGGGACACACCACCTGGCCAGTGGTAACCAAGGACACCCCTCCTGTGACAGTCCGTGGTGACCAGGGACAAACCTCCTGTGCCAGCGGTAACCAAGGACACCCCTCCTGTGACAATGGTACGCAGGGAAAGCCCTCCTGTGACAGTCAATGGTAAACATGAGCACTCACCTGTGACAGTCTGTGGTAACCAGGGAAACCCACCTATGACATTCACAGTGCCCAGGGACACCGGCCTGTGACAGTCGGTGATAACCAGGGACACACCTCCTGTGACAGTCGGTGGTAAAGAGGAACACCCCTCCTGTGACAGTGGGAACTTGGGTCACACACATGTTACAGTCAGTGGTAACCAGGGAAACACACCTGTGACAGTGGTAACCAGGGACACCCCTCCTGTGATAGTCAGCGGTAACCATGTACACTTACCTGAGACAGTCGGTGGTAACTAGGGAAACACACCTATGACATTCACAGTGCACAGGGACACCTGCCCGTGACAGTCGGTGGTAACCAGGTACACAACTCCTGTGACAGTGGTAACCAGGGAAACCCACGTGCGACCATGGTAACCAAGGACACCCCTACTGTGACAGTCACTGGTAACCACGGACACCTCTCCTGTGACCGGGATTACCAGGGACACGCACATATGACAGTCGCTCGTAACCAGGGAAACCCACCTGCGACCATGGTAACCAAGGACACCCCTACTGTGACAGTCACTGGTAACCACGGACACCTCTCCTGTGACCGGCGTTACCAGCGACACGCACATATGACAGTCGGTGGTAACCAGGGAAACCCACCTGCGACCATGGTAACCAAGCACCCCCCTCTTGTGACAGTCAATGGTAAGCAGGGACACACATTCTGTGCCAGTGGTAACCAAGGACACGCCTCCTGTCACCATGGTACCCAGGGACAGCCCTCCGGTGACAGTCAGTGGTAACCATGTACACTCACATGTGACAGTCGGTGGTAACCAGGGAAACCCACCTATGACATTCACAGTGCCCAGGGACACCGGCCTGTGACAGTCGGTGGTAACCAGGGACACACCTCCTGTGACAGTCGGTGGTAAAGAGAACACCCTCTTGTGACAGTGGGAACTTGGGTCACACACATGTTACAGTCAGTGGTAACCAGGGAAACACACCTGTGACAGTGGTAACCAGGGACACCCCTCCTGTGACAGTCAGTGGTAACCATGTACACTTACCTGTGACAGTCGGTGGTAACTAGGGAAACACACATATGACATTCACAGTGCACAGGGACACCTGCCCGTGACAGTCGGTGGTAACCAGGAAAACACCTCCTGTGACAGTCAGTGGTAACCAGGGAAACCCACGTGCGACCATGGTAACCAAGGACACCCCTACTGTGACAGTCACTGGTAACCACGGACACCTCTCCTGTGACCGGCGTTACCAGCGACACGCACATATGACAGTCGGTGGTAACCAGGGAAACCCACCTGCGACCATGGTAACCAAGGACACCCCTCTTGTGATAGTCAATGGTAAGCAGGGACACACATTCTGTGCCAGTGGTAACCAAGGACACGCCTCCTGTCACCATGGTACCCAGGGACAGCCCTCCGGTGACAGTCAGTGGTAACCATGTACTCTCATCTGTGACAGTCGGTGGTAATCAGGGAAACCCAACTATGACATTCACAGTGCCCAGGGCCACCGGCCTGTGACAGTCGGTGGTAACCAGGAACACACCTCCTGTGACAGTCAGTGGTAACCAGGGACACACTCACCTGTGACAGTGGTAACCAAGACACCCCTCCTGTGACAGTCAGTGGTAACCAGGGACACACCTCCTGTGCCAGTGGTAACCAAGGACACCCCTCCTGTGACAATGGTACCCAGGGACAGCCCTCCTGTGACAGTCAGTGGTAACCATGAACACTCAACTGTGACAGTCTGTGGTAACCAGGGAAACCCACCTATGACATTCACAGTGCCCAGGGAAACCGGCCTGTGACAGTCGGTGGTAACCAGGAACACACCTCCTGTGACAGTCTGTGGTAACCAGGGACACACCACCTGGCCAGTGGTAACCAAGGACACCCCTCCTGTGACAGTCCGTGGTGACCAGGGACAAACCTCCTGTGCCAGCGGTAACCAAGGACACCCCTCCTGTGACAATGGTACGCAGGGAAAGCCCTCCTGTGACAGTCAGTGGTAAACATGAGCACTCACCTGTGACAGTCTGTGGTAACCAGGGAAACCCACCTATGACATTCACAGTGCCCAGGGACACCGGCCTGTGACAGTCGGTGATAACCAGGGACACACCTCCTGTGACAGTCGGTGGTAAAGAGGAACAGCCCTCCTGTGACAGTGGGAACTTGGGTCACACACATGTTACAGTCAGTGGTAACCAGGGAAACACACCTGTGACAGTGGTAACCAGGGACACCCCTCCTGTGACAGTCAGCGGTAACCATGTACACTTACCTGAGACAGTCGGTGGTAACTAGGGAAACACACCTATGACATTCACAGTGCACAGGGACACCTGCCCGTGACAGTCGGTGGTAACCAGGTACACAACTCCTGTGACAGTGGTAACCAGGGAAACCCACGTGCGACCATGGTAACCAAGGACACCCCTACTGTGACAGTCACTGGTAACCACGGACACCTCTCCTGTGACCGGGATTACCAGGGACACGCACATATGACAGTCGCTCGTAACCAGGGAAACCCACCTGCGACCATGGTAACCAAGGACACCCCTACTGTGACAGTCACTGGTAACCACGGACACCTCTCCTGTGACCGGCGTTACCAGCGACACGCACATATGACAGTCGGTGGTAACCAGGGAAACCCACCTGCGACCATGGTAACCAAGCACCCCCCTCTTGTGACAGTCAATGGTAAGCAGGGACACACATTCTGTGCCAGTGGTAACCAAGGACACGCCTCCTGTCACCATGGTACCCAGGGACAGCCCTCCGGTGACAGTCAGTGGTAACCATGTACACTCACCTGTGACAGTCGGTGGTAACCAGGGAAACCCACCTATGACATTCACAGTGCCCAGGGACACCGGCCTGTGACAGTCGGTGGTAACCAGGGACACACCTCCTGTGACAGTCGGTGGTAAAGAGAACACCCTCTTGTGACAGTGGGAACTTGGGTCACACACATGTTACAGTCAGTGGTAACCAGGGAAACACACCTGTGACAGTGGTAACCAGGGACACCCCTCCTGTGACAGTCAGCGGTAACCATGTACACTTACCTGAGACAGTCGGTGGTAACTAGGGAAACACACCTATGACATTCACAGTGCACAGGGACACCTGCCCGTGACAGTCGGTGGTAACCAGGTACACAACACTGTGACAGTGGTAACCAGGGAAACCCACGTGCGACCATGGTAACCAAGGACACCCCTACTGTGACAGTCACTGGTAACCACGGACACCTCTCCTGTGACCGGGATTACCAGGGACACGCACATATGACAGTCGCTCGTAACCAGGGAAACCCACCTGCGACCATGGTAACCAAGGACACCCCTACTGTGACAGTCGATGGTAACCACGGACACCTCTCCTGTGACCGGCGTTACCAGCGACACGCACATATGACAGTCGGTGGTAACCAGGGAAACCCACCTGCGACCATGGTAACCAAGGACACCCCTCTTGTGACAGTCAATGGTAAGCAGGGACACACATTCTGTGCCAGTGGTAACCAAGGACACGCCTCCTGTAACCATGGTACCCAGGGACAGCCCTCCGGTGACAGTCAGTGGTAACCATGTACACTCATCTGTAACAGTCGGTGGTAATCAGGGAAACCCAACTATGACATTCACAGTGCCCAGGGCCACCGGCCTGTGACAGTCGGTGGTAACCAGGAACACACCTCCTGTGACAGTCAGTGGTAACCAGGGACACACTCACCTGTGACAGTGGTAACCAAGACACCCCTCCTGTGACAGTCAGTGGTAACCAGGGACACACCTCCTGTGCCAGTGGTAACCAAGGACACCCCTCCTGTGACAATGGTACCCAAGGACAGCCCTCCTGTGACAGTCAGTGGTAACCATGAACACTCACCTGTGACAGTCTGTGGTAACCAGGGAAACCCACCTATGACATTCACAGTGCCCAGGGACACCGGCCTGTGACAGTCGGTGGTAACCAGGAACACACCTCCTGTGACAGTCTGTGGTAACCAGGGACACACCACCTGGCCAGTGGTAACCAAGGACACCCCTCCTGTGACAGTCCGTGGTGACCAGGGACAAACCTCCTGTGCCAGCGGTAACCAAGGACACCCCTCCTGTGACAATGGTACGCAGGGAAAGCCCTCCTGTGACAGTCAGTGGTAAACATGAGCACTCACCTGTGACAGTCTGTGGTAACCAGGGAAACCCACCTATGACATTCACAGTGCCCAGGGACACCGGCCTGTGACAGTCGGTGATAACCAGGGACACACCTCCTGTGACAGTCGGTGGTAAAGAGGAACAGCCCTCCTGTGACAGTGGGAACTTGGGTCACACACATGTTACAGTCAGTGGTAACCAGGGAAACACACCTGTGACAGTGGTAACCAGGGACACCCCTCCTGTGACAGTCAGCGGTAACCATGTACACTTACCTGAGACAGTCGGTGGTAACTAGGGAAACACACCTATGACATTCACAGTGCACAGGGACACCTGCCCGTGACAGTCGGTGGTAACCAGGTACACAACTCCTGTGACAGTGGTAACCAGGGAAACCCACGTGCGACCATGGTAACCAAGGACACCCCTACTGTGACAGTCACTGGTAACCACGGACACCTCTCCTGTGACCGGGATTACCAGGGACACGCACATATGACAGTCGCTCGTAACCAGGGAAACCCACCTGCGACCATGGTAACCAAGGACACCCCTACTGTGACAGTCACTGGTAACCACGGACACCTCTCCTGTGACCGGCGTTACCAGCGACACGCACATATGACAGTCGGTGGTAACCAGGGAAACCCACCTGCGACCATGGTAACCAAGCACCCCCCTCTTGTGACAGTCAATGGTAAGCAGGGACACACATTCTGTGCCAGTGGTAACCAAGGACACGCCTCCTGTCACCATGGTACCCAGGGACAGCCCTCCGGTGACAGTCAGTGGTAACCATGTACACTCACCTGTGACAGTCGGTGGTAACCAGGGAAACCCACCTATGACATTCACAGTGCCCAGGGACACCGGCCTGTGACAGTCGGTGGTAACCAGGGACACACCTCCTGTGACAGTCGGTGGTAAAGAGAACACCCTCTTGTGACAGTGGGAACTTGGGTCACACACATGTTACAGTCAGTGGTAACCAGGGAAACACACCTGTGACAGTGGTAACCAGGGACACCCCTCCTGTGACAGTCAGCGGTAACCATGTACACTTACCTGAGACAGTCGGTGGTAACTAGGGAAACACACCTATGACATTCACAGTGCACAGGGACACCTGCCCGTGACAGTCGGTGGTAACCAGGTACACAACACTGTGACAGTGGTAACCAGGGAAACCCACGTGCGACCATGGTAACCAAGGACACCCCTACTGTGACAGTCACTGGTAACCACGGACACCTCTCCTGTGACCGGGATTACCAGGGACACGCACATATGACAGTCGCTCGTAACCAGGGAAACCCACCTGCGACCATGGTAACCAAGGACACCCCTACTGTGACAGTCGATGGTAACCACGGACACCTCTCCTGTGACCGGCGTTACCAGCGACACGCACATATGACAGTCGGTGGTAACCAGGGAAACCCACCTGCGACCATGGTAACCAAGGACACCCCTCTTGTGACAGTCAATGGTAAGCAGGGACACACATTCTGTGCCAGTGGTAACCAAGGACACGCCTCCTGTAACCATGGTACCCAGGGACAGCCCTCCGGTGACAGTCAGTGGTAACCATGTACACTCATCTGTAACAGTCGGTGGTAATCAGGGAAACCCAACTATGACATTCACAGTGCCCAGGGCCACCGGCCTGTGACAGTCGGTGGTAACCAGGAACACACCTCCTGTGACAGTCAGTGGTAACCAGGGACACACTCACCTGTGACAGTGGTAACCAAGACACCCCTCCTGTGACAGTCAGTGGTAACCAGGGACACACCTCCTGTGCCAGTGGTAACCAAGGACACCCCTCCTGTGACAATGGTACCCAAGGACAGCCCTCCTGTGACAGTCAGTGGTAACCATGAACACTCACCTGTGACAGTCTGTGGTAACCAGGGAAACCCACCTATGACATTCACAGTGCCCAGGGACACCGGCCTGTGACAGTCGGTGGTAACCAGGAACACACCTCCTGTGACAGTCTGTGGTAACCAGGGACACACCACCTGGCCAGTGGTAACCAAGGACACCCCTCCTGTGACAGTCCGTGGTGACCAGGGACAAACCTCCTGTGCCAGCGGTAACCAAGGACACCCCTCCTGTGACAATGGTACGCAGGGAAAGCCCTCCTGTGACAGTCAGTGGTAAACATGAACACTCACCTGTGACAGTCTGTGGTAACCAGGGAAACCCACCTATGACATTCACAGTGCCCAGGGACACCGGCCTGTGACAGTCGGTGATAACCAGGGACACACCTCCTGTGACAGTCGGTGGTAAAGAGGAACACCCCTCCTGTGACAGTGGGAACTTGGGTCACACACATGTTACAGTCAGTGGTAACCAGGGAAACACACCTGTGACAGTGGTAACCAGGGACACCCCTCCTGTGACAGTCAGCGGTAACCATGTACACTTACCTGTGACAGTCGGTGGTAACTAGGGAAACACACCTATGACATTCACAGTGCACAGGGACACCTGCCCGTGACAGTCGGTGGTAACCAGGTACACAACTCCTGTGACAGTGGTAACCAGGGAAACCCACGTGCGACCATGGTAACCAAGGACACCCCTACTGTGACAGTCACTGGTAACCACGGACACCTCTCCTGTGACCGGGATTACCAGGGACACGCACATATGACAGTCGCTCGTAACCAGGGAAACCCACCTGCGACCATGGTAACCAAGGACACCCCTACTGTGACAGTCGCTGGTAACCACGGACACCTCTCCTGTGACCGGCATTACCAGCGACACGCACATATGACAGTCGGTGGTAACCAGGGAAACCCACCTGCGACCATGGTAACCAAGGACACCCCTCTTGTGACAGTCAATGGTAAGCAGGGAAACCCACCTGCGACCATGGTAACCAAGGACACCCCTCTTGTGACAGTCAATGGTAAGCAGGGACGCACATTCTGTGCCAGTGGTAACCAAGGACACGCCTCCTGTCACCATGGTACCCAGGGACAGCCCTCCGGTGACAGTCAGTGGTAACCATGTACACTCATCTGTGACAGTCGGTGGTAATCAGGGAAACCCAACTATGACATTCACAGTGCCCAGGGCCACCGGCCTGTGACAGTCGGTGGTAACCAGGAACACACCTCCTGTGACAGTCAGTGGTAACCAGGGACACACTCACCTGTGACAGTGGTAACCAAGACACCCCTCCTGTGACAGTCAGTGGTGACCAGGGACAAACCTCCTGTGCCAGCGGTAACCAAGGACACCCCTCCTGTGACAATGGTACGCAGGGAAAGCCCTCCTGTGACAGTCAGTGGTAAACATGAACACTCACCTGTGACAGTCTGTGGTAACCAGGGAAACCCACCTATGACATTCACAGTGCCCAGGGACACCGGCCTGTGACAGTCGGTGATAACCAGGGACACACCTCCTGTGACAGTCGGTGGTAAAGAGGAACACCCCTCCTGTGACAGAGGGAACTTGGGTCACACACATGTTACAGTCAGTGGTAACCAGGGAAACACACCTGTGACAGTGGTAACCAGGGACACCCCTCCTGTGACAGTCAGCGGTAACCATGTACACTTAACTGAGACAGTCGGTGGTAACTAGGGAAACACACCTATGACATTCACAGTGCACAGGGACACCTGCCCGTGACAGTCGGTGGTAACCAGGTACACAACTCCTGTGACAGTGGTAACCAGGGAAACCCACGTGCGACCATGGTAACCAAGGACACCCCTACTGTGACAGTCACTGGTAACCACGGACACCTCTCCTGTGACCGGGATTACCAGGGACACGCACATATGACAGTCGCTCGTAACCAGGGAAACCCACCTGCGACCATGGTAACCAAGGACACCCCTACTGTGACAGTCGCTGGTAACCACGGACACCTCTCCTGTGACCGGCATTACCAGCGACACGCACATATGACAGTCGGTGGTAACCAGGGAAACCCACCTGCGACCATGGTAACCAAGGACACCCCTACTGTGACAGTCGCTGGTAACCACGGACACCTCTCCTGTGACCGGCGTTACCAGCGACACGCACATATGACAGTCGGTGGTAACCAGGGAAACCCACCTGCGACCATGGTAACCAAGGACACCCCTCTTATGACAGTCAATGGTAAGCAGGGACACACATTCTGTGCCAGTGGTAACCAAGGACGCGCCTCCTGTCACCATGGTACCGAGGGACAGCCCTCCGGTGACAGTCAGTGGTAACCATGTACACTCATCTGTGACAGTCGGTGGTAATCAGGGAAACCCAACTATGACATTCACAGTGCCCAGGGCCACCGGCCTGTGACAGTCGGTGGTAACCAGGAACACACCTCCTGTGACAGTCAGTGGTAACCAGGGACACACTCATCTGTGACAGTGGTAACCAAGACACCCCTCCTGTGACAGTCAGTGGTAACGAGGAACACACCTCCTGTGCCAGTGGTAACCAAGGACACCCCTCCTGTGACAATGGTACCCAGGGACAGCCCTCCTGTGACAGTCAGTGGTAACCATGTACACTTACCTGTGACAGTCGGTGGTAACTAGGGAAACACACCTATGACATTCACAGTGCACAGGGACACCTGCCCGTGACAGTAGGTGGTAACCAGGTACACAACTATTGTGACAGTGGTCACGAGGGAAACCCACGTGCGACCATGGTAACCAAGGACACCCCTACTGTGACATTCACTGGTATCCACGGACACCTCTCCTGTGACCGGGATTACCAGGGACACGCACATATGACAGTCGCTCGTAACCAGGGACACCCACCTGCGACCATGGTAACCAAGGAAACCTCTACTGTGACAGTCACTGGTAACCACGGACACCTCTCGTGTGACCGGGGTTACCAGCGACACGCACATATGACAGTCGGTGGTAACCAGGGAAACCCACCTATGACATTCACAGTGCCCAGGGACACCGGCCTGTGACAGTCGGTGGTAACCAGGGACACACCTCCTGTGACAGTCGGTGGTAAAGAGAACACCCTCTTGTGACAGTGGGAACTTGGGTCACACACATGTTACAGTCAGTGGTAACCAGGGAAACACACCTGTAACAGTGGTAACCAGGGACACCCCTCCTGTGACAGTCAGTGGTAACCATGTACACTTACCTGTGACAGTCGGTGGTAACTAGGGAAACACACATATGACATTCACAGTGCACAGGGACACCTGCCCGTGACAGTCGGTGGTAACCAGGAAAACACCTCCTGTGACAGTCAGTGGTAACCAGGGAAACCCACGTGCGACCATGGTAACCAAGGACACCCCTACTGTGACAGTCACTTGTAACCACGGACACCTCTCCTGTGACCGGCGTTACCAGCGACACGCACATATGACAGTCGGTGGTAACCAGGGAAACCCACCTGCGACCATGGTAACCAAGGACACCCCTCTTGTGACAGTCAATGGTAAGCAGGGACACACATTCTGTGCCAGTGGTAACCAAGGACACGCCTCCTGTCACCATGGTACCCAGGGACAGCCCTCCGGTGACAGTCAGTGGTAACCATGTACACTCATCTGTGACAGTCGGTGGTAATCAGGGAAACCCAACTATGACATTCACAGTGCCCAGGGCCACCGGCCTGTGACAGTCGGTGGTAACCAGGAACACACCTCCTGTGACAGTCGGTGGTAAAGAGAACACCCTCTTGTGACAGTGGGAACTTGGGTCACACACATGTTACAGTCAGTGGTAACCAGGGAAACACACCTGTGACAGTGGTAACCAGGGACACCCCTCCTGTGACAGTCAGCGGTAAACATGTACACTTACCTGAGACAGTCGGTGGTAACTAGGGAAACAAACCTATGACATTCACAGTGCACAGGGGCACCTGCCCATGACAGTCGGTGGTAACCAGGAAAACACCTCCTGTGACAGTCAGTGGTAACCAGGGAAACCCACGTGCGACCATGGTAACCAAGGACACCCCTACTGTGACAGTCACTGGTAACCACGGACACCTCTCCTGTGACCGGCGTTACCAGCGACACGCACATATGACAGTCGGTGGTAACCAGGGAAACCCACCTGCGACCATGGTAACCAAGGACACCCCTCTTGTGACAGTCAATGGTAAGCAGGGACACACATTCTGTGCCAGTGGTAACCAAGGACACGCCTCCTGTCACCATGGTACCCAGGGACAGCCCTCCGGTGACAGTCAGTGGTAACCATGTACACTCATCTGTGACAGTCGGTGGTAATCAGGGAAACCCAACTATGACATTCACAGTGCCCAGGGCCACCGGCCTGTGACAGTCGGTGGTAACCAGGAACACACCTCCTGTGACAGTCAGTGGTAACCAGGGACACACTCACCTGTGACAGTGGTAACCAAGACACCCCTCCTGTGACAGTCAGTGGTGACCAGGGACAAACCTCCTGTGCCAGCGGTAACCAAGGACACCCCTCCTGTGACAATGGTACGCAGGGAAAGCCCTCCTGTGACAGTCAGTGGTAAACATGAACACTCACCTGTGACAGTCTGTGGTAACCAGGGAAACCCACCTATGACATTCACAGTGCCCAGGGACACCGGCCTGTGACAGTCGGTGATAACCAGGGACACACCTCCTGTGACAGTCGGTGGTAAAGAGGAACACCCCTCCTGTGACAGAGGGAACTTGGGTCACACACATGTTACAGTCAGTGGTAACCAGGGAAACACACCTGTGACAGTGGTAACCAGGGACACCCCTCCTGTGACAGTCAGCGGTAACCATGTACACTTAACTGAGACAGTCGGTGGTAACTAGGGAAACACACCTATGACATTCACAGTGCACAGGGACACCTGCCCGTGACAGTCGGTGGTAACCAGGTACACAACTCCTGTGACAGTGGTAACCAGGGAAACCCACGTGCGACCATGGTAACCAAGGACACCCCTACTGTGACAGTCACTGGTAACCACGGACACCTCTCCTGTGACCGGGATTACCAGGGACACGCACATATGACAGTCGCTCGTAACCAGGGAAACCCACCTGCGACCATGGTAACCAAGGACACCCCTACTGTGACAGTCACTGGTAACCACGGACACCTCTCCTGTGACCGGCGTTACCAGCGACACGCACATATGACAGTCGGTGGTAACCAGGGAAACCCACCTGCGACCATGGTAACCAAGGACACCCCTCTTATGACAGTCAATGGTAAGCAGGGACACACATTCTGTGCCAGTGGTAACCAAGGACACGCCTCCTGTCACCATGGTACCCAGGGACAGCCCTCCGGTGACAGTCAGTGGTAACCATGTACACTCACCTGTGACAGTCGGTGGTAACCAGGGAAACCCACCTATGACATTCACAGTGCCCAGGGACACCGGCCTGTGACAGTCGGTGGTAACCAGCGACACACCTCCTGTGACAGTCGGTGGTAAAGAGAACACCCTCTTGTGACAGTGGGAACTTGGGTCACACACATGTTACAGTCAGTGGTAACCAGGGAAACACACCTGTGACAGTGGTAACCAGGGACACCCCTCCTGTGACAGTCAGCGGTAACCATGTACACTTACCTGAGACAGTCGGTGGTAACTAGGGAAACACACCTATGACATTCACAGTGCACAGGGACACCTGCCCGTGACAGTCGGTGGTAACCAGGTACACAACTCCTGTGACAGTGGTAACCAGGGAAACCCACGTGCGACCATGGTAACCAAGGACACCCCTACTGTGACAGTCACTGGTAACCACGGACACCTCTCCTGTGACCGGGATTACCAGGGACACGCACATATGACAGTCGCTCGTAACCAGGGAAACCCACCTGCGACCATGGTAACCAAGGACACCCCTACTGTGACAGTCGCTGGTAACCACGGACACCTCTCCTGTGACCGGCATTACCAGCGACACGCACATATGACAGTCGGTGGTAACCAGGGAAACCCACGTGCGACCATGGTAACCAAGGACACCCCTACTGTGACAGTCACTTGTAACCACGGACACCTCTCCTGTGACCGGCGTTACCAGCGACACGCACATATGACAGTCCGTGGTAACCAGGGAAACCCACCTGCGACCATGGTAACCAAGGACACCCCTCTTGTGACAGTCAATGGTAAGCAGGGACACACATTCTGTGCCAGTGGTAACCAAGGACACGCCTCCTGTCACCATGGTACCCAGGGACAGCCCTCCGGTGACAGTCAGTGGTAACCATGTACACTCATCTGTGACAGTCGGTGGTAATCAGGGAAACCCAACTATGACATTCACAGTGCCCAGGGCCACCGGCCTGTGACAGTCGGTGGTAACCAGGAACACACCTCCTGTGACAGTCGGTGGTAAAGAGAACACCCTCTTGTGACAGTGGGAACTTGGGTCACACACATGTTACAGTCAGTGGTAACCAGGGAAACACACCTGTGACAGTGGTAACCAGGGACACCCCTCCTGTGACAGTCAGCGGTAAACATGTACACTTACCTGAGACAGTCGGTGGTAACTAGGGAAACAAACCTATGACATTCACAGTGCACAGGGGCACCTGCCCATGACAGTCGGTGGTAACCAGGAAAACACCTCCTGTGACAGTCAGTGGTAACCAGGGAAACCCACGTGCGACCATGGTAACCAAGGACACCCCTACTGTGACAGTCACTGGTAACCACGGACACATCTCCTGTGACCGGCGTTACCAGCGACACGCACATATGACAGTCGGTGGTAACCAGGGAAACCCACCTGCGACCATGGTAACCAAGGACACCCCTCTTGTGACAGTCAATGGTAAGCAGGGACACACATTCTGTGCCAGTGGTAACCAAGGACACGCCTCCTGTCACCATGGTACCCAGGGACAGCCCTCCGGTGACAGTCAGTGGTAACCATGTACACTCATCTGTGACAGTCGGTGGTAATCAGGGAAACCCAACTATGACATTCACAGTGCCCAGGGCCACCGGCCTGTGACAGTCGGTGGTAACCAGGAACACACCTCCTGTGACAGTCAGTGGTAACCAGGGACACACTCACCTGTGACAGTGGTAACCAAGACACCCCTCCTGTGACAGTCAGTGGTAACCAGGGACACACCTCCTGTGCCAGTGGTAACCAAGGACACCCCTCCTGTGACAATGGTACCCAGGGACAGCCCTCCTGTGACAGTCAGTGGTAACCATGAACACTCACATGTGACAGTCTGTGGTAACCAGGGACACACCACCTGGCCAGTGGTAACCAAGGACACCCCTCCTGTGACAGTCCGTGGTGACCAGGGACAAACCTCCTGTGCCAGCGGTAACCAAGGACACCCCTCCTGTGACAATGGTACGCAGGGAAAGCCCTCCTGTGACAGTCAGTGGTAAACATGAACACTCACCTGTGACAGTCTGTGGTAACCAGGGAAACCCACCTATGACATTCACAGTGCCCAGGGACACCGGCCTGTGACAGTCGGTGGTAACCAGGAACACACCTCCTGTGACAGTCTGTGGTAACCAGGGACACACCACCTGGCCAGTGGTAACCAAGGACACCCCTCCTGTGACAGTCCGTGGTGTCCAGGGACAAACCTCCTGTGCCAGCGGTAACCAAGGACACCCCTCCTGTGACAATGGTACGCAGGGAAAGCCCTCCTGTGACAGTCAGTGGTAAACATGAACACTCACCTGTGACAGTCTGTGGTAACCAGGGAAACCCACCTATGACATTCACAGTGCCCAGGGACACCGGCCTGTGACAGTCGGTGATAACCAGGGACACACCTCCTGTGACAGTCGGTGGTAAAGAGGAACACCCCTCCTGTGACAGTGGGAACTTGGGTCACACACATGTTACAGTCAGTGGTAACCAGAGAAACACACCTGTGACAGTGGTAACCAGGGACACCCCTCCTGTGACAGTCAGCGGTAACCATGTACACTTACCTGAGACAGTCGGTGGTAACTAGGGAAACACACCTATGACATTCACAGTGCACAGGGACACCTGCCCGTGACAGTCGGTGGTAACCAGGTACACAACTCCTGTGACAGTGGTAACCAGGGAAACCCACGTGCGACCATGGTAACCAAGGACACCCCTACTGTGACAGTCACTGGTAACCACGGACACCTCTCCTGTGACCGGGATTACCAGGGACACGCACATATGACAGTCGCTCGTAACCAGGGAAACCCACGTGCGACCATGGTAACCAAGGACACCCCTACTGTGACAGTCGCTGGTAACCACGGACACCTCTCCTGTGACGGGTTTACCAGCGACACGCACATATGACAGTCGGTGGTAACCAGGGAAACCCACCTATGACATTCACAGTGCCTAGGGACACCGGCCTGTGACAGTCGGTGGTAACCAGGGACACACCTCCTGTGACAGTCGGTGGTAAAGAGAACACCCTCTTGTGACAGTGGGAACTTGGGTCACACACATGTTACAGTCAGTGGTAACCAGGGAAACACACCTGTGACAGTGGTAACCAGGGACACCCCTCCTGTGACAGTCAGTGGTAACCATGTACACTTACCTGTGACAGTCGGTGGTAACTAGGGAAACACACATATGACATTCACAGTGCACAGGGACACCTGCCCGTGACAGTCGGTGGTAACCAGGAAAACACCTCCTGTGACAGTCAGTGGTAACCAGGGAAACCCACGTGCGACCATGGTAACCAAGGACACCCCTACTGTGACAGTCGCTGGTAACCACGGACACCTCTCCTGTGACCGGCGTTACCAGCGACACGCACATATGACAGTCGGTGGTAACCAGGGAAACCCACCTGCGACCATGGTAACCAAGGACACCCCTCTTCTGACAGTCAATGGTAAGCAGGGACACACATTCTGTGCCAGTGGTAACCAAGGACACGCCTCCTGTCACCATGGTACCCAGGGACAGCCCTCCGGTGACAGTCAGTGGTAACCATGTACACTCACCTGTGACAGTCGGTGGTAATCAGGGAAACCCAACTATGACATTCACAGTGCCCAGGGACACCGGCCTGTGACAGTCGGTGGTAACCAGGAACACACCTCCTGTGACAGTCAGTGGTAACCAGGGACACACTCACCTGTGACAGTGGTAACCAAGATACCCCTCCTGTGACAGTCAGTGGTAACCAGGGACACACCTCCTGTGCCAGTGGTAACCAAGGACACCCCTCCTGTGACAATGGTACCCAGGGACAGCCCTCCTGTGACAGTCAGTGGTAACCATGAACACTCACATGTGACAGTCTGTGGTAACCAGGGACACACCACCTGGCCAGTGGTAACCAAGGACACCCCTCCTGTGACAGTCCGTGGTGACCAGGGACAAACCTCCTGTGCCAGCGGTAACCAAGGACACCCCTCCTGTGACAATGGTACGCAGGGAAAGCCCTCCTGTGACAGTCAGTGGTAAACATGAACACTCACCTGTGACAGTCTGTGGTAACCAGGGAAACCCACCTATGACATTCACAGTGCCCAGGGACACCGGCCTGTGACAGTCGGTGATAACCAGGGACACACCTCCTGTGACAGTCGGTGGTAAAGAGGAACACCCCTCCTGTGACAGTGGGAACTTGGGTCACACACATGTTACAGTCAGTGGTAACCAGGGAAACACACCTGTGACAGTGGTAACCAGGGACACCCCTCCTGTGACAGTCAGCGGTAACCATGTACACTTACCTGAGACAGTCGGTGGTAACTAGGGAAACACACCTATGACATTCACAGTGCACAGGGACACCTGCCCGTGACAGTCGGTGGTAACCAGGTACACAACTCCTGTGACAGTGGTAACCAGGGAAACCCACGTGCGACCATGGTAACCAAGGACACCCCTACTGTGACAGTCACTGGTAACCACGGACACCTCTCCTGTGACCGGGATTACCAGGGACACGCACATATGACAGTCGCTCGTAACCAGGGAAACCCACCTGCGACCATGGTAACCAAGGACACCCCTACTGTGACAGTCGCTGGTAACCACGGACACCTCTCCTGTGACCGGCATTACCAGCGACACGCACATATGACAGTCGGTGGTAACCAGGGAAACCCACCTGCGACCATGGTAACCAAGGACACCCCTCTTGTGACAGTCAATGGTAAGCAGGGACGCACATTCTGTGCCAGTGGTAACCAAGGACACGCCTCCTGTCACCATGGTACCCAGGGACAGCCCTCCGGTGACAGTCAGTGGTAACCATGTACACTCATCTGTGACAGTCGGTGGTAATCAGGGAAACCCAACTATGACATTCACAGTGCCCAGGGCCACCGGCCTGTGACAGTCGGTGGTAACCAGGAACACACCTCCTGTGACAGTCAGTGGTAACCAGGGACACACTCACCTGTGACAGTGGTAACCAAGACACCCCTCCTGTGACAGTCAGTGGTAACCAGGGACACACCTCCTGTGACAGTCAGTGGTAACCATGTACACTTACCTGTGACAGTCGGTGGTAACTAGGGAAACCCACCTATGACATTCACAGTGCCCAGGGACAACGGCCTGTGACAGTCGGTGATAACCAGGGACACACCTCCTGTGACAATCTGTGGTAAAGAGGAACACCCCTCCTGTGACAGTGGGAACTTGGGTCACACACATGTTACAGTCAGTGGTAACCAGAGAAACACACCTGTGACAGTGGTAACCAGGGACACCCCTCCTGTGACAGTCAGCGGTAACCATGTACACTTACCTGAGACAGTCGGTGGTAACTAGGGAAACACACCTATGACATTCACAGTGCACAGGGACACCTGCCCGTGACAGTCGGTGGTAACCAGGTACACAACTCCTGTGACAGTGGTAACCAGGGAAACCCACGTGCGACCATGGTAACCAAGGACACCCCTACTGTGACAGTCACTGGTAACCACGGACACCTCTCCTGTGACCGGGATTACCAGGGACACGCACATATGACAGTCGCTCGTAACCAGGGAAACCCACGTGCGACCATGGTAACCAAGGACACCCCTACTGTGACAGTCACTGGTAACCACGGACACCTCTCCTGTGACCGGGGTTACCAGCGACACGCACATATGACAGTCGGTGGTAACCAGGGAAACCCACCTATGACATTCACAGTGCCCAGGGACACCGGCCTGTGACAGTCGGTGGTAACCAGGGACACACCTCCTGTGACAGTCGGTGGTAAAGAGAACACCCTCTTGTGACAGTGGGAACTTGGGTCACACACATGTTACAGTCAGTGGTAACCAGGGAAACACACCTGTGACAGTGGTAACCAGGGACACCCCTCCTGTGACAGTCAGTGGTAACCATGTACACTTACCTGTGACAGTCGGTGGTAACTAGGGAAACACACATATGACATTCACAGTGCACAGGGACACCTGCCCGTGACAGTCGGTGGTAACCAGGAAAACACCTCCTGTGACAGTCAGTGGTAACCAGGGAAACCCACGTGCGACCATGGTAACCAAAGACACCCCTACTGTGACAGTCACTGGTAACCACGGACACCTCTCCTGTGACCGGCGTTACCAGCGACACGCACATATGACAGTCGGTGGTAACCAGGGAAACCCACCTGCGACCATGGTAACCAAGGACACCCCTCTTGTGACAGTCAATGGTAAGCAGGGACACACATTCTGTGCCAGTGGTAACCAAGGACACGCCTCCTGTCACCATGGTACCCAGGGACAGCCCTCCGGTGACAGTCAGTGGTAACCATGTACACTCATCTGTGACAGTCGGTGGTAATCAGGGAAACCCAACTATGACATTCACAGTGTCCAGGGCCACCGGCCTGTGACAGTCGGTGGTAACCAGGAACACACCTCCTGTGACAGTCAGTGGTAACCAGGGACACACTCACCTGTGACAGTGGTAACCAAGACACCCCTCCTGTGACAGTCAGTGGTAACCAGGGACACACCTCCTGTGCCAGTGGTAACCAAGGACACCCCTCCTGTGACAATGGTACCCAGGGACAGCCCTCCTGTGACAGTCAGTGGTAACCATGAACACTCACATGTGACAGTCTGTGGTAACCAGGGACACACCACCTGGCCAGTGGTAACCAAGGACACCCCTCCTATGACAGTCCGTGGTGACCAGGGACAAACCTCCTGTGCCAGTGGTAACCAAGGACACCCCTCCTGTGACAATGGTACGCAGGGAAAGCCCTCCTGTGACAGTCAGTGGTAAACATGAACACTCACCTGTGACAGTCTGTGGTAACCAGGGAAACCCACCTATGACATTCACAGTGCCCAGGGACACCGGCCTGTGACAGTCGGTGATAACCAGGGACACACCTCCTGTGACAGTCGGTGGTAAAGAGGAACACCCCTCCTGTGACAGTGGGAACTTGGGTCACACACATGTTACAGTCAGTGGTAACCAGAGAAACACACCTGTGACAGTGGTAACCAGGGACACCCCTCCTGTGACAGTCAGCGGTAACCATGTACACTTACCTGAGACAGTCGGTGGTAACTAGGGAAACACACCTATGACATTCACAGTGCACAGGGACACCTGCCCGTGACAGTCGGTGGTAACCAGGTACACAACTCCTGTGACAGTGGTAACCAGGGAAACCCACGTGCGACCATGGTAACCAAGGACACCCCTACTGTGACAGTCACTGGTAACCACGGACACCTCTCCTGTGACCGGGATTACCAGGGACACACACATATGACAGTCGCTCGTAACCAGGGAAACCCACCTGCGACCATGGTAACCAAGGACACCCCTACTGTGACAGTCGCTGGTAACCACGGACACCTTTCCTGTGACGGGTTTACCAGCGACACGCACATATGACAGTCGGTGGTAACCAGGGAAACCCACCTATGACATTCACAGTGCCCAGGGACACCGGCCTGTGACAGTCGGTGGTAACCAGGGACACACCTCCTGTGACAGTCGGTGGTAAAGAGAACACCCTCTTGTGACAGTGGGAACTTGGGTCACACACATGTTACAGTCAGTGGTAACCAGGGAAACACACCTGTGACAGTGGTAACCAGGGACACCCCTCCTGTGACAGTCAGTGGTAACCATGTACACTTACCTGTGACAGTCGGTGGTAACTAGGGAAACACACATATGACATTCACAGTGCACAGGGACACCTGCCCGTGACAGTCGGTGGTAACCAGGAAAACACCTCCTGTGACAGTCAGTGGTAACCAGGGAAACCCACGTGCGACCATGGTAACCAAGGACACCCCTACTGTGACAGTCGCTGGTAACCACGGACACCTCTCCTGTGACCGGCGTTACCAGCGACACGCACATATGACAGTCGGTGGTAACCAGGGAAACCCACCTGCGACCATGGTAACCAAGGACACCCCTCTTGTGACAGTCAATGGTAAGCAGGGACACACATTCTGTGCCAGTGGTAACCAAGGACACGCCTCCTGTCACCATGGTACCCAGGGACAGCCCTCCGGTGACAGTCAGTGGTAACCATGTACACTCACCTGTGACAGTCGGTGGTAATCAGGGAAACCCAACTATGACATTCACAGTGCCCAGGGCCACCGGCCTGTGACAGTCGGTGGTAACCAGGAACACACCTCCTGTGACAGTCAGTGGTAACCAGGGACACACTCACCTGTGACAGTGGTAACCAAGACACCCCTCCTGTGACAGTCAGTGGTAACCAGGGACACACCTCCTGTGCCAGTGGTAACCAAGGACACCCCTCCTGTGACAATGGTACCCAGGGACAGCCCTCCTGTGACAGTCAGTGGTAACCATGAACACTCACATGTGACAGTCTGTGGTAACCAGGGACACACCACCTGGCCAGTGGTAACCAAGGACACCCCTCCTGTGACAGTCCGTGGTGACCAGGGACAAACCTCCTGTGCCAGCGGTAACCAAGGACACCCCTCCTGTGACAATGGTACGCAGGGAAAGCCCTCCTGTGACAGTCAGTGGTAAACATGAACACTCACCTGTGACAGTCTGTGGTAACCAGGGAAACCCACCTATGACATTCACAGTGCCCAGGGACACCGGCCTGTGACAGTCGGTGATAACCAGGGACACACCTCCTGTGACAGTCGGTGGTAAAGAGGAACACCCCTCCTGTGACAGTGGGAACTTGGGTCACACACATGTTACAGTCAGTGGTAACCAGGGAAACACACCTGTGACAGTGGTAACCAGGGACACCCCTCCTGTGACAGTCAGCGGTAACCATGTACACTTACCTGAGACAGTCGGTGGTAACTAGGGAAACACACCTATGACATTCACAGTGCACAGGGACACCTGCCCGTGACAGTCGGTGGTAACCAGGTACACAACTCCTGTGACAGTGGTAACCAGGGAAATCCACGTGCGACCATGGTAACCAAGGACACCCCTACTGTGACAGTCACTGGTAACCACGGACACCTCTCCTGTGACCGGGGTTACCAGCGACACGCACATATGACAGTCGGTGGTAACCAGGGAAACCCACCTATGACATTCACAGTGCCCAGGGACACCGGCCTGTGACAGTCGGTGGTAACCAGGGACACACCTCCTGTGACAGTCGGTGGTAAAGAGAACACCCTGTTGTGACAGTGGGAACTTGGGTCACACACATGTTACAGTCAGTGGTAACCAGGGAAACACACCTGTGACAGTGGTAACCAGGGACACCCCTCCTGTGACAGTCAGCGGTAACCATGTACACTTACCTGAGACAGTCGGTGGTAACTAGGGAAACACACCTATGACATTCACAGTGCACAGGGACACCTGCCCGTGACAGTCGGTGGTAACCAGGTACACAACTCCTGTGACAGTGGTAACCAGGGAAACCCACGTGCGACCATGGTAACCAAGGACACCCCTACTGTGACAGTCACTGGTAACCACGGACACCTCTCCTGTGACCGGGATTACCAGGGACACGCACATATGACAGTCGCTCGTAACCAGGGAAACCCACCTGCGACCATGGTAACCAAGGACACCCCTACTGTGACAGTCGCTGGTAACCACGGACACCTCTCCTGTGACCGGCATTACCAGCGACACGCACATATGACAGTCGGTGGTAACCAGGGAAACCCACCTGCGACCATGGTAACCAAGGACACCCCTCTTGTGACAGTCAATGGTAAGCAGGGACGCACATTCTGTGCCAGTGGTAACCAAGGACACGCCTCCTGTCACCATGGTACCCAGGGACAGCCCTCCGGTGACAGTCAGTGGTAACCATGTACACTCATCTGTGACAGTCGGTGGTAATCAGGGAAACCCAACTATGACATTCACAGTGCCCAGGGCCACCGGCCTGTGACAGTCGGTGGTAACCAGGAACACACCTCCTGTGACAGTCAGTGGTAACCAGGGACACACTCACCTGTGACAGTGGTAACCAAGACACCCCTCCTGTGACAGTCAGTGGTAACCAGGGACACACCTCCTGTGACAGTCAGTGGTAACCATGTACACTTACCTGTGACAGTCGGTGGTAACTAGGGAAACCCACCTATGACATTCACAGTGCCCAGGGACAACGGCCTGTGACAGTCGGTGATAACCAGGGACACACCTCCTGTGACAGTCGGTGGTAAAGAGGAACACCCCTCCTGTGACAGTGGGAACTTGGGTCACACACATGTTACAGTCAGTGGTAACCAGAGAAACACACCTGTGACAGTGGTAACCAGGGACACCCCTCCTGTGACAGTCAGCGGTAACCATGTACACTTACCTGAGACAGTCGGTGGTAACTAGGGAAACACACCTATGACATTCACAGTGCACAGGGACACCTGCCCGTGACAGTCGGTGGTAACCAGGTACACAACTCCTGTGACAGTGGTAACCAGGGAAACCCACGTGCGACCATGTTAACCAAGGACACCCCTACTGTGACAGTCACTGGTAACCACGGACACCTCTCCTGTGACCGGGATTACCAGGGACACGCACATATGACAGTCGCTCGTAACCAGGGAAACCCACGTGCGACCATGGTAACCAAGGACACCCCTACTGTGACAGTCACTGGTAACCACGGACACCTCTCCTGTGACCGGGGTTACCAGCGACACGCACATATGACAGTCGGTGGTAACCAGGGAAACCCACCTATGACATTCACAGTGCCCAGGGACACCGGCCTGTGACAGTCGGTGGTAACCAGGGACACACCTCCTGTGACAGTCGGTGGTAAAGAGAACACCCTCTTGTGACAGTGGGAACTTGGGTCACACACATGTTACAGTCAGTGGTAACCAGGGAAACACACCTGTGACAGTGGTAACCAGGGACACCCCTCCTGTGACAGTCAGTGGTAACCATGTACACTTACCTGTGACAGTCGGTGGTAACTAGGGAAACACACATATGACATTCACAGTGCACAGGGACACCTGCCCGTGACAGTCGGTGGTAACCAGGAAAACACCTCCTGTGACAGTCAGTGGTAACCAGGGAAACCCACGTGCGACCATGGTAACCAAGGACACCCCTACTGTGACAGTCACTGGTAACCACGGACACCTCTCCTGTGACCTTCGTTACCAGCGACACGCACATATGACAGTCGGTGGTAACCAGGGAAACCCACCTGCGACCATGGTAACCAAGGACACCCCTCTTGTGACAGTCAATGGTAAGCAGGGACACACATTCTGTGCCAGTGGTAACCAAGGACACGCCTCCTGTCACCATGGTACCCAGGGACAGCCCTCCGGTGACAGTCAGTGGTAACCATGTACACTCATCTGTGACAGTCGGTGGTAATCAGGGAAACCCAACTATGACATTCACAGTGCCCAGGGCCACCGGCCTGTGACAGTCGGTGGTAACCAGGAACACACCTCCTGTGACAGTCGGTGGTAAAGAGAACACCCTCTTGTGACAGTGGGAACTTGGGTCACACACATGTTACAGTCAGTGGTAACCAAGGAAACACACCTGTGACAGTGGTAACCAGGGACACCCCTCCTGTGACAGTCAGCGGTAAACATGTACACTTACCTGAGACAGTCGGTGGTAACTAGGGAAACAAACCTATGACATTCACAGTGCACAGGGGCACCTGCCCATGACAGTCGGTGGTAACCAGGAAAACACCTCCTGTGACAGTCAGTGGTAACCAGGGAAACCCACGTGCGACCATGGTAACCAAGGACACCCCTACTGTGACAGTCACTGGTAACCACGGACACCTCTCCTGTGACCGGGGTTACCAGCGACACGCACATATGACAGTCGGTGGTAACCAGGGAAACCCACCTGCGACCATGGTAACCAAGGACACCCCTCTTGTGACAGTCAATGGTAAGCAGGGACGCACATTCTGTGCCAGTGGTAACCAAGGACACGCCTCCTGTCACCATGGTACCCAGGGACAGCCCTCCGGTGACAGTCAGTGGTAACCATGTACACTCATCTGTGACAGTCGGTGGTAATCAGGGAAACCCAACTATGACATTCACAGTGCCCAGGGCCACCGGCCTGTGACAGTCGGTGGTAACCAGGAACACACCTTCTGTGACAGTCAGTGGTAACCAGGGACACACTCACCTGTGACAGTGGTAACCAAGACACCCCTCCTGTGACAGTCAGTGGTAACCAGGGACACACCTCCTGTGACAGTCAGTGGTAACCATGTACACTTACCTGTGACAGTCGGTGGTAACTAGGGAAACCCACCTATGACATTCACAGTGCCCAGGGACACCGGCCTGTGACAGTCGGTGGTAACCAGGGACACACCTCCTGTGACAGTCGGTGGTAAAGAGGAACACCCCTCCTGTGACAGTGGGAACTTGGGTCACACACATGTTACAGTCAGTGGTAACCAGAGAAACACACCTGTGACAGTGGTAACCAGGGACACCCCTCCTGTGACAGTCAGCGGTAACCATGTACACTTACCTGAGACAGTCGGTGGTAACTAGGGAAACACACCTATGACATTCACAGTGCACAGGGACACCTGCCCGTGACAGTCGGTGGTAACCAGGTACACAACTCCTGTGACAGTGGTAACCAGGGAAACCCACGTGCGACCATGGTAACCAAGGACACCCCTACTGTGACAGTCACTGGTAACCACGGACACCTCTCCTGTGACCGGGATTACCAGGGACACGCACATATGACAGTCGCTCGTAACCAGGGAAACCCACGTGCGACCATGGTAACCAAGGACACCCCTACTGTGACAGTCACTGGTAACCACGGACACCTCTCCTGTGACCGGGGTTACCAGCGACACGCACATATGACAGTCGGTGGTAACCAGGGAAACCCACCTATGACATTCACAGTGCCCAGGGACACCGGCCTGTGACAGTCGGTGGTAACCAGGGACACACCTACTGTGACAGTCGGTGGTAAAGAGAACACCCTCTTGTGACAGTGGGAACTTGGGTCACACACATGTTACAGTCAGTGGTAACCAGGGAAACACACCTGTGACAGTGGTAACCAGGGACACCCCTCCTGTGACAGTCAGTGTTAACCATGTACACTTACCTGTGACAGTCGGGGGTAACTAGGGAAACACACATATGACATTCACAGTGCACAGGGACACCTGCCCGTGACAGTCGGTGGTAACCAGGAAAACACCTCCTGTGACAGTCAGTGGTAACCAGGGAAACCCTCGTGCGACCATGGTAACCAAGGACACCCCTACTGTGACAGTCACTGGTAACCACGGACACCTCTCCTGTGACCGGCGTTACCAGCGACACGCACATATGACAGTCGGTGGTAACCAGGGAAACCCACCTGCGACCATGGTAACCAAGGACACCCCTCTTGTGACAGTCAATGGTAAGCAGGGACACACATTCTGTGCCAGTGGTAACCAAGGACACGCCTCCTGTCACCATGGTACCCAGGGACAGCCCTCCGGTGACAGTCAGTGGTAACCATGTACACTCACCTGTGACAGTCGGTGGTAATCAGGGAAACCCAACTATGACATTCACAGTGCCCAGGGCCACCGGCCTGTGACAGTCGGTGGTAACCAGGAACACACCTCCTGTGACAGTCAGTGGTAACCAGGGACACACTCACCTGTGACAGTGGTAACCAAGACACCCCTCCTGTGACAGTCAGTGGTAACCAGGGACACACCTCCTGTGCCAGTGGTAACCAAGGACACCCCTCCTGTGACAATGGTACCCAGGGACAGCCCTCCTGTGACAGTCAGTGGTAACGATGAACACTCACCTGTGACAGTCTGTGGTAACCAGGGAAACCCACCTATGACATTCACAGTGCCCAGGGACACCAGCCTGTGACAGTCGGTGATAACCAGGGACACACCTCCTGTGACAGTCGGTGGTAAAGAGGAACACCCCTCCTGTGACAGTGGGAACTTGGGTCACACACATGTTACAGTCAGTGGTAACCAGGGAAACACACCTGTGACAGTGGTAACCAGGGACACCCCTCCTGTGACAGTCAGCGGTAACCATGTACACTTACCTGAGACAGTCGGTGGTAACTAGGGAAACACACCTATGACATTCACAGTGCACAGGGACACCTGCCCGTGACAGTCGGTGGTAACCAGGTACACAACTCCTGTGACAGTGGTAACCAGGGAAACCCACGTGCGACCATGGTAACCAAGGACACCCCTACTGTGACAGTCACTGGTAACCACGGACACCTCTCCTGTGACCGGGATTACCAGGGACACGCACATATGACAGTCGCTCGTAACCAGGGAAACCCACCTGCGACCATGGTAACCAAGGACACCCCTACTGTGACAGTCGCTGGTAACCACGGACACCTCTCCTGTGACCGGCATTACCAGCGACACGCACATATGACAGTCGGTGGTAACCAGGGAAACCCACCTGCGACCATGGTAACCAAGGACACCCCTCTTGTGACAGTCAATGGTAAGCAGGGACGCACATTCTGTGCCAGTGGTAACCAAGGACACGCCTCCTGTCACCATGGTACCCAGGGACAGCCCTCCGGTGACAGTCAGTGGTAACCATGTACACTCATCTGTGACAGTCGGTGGTAATCAGGGAAACCCAACTATGACATTCACAGTGCCCAGGGCCACCGGCCTGTGACAGTCGGTGGTAACCAGGAACACACCTCCTGTGACAGTCAGTGGTAACCAGGGACACACTCACCTGTGACAGTGGTAACCAAGACACCCCTCCTGTGACAGTCAGTGGTAACCAGGGACACACCTCCTGTGACAGTCAGTGGTAACCATGTACACTTACCTGTGACAGTCGGTGGTAACTAGGGAAACCCACCTATGACATTCACAGTGCCCAGGGACACCGGCCTGTGACAGTCGGTGATAACCAGGGACACACCTCCTGTGACAGTCGGTGGTAAAGAGGAACACCCCTCCTGTGACAGTGGGAACTTGGGTCACACACATGTTACAGTCAGTGGTAACCAGAGAAACACACCTGTGACAGTGGTAACCAGGGACACCCCTCCTGTGACAGTCAGCGGTAACCATGTACACTTACCTGAGACAGTCGGTGGTAACTAGGGAAACACACCTATGACATTCACAGTGCACAGGGACACCTGCCCGTGACAGTCGGTGGTAACCAGGTACACAACTCCTGTGACAGTGGTAACCAGGGAAACCCACGTGCGACCATGTTAACCAAGGACACCCCTACTGTGACAGTCACTGGTAACCACGGACACCTCTCCTGTGACCGGGATTACCAGGGACACGCACATATGACAGTCGCTCGTAACCAGGGAAACCCACGTGCGACCATGGTAACCAAGGACACCCCTACTGTGACAGTCACTGGTAACCACGGACACCTCTCCTGTGACCGGGGTTACCAGCGACACGCACATATGACAGTCGGTGGTAACCAGGGAAACCCACCTATGACATTCACAGTGCCCAGGGACACCGGCCTGTGACAGTCGGTGGTAACCAGGGACACACCTCCTGTGACAGTCGGTGGTAAAGAGAACACCCTCTTGTGACAGTGGGAACTTGGGTCACACACATGTTACAGTCAGTGGTAACCAGGGAAACACACCTGTGACAGTAGTAACCAGGGACACCCCTCCTGTGACAGTCAGTGGTAACCATGTACACTTACCTGTGACAGTCGGTGGTAACTAGGGAAACACACATATGACATTCACAGTGCACAGGGACACCTGCCCGTGACAGTCGGTGGTAACCAGGAAAACACCTCCTGTGACAGTCAGTGGTAACCAGGGAAACCCACGTGCGACCATGGTAACCAAGGACACCCCTACTGTGACAGTCACTGGTAACCACGGACACCTCTCCTGTGACCTTCGTTACCAGCGACACGCACATATGACAGTCGGTGGTAACCAGGGAAACCCACCTGCGACCATGGTAACCAAGGACACCCCTCTTGTGACAGTCAATGGTAAGCAGGGACACACATTCTGTGCCAGTGGTAACCAAGGACACGCCTCCTGTCACCATGGTACCCAGGGACAGCCCTCCGGTGACAGTCAGTGGTAACCATGTACACTCATCTGTGACAGTCGGTGGTAATCAGGGAAACCCAACTATGACATTCACAGTGCCCAGGGCCACCGGCCTGTGACAGTCGGTGGTAACTAGGAACACACCTCCTGTGACAGTCGGTGGTAAAGAGAACACCCTCTTGTGACAGTGGGAACTTGGGTCACACACATGTTACAGTCAGTGGTAACCAAGGAAACACACCTGTGACAGTGGTAACCAGGGACACCCCTCCTGTGACAGTCAGCGGTAAACATGTACACTTACCTGAGACAGTCGGTGGTAACTAGGGAAACAAACCTATGACATTCACAGTGCACAGGGGCACCTGCCCATGACAGTCGGTGGTAACCAGGAAAACACCTCCTGTGACAGTCAGTGGTAACCAGGGAAACCCACGTGCGACCATGGTAACCAAGGACACCCCTACTGTGACAGTCACTGGTAACCACGGACACCTCTCCTGTGACCGGGGTTACCAGCGACACGCACATATGACAGTCGGTGGTAACCAGGGAAACCCACCTGCGACCATGGTAACCAAGGACACCCCTCTTGTGACAGTCAATGGTAAGCAGGGACGCACATTCTGTGCCAGTGGTAACCAAGGACACGCCTCCTGTCACCATGGTACCCAGGGACAGCCCTCCGGTGACAGTCAGTGGTAACCATGTACACTCATCTGTGACAGTCGGTGGTAATCAGGGAAACCCAACTATGACATTCACAGTGCCCAGGGCCACCGGCCTGTGACAGTCGGTGGTAACCAGGAACACACCTTCTGTGACAGTCAGTGGTAACCAGGGACACACTCACCTGTGACAGTGGTAACCAAGACACCCCTCCTGTGACAGTCAGTGGTAACCAGGGACACACCTCCTGTGACAGTCAGTGGTAACCATGTACACTTACCTGTGACAGTCGGTGGTAACTAGGGAAACCCACCTATGACATTCACAGTGCCCAGGGACACCGGCCTGTGACAGTCGGTGGTAACCAGGGACACACCTCCTGTGACAGTCGGTGGTAAAGAGGAACACCCCTCCTGTGACAGTGGGAACTTGGGTCACACACATGTTACAGTCAGTGGTAACCAGAGAAACACACCTGTGACAGTGGTAACCAGGGACACCCCTCCTGTGACAGTCAGCGGTAACCATGTACACTTACCTGAGACAGTCGGTGGTAACTAGGGAAACACACCTATGACATTCACAGTGCACAGGGACACCTGCCCGTGACAGTCGGTGGTAACCAGGTACACAACTCCTGTGACAGTGGTAACCAGGGAAACCCACGTGCGACCATGGTAACCAAGGACACCCCTACTGTGACAGTCACTGGTAACCACGGACACCTCTCCTGTGACCGGGATTACCAGGGACACGCACATATGACAGTCGCTCGTAACCAGGGAAACCCACGTGCGACCATGGTAACCAAGGACACCCCTACTGTGACAGTCACTGGTAACCACGGACACCTCTCCTGTGACCGGGGTTACCAGCGACACGCACATATGACAGTCGGTGGTAACCAGGGAAACCCACCTATGACATTCACAGTGCCCAGGGACACCGGCCTGTGACAGTCGGTGGTAACCAGGGACACACCTACTGTGACAGTCGGTGGTAAAGAGAACACCCTCTTGTGACAGTGGGAACTTGGGTCACACACATGTTACAGTCAGTGGTAACCAGGGAAACACACCTGTGACAGTGGTAACCAGGGACACCCCTCCTGTGACAGTCAGTGTTAACCATGTACACTTACCTGTGACAGTCGGGGGTAACTAGGGAAACACACATATGACATTCACAGTGCACAGGGACACCTGCCCGTGACAGTCGGTGGTAACCAGGAAAACACCTCCTGTGACAGTCAGTGGTAACCAGGGAAACCCTCGTGCGACCATGGTAACCAAGGACACCCCTACTGTGACAGTCACTGGTAACCACGGACACCTCTCCTGTGACCGGCGTTACCAGCGACACGCACATATGACAGTCGGTGGTAACCAGGGAAACCCACCTGCGACCATGGTAACCAAGGACACCCCTCTTGTGACAGTCAATGGTAAGCAGGGACACACATTCTGTGCCAGTGGTAACCAAGGACACGCCTCCTGTCACCATGGTACCCAGGGACAGCCCTCCGGTGACAGTCAGTGGTAACCATGTACACTCACCTGTGACAGTCGGTGGTAATCAGGGAAACCCAACTATGACATTCACAGTGCCCAGGGCCACCGGCCTGTGACAGTCGGTGGTAACCAGGAACACACCTCCTGTGACAGTCAGTGGTAACCAGGGACACACTCACCTGTGACAGTGGTAACCAAGACACCCCTCCTGTGACAGTCAGTGGTAACCAGGGACACACCTCCTGTGCCAGTGGTAACCAAGGACACCCCTCCTGTGACAATGGTACCCAGGGACAGCCCTCCTGTGACAGTCAGTGGTAACCATGAACACTCACCTGTGACAGTCTGTGGTAACCAGGGAAACCCACCTATGACATTCACAGTGCCCAGGGACACCAGCCTGTGACAGTCGGTGATAACCAGGGACACACCTCCTGTGACAGTCGGTGGTAAAGAGGAACACCCCTCCTGTGACAGTGGGAACTTGGGTCACACACATGTTACAGTCAGTGGTAACCAGGGAAACACACCTGTGACAGTGGTAACCAGGGACACCCCTCCTGTGACAGTCAGCGGTAACCATGTACACTTACCTGAGACAGTCGGTGGTAACTAGGGAAATACACCTATGACATTCACAGTGCACAGGGACACCTGCCCGTGACAGTCGGTGGTAACCAGGTACACAACTCCTGTGACAGTGGTAACCAGGGAAACCCACGTGCGACCATGGTAACCAAGGACACCCCTACTGTGACAGTCACTGGTAACCACGGACACCTCTCCTGTGACTGGCGTTACCAGCGACACGCACATATGACAGTCGGTGGTAACCAGGGAAACCCACCTGCGACCATGGTAACCAAGGACACCCCTCTTGTGACAGTCAATGGTAAGCAGGGACACACATTCTGTGCCAGTGGTAACCAAGGACACGCCTCCTGTCACCATGGTACCCAGGGACAGCCCTCCGGTGACAGTCAGTGGTAACCATGTACACTCATCTGTGACAGTCGGTGGTAATCAGGGAAACCCAACTATGACATTCACAGTGCCCAGGGCCACCGGCCTGTGACAGTCGGTGGTAACCAGGAACACACCTCCTGTGACAGTCGGTGGTAAAGAGAACACCCTCTTGTGACAGTGGGAACTTGGGTCACACACATGTTACAGTCAGTGGTAACCAAGGAAACACACCTGTGACAGTGGTAACCAGGGACACCCCTCCTGTGACAGTCAGCGGTAAACATGTACACTTACCTGAGACAGTCGGTGGTAACTAGGGAAACAAACCTATGACATTCACAGTGCACAGGGGCACCTGCCCGTGACAGTCGGTGGTAACCAGGAAAACACCTCCTGTGACAGTCAGTGGTAACCAGGGAAACCCACGTGCGACCATGGTAACCAAGGACACCCCTACTGTGACAGTCACTGGTAACCACGGACACCTCTCCTGTGACCGGGGTTACCAGCGACACGCACATATGACAGTCGGTGGTAACCAGGGAAACCCACCTATGACATTCACAGTGCCCAGGGACACCGGCCTGTGACAGTCGGTGGTAACCAGGGACACACCTCCTGTGACAGTCGGTGGTAAAGAGAACACCCTCTTGTGACAGTGGGAACTTGGTTCACACACATGTTACAGTCAGTGGTAACCAGGGAAACACACCTGTGACAGTGGTAACCAGGGACACCCCTCCTGTGACAGTCAGTGGTAACCATGTACACTTACCTGTGACAGTCGGTGGTAACTAGGGAAACACACCTATGACATTCACAGTGCACAGGGACACCTGCCCGTGACAGTCGGTGGTAACCAGGAAAACACCTCCTGTGACAGTCAGTGGTAACCAGGGAAACCCACGTGCGACCATGGTAACCAAGGACACCCCTACTGTGACAGTCACTGGTAACCACGGACACCTCTCCTGTGACGGGTTTACCAGCGACACGCACATATGACAGTCGGTGGTAACCAGGGAAACCCACCTATGACATTCACAGTGCCCAGGGACACCGGCCTGTGACAGTCGGTGGTAACCAGGGACACACCTCCTGTGACAGTCGGTGGTAAAGAGAACACCCTCTTGTGACAGTGGGAACTTGGGTCACACACATGTTACAGTCAGTGGTAACCAGGGAAACACACCTGTGACAGTGGTAACCAGGGACACCCCTCCTGTGACAGTCAGTGGTAACCATGTACACTTACCTGTGACAGTCGGTGGTAACTAGGGAAACACACATATGACATTCACAGTGCACAGGGACACCTGCCCGTGACAGTCGGTGGTAACCAGGAAAACACCTCCTGTGACAGTCAGTGGTAACCAGGGAAACCCACGTGCGACCATGGTAACCAAGGACACCCCTACTGTGACAGTCACTGGTAACCACGGACACCTCTCCTGTGACCGGCGTTACCAGCGACACGCACATATGACAGTCGGTGGTAACCAGGGAAACCCACCTGCGACCATGGTAACCAAGGACACCCCTCTTGTGACAGTCAATGGTAAGCAGGGACACACATTCTGTGCCAGTGGTAACCAAGGACACGCCTCCTGTCACCATGGTACCCAGGGACAGCCCTCCGGTGACAGTCAGTGGTAACCATGTACACTCATCTGTGACAGTCGGTGGTAATCAGGGAAACCCAACTATGACATTCACAGTGCCCAGGGCCACCGGCCTGTGACAGTCGGTGGTAACCAGGAACACACCTCCTGTGACAGTCAGTGGTAACCAGGGACACACTCACCTGTGACAGTGGTAACCAAGACACCCCTCCTGTGACAGTCAGTGGTAACCAGGGACACACCTCCTGTGCCAGTGGTAACCAAGGACACCCCTCCTGTGACAATGGTACCCAGGGACAGCCCTCCTGTGACAGTCAGTGGTAACCATGAACACTCAACTGTGACAGTCTGTGGTAACCAGGGAAACCCACCTATGACATTCACAGTGCCCAGGGACACCGGCCTGTGACAGTCGGTGGTAACCAGGAACACACCTCCTGTGACAGTCTGTGGTAACCAGGGACACACCACCTGGCCAGTGGTAACCAAGGACACCCCTGCTGTGACAGTCCGTGGTGACCAGGGACAAACCTCCTGTGCCAGCGGTAACCAAGGACACCCCTCCTGTGACAATGGTACGCAGGGAAAGCCCTCCTGTGACAGTCAGTGGTAAACATGAGCACTCACCTGTGACAGTCTGTGGTAACCAGGGAAACCCACCTATGACATTCACAGTGCCCAGGGACACCGGCCTGTGACAGTCGGTGATAACCAGGGACACACCTCCTGTGACAGTCGGTGGTAAAGAGGAACACCCCTCCTGTGACAGTGGGAACTTGGGTCACACACATGTTACAGTCAGTGGTAACAAGGGAAACACACCTGTGACAGTGGTAACCAGGGACACCCCTCCTGTGACAGTCAGCGGTAACCATGTACACTTACCTGAGACAGTCGGTGGTAACTAGGGAAACACACCTATGACATTCACAGTGCACAGGGACACCTGCCCGTGACAGTCGGTGGTAACCAGGTACACAACTCCTGTGACAGTGGTAACCAGGGAAACCCTCGTGCGACCATGGTAACCAAGGACACCCCTACTGTGACAGTCACTGGTAACCACGGACACCTCTCCTGTGACCGGGATTACCAGGGACACGCACATATGACAGTCGCTCGTAACCAGGGAAACCCACCTGCGACCATGGTAACCAAGGACACCCCTACTGTGACAGTCACTGGTAACCACGGACACCTCTCCTGTGACCGGCGTTACCAGCGACACGCACATATGACAGTCGGTGGTAACCAGGGAAACCCACCTGCGACCATGGTAACCAAGCACCCCCCTCTTGTGACAGTCAATGGTAAGCAGGGACACACATTCTGTGCCAGTGGTAACCAAGGACACGCCTCCTGTCACCATGGTACCCAGGGACAGCCCTCCGGTGACAGTCAGTGGTAACCATGTACACTCACCTGTGACAGTCGGTGGTAACCAGGGAAACCCACCTATGACATTCACAGTGCCCAGGGACACCGGCCTGTGACAGTCGGTGGTAACCAGGGACACACCTCCTGTGACAGTCGGTGGTAAAGAGAACACCCTCTTGTGACAGTGGGAACTTGGGTCACACACATGTTACAGTCAGTGGTAACCAGGGAAACACACCTGTGACAGTGGTAACCAGGGACACCCCTCCTGTGACAGTCAGCGGTAACCATGTACACTTACCTGAGACAGTCGGTGGTAACTAGGGAAACACACCTATGACATTCACAGTGCACAGGGACACCTGCCCGTGACAGTCGGTGGTAACCAGGTACACAACTCCTGTGACAGTGGTAACCAGGGAAACCCACGTGCGACCATGGTAACCAAGGACACCCCTACTGTGACAGTCACTGGTAACCACGGACACCTCTCCTGTGACCGGGATTACCAGGGACACGCACATATGACAGTCGCTCGTAACCAGGGAAACCCACCTGCGACCATGGTAACCAAGGACACCCCTACTGTGACAGTCGATGGTAACCACGGACACCTCTCCTGTGACCGGCGTTACCAGCGACACGCACATATGACAGTCGGTGGTAACCAGGGAAACCCACCTGCGACCATGGTAACCAAGGACACCCCTCTTGTGACAGTCAATGGTAAGCAGGGACACACATTCTGTGCCAGTGGTAACCAAGGACACGCCTCCTGTAACCATGGTACCCAGGGACAGCCCTCCGGTGACAGTCAGTGGTAACCATGTACACTCATCTGTGACAGTCGGTGGTAATCAGGGAAACCCAACTATGACATTCACAGTGCCCAGGGCCACCGGCCTGTGACAGTCGGTGGTAACCAGGAACACACCTCCTGTGACAGTCAGTGGTAACCAGGGACACACTCACCTGTGACAGTGGTAACCAAGACACCCCTCCTGTGACAGTCAGTGGTAACCAGGGACACACCTCCTGTGCCAGTGGTAACCAAGGACACCCCTCCTGTGACAATGGTACCCAAGGACAGCCCTCCTGTGACAGTCAGTGGTAACCATGAACACTCACCTGTGACAGTCTGTGGTAACCAGGGAAACCCACCTATGACATTCACAGTGCCCAGGGACACCGGCCTGTGACAGTCGGTGGTAACCAGGAACACACGTCCTGTGACAGTCTGTGGTAACCAGGGACACACCACCTGGCCAGTGGTAACCAAGGACACCCCTCCTGTGACAGTCCGTGGTGACCAGGGACAAACCTCCTGTGCCAGCGGTAACCAAGGACACCCCTCCTGTGACAATGGTACGCAGGGAAAGCCCTCCTGTGACAGTCAGTGGTAAACATGAACACTCACCTGTGACAGTCTGTGGTAACCAGGGAAACCCACCTATGACATTCACAGTGCCCAGGGACACCGGCCTGTGACAGTCGGTGATAACCAGGGACACACCTCCTGTGACAGTCGGTGGTAAAGAGGAACACCCCTCCTGTGACAGTGGGAACTTGGGTCACACACATGTTACAGTCAGTGGTAACCAGGGAAACACACCTGTGACAGTGGTAACCAGGGACACCCCTCCTGTGACAGTCAGCGGTAACCATGTACACTTACCTGAGACAGTCGGTGGTAACTAGGGAAACACACCTATGACATTCACAGTGCACAGGGACACCTGCCCGTGACAGTCGGTGGTAACCAGGTACACAACTCCTGTGACAGTGGTAACCAGGGAAACCCACGTGCGACCATGGTAACCAAGGACACCCCTACTGTGACAGTCACTGGTAACCACGGACACCTCTCCTGTGACCGGGATTACCAGGGACACGCACATATGACAGTCGCTCGTAACCAGGGAAACCCACCTGCGACCATGGTAACCAAGGACACCCCTACTGTGACAGTCGCTGGTAACCACGGACACCTCTCCTGTAACCGGCATTACCAGCGACACGCACATATGACAGTCGGTGGTAACCAGGGAAACCCACCTGCGACCATGGTAACCAAGGACACCCCTCTTGTGACAGTCAATGGTAAGCAGGGAAACCCACCTGCGACCATGGTAACCAAGGACACCCCTCTTGTGACAGTCAATGGTAAGCAGGGACGCACATTCTGTGCCAGTGGTAACCAAGGACACGCCTCCTGTCACCATGGTACCCAGGGACAGCCCTCCGGTGACAGTCAGTGGTAACCATGTACACTCATCTGTGACAGTCGGTGGTAATCAGGGAAACCCAACTATGACATTCACAGTGCCCAGGGCCACCGGCCTGTGACAGTCGGTGGTAACCAGGAACACACCTCCTGTGACAGTCAGTGGTAACCAGGGACACACTCACCTGTGACAGTGGTAACCAAGACACCCCTCCTGTGACAGTCAGTGGTAACCAGGGACACACCTCCTGTGACAGTCAGTGGTAACCATGTACACTTACCTGTGACAGTCGGTGGTAACTAGGGAAACCCACCTATGACATTCACAGTGCCCAGGGACACCGGCCTGTGACAGACGGTGATAACCAGGGACACACCTCCTGTGACAGTCGGTGGTAAAGAGGAACACCCCTCCTGTGACAGTGGGAACTTGGGTCACACACATGTTACAGTCAGTGGTAACCAGAGAAACACACCTGTGACAGTGGTAACCAGGGACACCCCTCCTGTGACAGTCAGCGGTAACCATGTACACTTACCTGAGACAGTCGGTGGTAACTAGGGAAACACACCTATGACATTCACAGTGCACAGGGACACCTGCCCGTGACAGTCGGTGGTAACCAGGAACACACCTCCTGTGACAGTCAGTGGTAACCAGGGACACACTCACCTGTGACAGTGGTAACCAAGACACCCCTCCTGTGACAGTCAGTGGTAACCAGGGACACACCTCCTGTGCCAGTGGTAACCAAGGACACCCCTCCTGTGACAATGGTACCCAGGGACAGCCCTCATGTGACAGTCAGTGGTAACCATGAACACTCACATGTGACAGTCTGTGGTAACCAGGGACACACCACCTGGCCAGTGGTAACCAAGGACACCCCTCCTGTGACAGTCCGTGGTGACCAGGGACAAACCTCCTGTGCCAGCGGTAACCAAGGACACCCCTCCTGTGACAATGGTACGCAGGGAAAGCCCTCCTGTGACAGTCAGTGGTAAACATGAACACTCACCTGTGACAGTCTGTGGTAACCAGGGAAACCCACCTATGACATTCACAGTGCCCAGGGACACTGGCCTGTGACAGTCGGTGATAACCAGGGACACACCTCCTGTGACAGTCGGTGGTAAAGAGGAACACCCCTCCTGTGACAGTGGGAACTTGGGTCACACACATGTTACAGTCAGTGGTAACCAGGGAAACACACCTGTGACAGTGGTAACCAGGGACACCCCTCCTGTGACAGTCAGCGGTAACCATGTACACTTACCTGAGACAGTCGGTGGTAACTAGGGAAACACACCTATGACATTCACAGTGCACAGGGACACCTGCCCGTGACAGTCGGTGGTAACCAGGTACACAACTCCTGTGACAGTGGTAACCAGGGAAACCCACGTGCGACCATGGTAACCAAGGACACCCCTACTGTGACAGTCACTGGTAACCACGGACACCTCTCCTGTGACCGGGATTACCAGGGACACGCACATATGACAGTCGCTCGTAACCAGGGAAACCCACCTGCGACCATGGTAACCAAGGACACCCCTACTGTGACAGTCGATGGTAACCACGGACACCTCTCCTGTGACCGGCGTTACCAGCGACACGCACATATGACAGTCGGTGGTAACCAGGGAAACCCACCTGCGACCATGGTAACCAAGGACACCCCTCTTGTGACAGTCAATGGTAAGCAGGGACACACATTCTGTGCCAGTGGTAACCAAGGACACGCCTCCTGTAACCATGGTACCCAGGGACAGCCCTCCGGTGACAGTCAGTGGTAACCATGTACACTCATCTGTGACAGTCGGTGGTAATCAGGGAAACCCAACTATGACATTCACAGTGCCCAGGGCCACCGGCCTGTGACAGTCGGTGGTAACCAGGAACACACCTCCTGTGACAGTCAGTGGTAACCAGGGACACACTCACCTGTGACAGTGGTAACCAAGACACCCCTCCTGTGACAGTCAGTGGTAACCAGGGACACACCTCCTGTGCCAGTGGTAACCAAGGACACCCCTCCTGTGACAATGGTACCCAAGGACAGCCCTCCTGTGACAGTCAGTGGTAACCATGAACACTCACCTGTGACAGTCTGTGGTAACCAGGGAAACCCACCTATGACATTCACAGTGCCCAGGGACACCGGCCTGTGACAGTCGGTGGTAACCAGGAACACACCTCCTGTGACAGTCTGTGGTAACCAGGGACACACCACCTGGCCAGTGGTAACCAAGGACACCCCTCCTGTGACAGTCCGTGGTGACCAGGGACAAACCTCCTGTGCCAGCGGTAACCAAGGACACCCCTCCTGTGACAATGGTACGCAGGGAAAGCCCTCCTGTGACAGTCAGTGGTAAACATGAACACTCACCTGTGACAGTCTGTGGTAACCAGGGAAACCCACCTATGACATTCACAGTGCCCAGGGACACCGGCCTGTGACAGTCGGTGATAACCAGGGACACACCTCCTGTGACAGTCGGTGGTAAAGAGGAACACCCCTCCTGTGACAGTGGGAACTTGGGTCACACACATGTTACAGTCAGTGGTAACCAGGGAAACACACCTGTGACAGTGGTAACCAGGGACACCCCTCCTGTGACAGTCAGCGGTAACCATGTACACTTACCTGAGACAGTCGGTGGTAACTAGGGAAACACACCTATGACATTCACAGTGCACAGGGACACCTGCCCGTGACAGTCGGTGGTAACCAGGTACACAACTCCTGTGACAGTGGTAACCAGGGAAACCCACGTGCGACCATGGTAACCAAGGACACCCCTACTGTGACAGTCACTGGTAACCACGGACACCTCTCCTGTGACCGGGATTACCAGGGACACGCACATATGACAGTCGCTCGTAACCAGGGAAACCCACCTGCGACCATGGTAACCAAGGACACCCCTACTGTGACAGTCTCTGGTAACCACGGACACCTCTCCTGTAACCGGCATTACCAGCGACACGCACATATGACAGTCGGTGGTAACCAGGGAAACCCACCTGCGACCATGGTAACCAAGGACACCCCTCTTGTGACAGTCAATGGTAAGCAGGGAAACCCACCTGCGACCATGGTAACCAAGGACACCCCTCTTGTGACAGTCAATGGTAAGCAGGGACGCACATTCTGTGCCAGTGGTAACCAAGGACACGCCTCCTGTCACCATGGTACCCAGGGACAGCCCTCCGGTGACAGTCAGTGGTAACCATGTACACTCATCTGTGACAGTCGGTGGTAATCAGGGAAACCCAACTATGACATTCACAGTGCCCAGGGCCACCGGCCTGTGACAGTCGGTGGTAACCAGGAACACACCTCCTGTGACAGTCAGTGGTAACCAGGGACACACTCACCTGTGACAGTGGTAACCAAGACACCCCTCCTGTGACAGTCAGTGGTAACCAGGGACACACCTCCTGTGACAGTCAGTGGTAACCATGTACACTTACCTGTGACAGTCGGTGGTAACTAGGGAAACCCACCTATGACATTCACAGTGCCCAGGGACACCGGCCTGTGACAGACGGTGATAACCAGGGACACACCTCCTGTGACAGTCGGTGGTAAAGAGGAACACCCCTCCTGTGACAGTGGGAACTTGGGTCACACACATGTTACAGTCAGTGGTAACCAGAGAAACACACCTGTGACAGTGGTAACCAGGGACACCCCTCCTGTGACAGTCAGCGGTAACCATGTACACTTACCTGAGACAGTCGGTGGTAACTAGGGAAACACACCTATGACATTCACAGTGCACAGGGACACCTGCCCGTGACAGTCGGTGGTAACCAGGTACACAACTCCTGTGACAGTGGTAACCAGGGAAACCCACGTGCGACCATGGTAACCAAGGACACCCCTACTGTGACAGTCACTGGTAACCACGGACACCTCTCCTGTGACCGGGATTACCAGGGACACGCACATATGACAGTCGCTCGTAACCAGGGAAACCCACGTGCGACCATGGTAACCAAGGACACCCCTACTGTGACAGTCACTGGTAACCACGGACACCTCTCCTGTGACCGGGGTTACCAGCGACACGCACATATGACAGTCGGTGGTAACCAGGGAAACCCACCTATGACATTCACAGTGCCCAGGGACACCGGCCTGTGACAGTCGGTGGTAACCAGGGACACACCTACTGTGACAGTCGGTGGTAAAGAGAACACCCTCTTGTGACAGTGGGAACTTGGGTCACACACATGTTACAGTCAGTGGTAACCAGGGAAACACACCTGTGACAGTGGTAACCAGGGACACCCCTCCTGTGACAGTCAGTGTTAACCATGTACACTTACCTGTGACAGTCGGGGGTAACTAGGGAAACACACATATGACATTCACAGTGCACAGGGACACCTGCCCGTGACAGTCGGTGGTAACCAGGAAAACACCTCCTGTGACAGTCAGTGGTAACCAGGGAAACCCTCGTGCGACCATGGTAACCAAGGACACCCCTACTGTGACAGTCACTGGTAACCACGGACACCTCTCCTGTGACCGGCGTTACCAGCGACACGCACATATGACAGTCGGTGGTAACCAGGGAAACCCACCTGCGACCATGGTAACCAAGGACACCCCTCTTGTGACAGTCAATGGTAAGCAGGGACACACATTCTGTGCCAGTGGTAACCAAGGACACGCCTCCTGTCACCATGGTACCCAGGGACAGCCCTCCGGTGACAGTCAGTGGTAACCATGTACACTCACCTGTGACAGTCGGTGGTAATCAGGGAAACCCAACTATGACATTCACAGTGCCCAGGGCCACCGGCCTGTGACAGTCGGTGGTAACCAGGAACACACCTCCTGTGACAGTCAGTGGTAACCAGGGACACACTCACCTGTGACAGTGGTAACCAAGACACCCCTCCTGTGACAGTCAGTGGTAACCAGGGACACACCTCCTGTGCCAGTGGTAACCAAGGACACCCCTCCTGTGACAATGGTACCCAGGGACAGCCCTCATGTGACAGTCAGTGGTAACCATGAACACTCACATGTGACAGTCTGTGGTAACCAGGGACACACCACCTGGCCAGTGGTAACCAAGGACACCCCTCCTGTGACAGTCCGTGGTGACCAGGGACAAACCTCCTGTGCCAGCGGTAACCAAGGACACCCCTCCTGTGACAATGGTACGCAGGGAAAGCCCTCCTGTGACAGTCAGTGGTAAACATGAACACTCACCTGTGACAGTCTGTGGTAACCAGGGAAACCCACCTATGACATTCACAGTGCCCAGGGACACTGGCCTGTGACAGTCGGTGATAACCAGGGACACACCTCCTGTGACAGTCGGTGGTAAAGAGGAACACCCCTCCTGTGACAGTGGGAACTTGGGTCACACACATGTTACAGTCAGTGGTAACCAGGGAAACACACCTGTGACAGTGGTAACCAGGGACACCCCTCCTGTGACAGTCAGCGGTAACCATGTACACTTACCTGAGACAGTCGGTGGTAACTAGGGAAACACACCTATGATATTCACAGTGCACAGGGACACCTGCCCGTGACAGTCGGTGGTAACCAGGTACACAACTCCTGTGACAGTGGTAACCAGGGAAACCCACGTGCGACCATGGTAACCAAGGACACCCCTACTGTGACAGTCACTGGTAACCACGGACACCTCTCCTGTGACCGGGATTACCAGGGACACGCACATATGACAGTCGCTCGTAACCAGGGAAACCCACCTGCGACCATGGTAACCAAGGACACCCCTACTGTGACAGTCACTGGTAACCACGGACACCTCTCCTGTGACCGGCGTTACCAGCGACACGCACATATGACAGTCGGTGGTAACCAGGGAAACCCACCTGCGACCATGGTAACCAAGGACACCCCTCTTGTGACAGTCAATGGTAAGCAGGGACACACATTCTGTGCCAGTGGTAACCAAGGACACGCCTCCTGTCACCATGGTACCCAGGGACAGCCCTCCGGTGACAGTCAGTGGTAACCATGTACACTCACCTGTGACAGTCGGTGGTAACCAGGGAAACCCACCTATGACATTCACAGTGCCCAGGGCCACCGGCCTGTGACAGTCGGTGGTAACCAGGAACACACCTCCTGTGACAGTCAGTGGTAACCAGGGACACACTCAACTGTGACAGTGGTAACCAAGACACCCCTCCTGTGACAGTCAGTGTTAACCAGGGACACACCTCCTGTGCCAGTGGTAACCAAGGACACCCCTCCTGTGACAATGGTACCCAGGGACAGCCCTCCTGTGACAGTCAGTGGTAACCATGAACACTCACATGTGACAGTCGGTGATAACCAGGGACACACCTCCTGTGACAGTCGGTGGTAAAGAGGAACACCCCTCCTGTGACAGTGGTAACTTGGTTCACACACATGTTACAGTCAGTGGTAACCAGGGAAACACACCTGTGACAGTGGTAACCAGAGACACCCCTCCTGTGACAGTCAGTGGTAACCATGTACCCTTACCTGTGACAGTCGGTGGTAACTAGGGAAACACACCTATGACATTCACAGTGCACAGGGACACCTGCCCGTGACAGTCGGTGGTAACCAGGAGAACACCTCCTGTGACAGTCAGTGGTAACCAGGGAAACCCACGTGCGACCATGGTAACCAAGGACACCCCTACTGTGACAGTCACTGGTAACCACGGACACCTCTCCTGTGACCGGGGTTACCAGCGACACGCACATATGACAGTCGGTGGTAACCAGGGAAACCCACCTATGACATTCACAGTGCCCAGGGACACCGGCCTGTGACAGTAGGTGGTAACCAGGGACACACCTCCTGTGACAGTCGGTGGTAAAGAGAACACCCTCTTGTGACAGTGGGAACTTGGGTCACACACATGTTACAGTCAGTGGTAACCAGGGAAACACACCTGTGACAGTGGTAACCAGGGACACCCCTCCTGTGACAGTCAGCGGTAACCATGAACACTTACCTGAGACAGTCGGTGGTAACTAGGGAAACACACCTATGACATTCACAGTGCACAGGGACACCTGCCCGTGACAGTCGGTGGTAACCAGGTACACAACTCCTGTGACAGTGGTAACCAGGGAAACCCACGTGCGACCATGGTAACCAAGGACACCCCTACTGTGACAGTCACTGGTAACCACGGACACCTCTCCTGTGACCGGGATTACCAGGGACACGCACATATGACAGTCGCTCGTAACCAGGGAAACCCACCTGCGACCATGGTAACCAAGGACACCCCTACTGTGACAGTCACTGGTAACCACGGACACCTCTCCTGTGACCGGCGTTACCAGCGACACGCACATATGACAGTCGGTGGTAACCAGGGAAACCCACCTGCGACCATGGTAACCAAGGACACCCCTCTTATGACAGTCAATGGTAAGCAGGGACACACATTCTGTGCCAGTGGTAACCAAGGACACGCCTCCTGTCACCATGGTACCCAGGGACAGCCCTCCGGTGACAGTCAGTGGTAACCATGTACACTCACCTGTGACAGTCGGTGGTAACCAGGGAAACCCACCTATGACATTCACAGTGCCCAGGGACACCGGCCTGTGACAGTCGGTGGTAACCAGCGACACACCTCCTGTGACAGTCGGTGGTAAAGAGAACACCCTCTTGTGACAGTGGGAACTTGGGTCACACACATGTTACAGTCAGTGGTAACCAGGGAAACACACCTGTGACAGTGGTAACCAGGGACACCCCTCCTGTGACAGTCAGTGGTAACCATGTACACTTACCTGTGACAGTCGGTGGTAACTAGGGAAACACACCTATGACATTCACAGTGCACAGGGACACCTGCCCGTGACAGTCGGTGGTAACCAGGAAAACACCTCCTGTGACAGTCAGTGGTAACCAGGGAAACCCACGTGCGACCATGGTAACCAAGGACACCCCTACTGTGACAGTCACTGGTAACCACGGACACCTCTCCTGTGACCGGCGTTACCAGCGACACGCACATATGACAGTCGGTGGTAACCAGGGAAACCCACCTGCGATCATGGTAACCAAGGACACCCCTCTTGTGACAGTCAATGGTAAGCAGGGACACACATTCTGTGCCAGTGGTAACCAAGGACACGCCTCCTGTCACCATGGTACCGAGGGACAGCCCTCCGGTGACAGTCAGTGGTAACCATGTACACTCATCTGTGACAGTCGGTGGTAATCAGGGAAACCCAACTATGACATTCACAGTGCCCAGGGCCACCGGCCTGTGACAGTCGGTGGTAACCAGGAACACACCTCCTGTGACAGTCAGTGGTAACCAGGGACACACTCATCTGTGACAGTGGTAACCAAGACACCCCTCCTGTGACAGTCAGTGGTAACCAGGGACACACCTCCTGTGCCAGTGGTAACCAAGGACACCCCTCCTGTGACAATGGTACCCAGGGACAGCCCTCCTGTGACAGTCAGTGGTAACCATGTACACTTACCTGTGACAGTCGGTGGTAACTAGGGAAACACACCTATGACATTCACAGTGCACAGGGACACCTGCCCGTGACAGTAGGTGGTAACCAGGTACAAAACTCCTGTGACAGTGGTCACGAGGGAAACCCACGTGCGACCATGGTAACCAAGGACACCCCTACTGTGACAGTCACTGGTATCCACGGACACCTCTCCTGTGACCGGGATTACCAGGGACACGCACATATGACAGTCGCTCGTAACCAGGGACACCCACCTGCGACCATGGTAACCAAGGAAACCCCTACTGTGACAGTCACTGGTAACCAGGGACACCTCTCCTGTGACGGGTTTACCAGCGTCACGCACATATGACAGTCGGTGGTAAGCAGGGAAACCCACCTATGACATTCACAGTGACCAGGGACACCGGCCTGTGACAGTCAGTGGTAACCAGGGACACACCTCCTGTGACAGTCGGTGGTAAAGAGACCACCCTCTTGTGACAGTGGGAACTTGGGTCACACACATGTTACAGTCAGTGGTAACCAGGGAAACACACCTGTGACAGTGGTAACCAGGGACACCCCTCCTGTGACAGTCAGTGGTAACCATGTACACTTACCTGTGACAGTCGGTGGTAACTAGGGAAACACACCTATGACATTCACAGTGCACAGGGACACCTGCCCGTGACAGTCGGTGGTAACCTGGAAAACACCTCCTGTGACAGTCAGTGGTAACCAGGGAAACCCACGTGCGACCATGGTAACTAAGGACACCCCTACTGTGACAGTCACTGGTAACCACGGACACCTCTCCTGTGACCGGCGTTACCAGCGACACGCACATATGACAGTCGGTGGTAACCAGGGAAACCCACCTGCGACCATGGTAACCAAGGACACCCCTCTTGTGACAGTCAATGGTAAGCAGGGACACACATTCTGTGCCAGTGGTAACCAAGGACACGCCTCCTGTCACCATGGTACCCAGGGACAGCCCTCCGGTGACAGTCAGTGGTAACCATGTACACTCATCTGTGACAGTCGGTGGTAATCAGGGAAACCCAACTATGACATTCACAGTGCCCAGGGCCACCGGCCTGTGACAGTCGGTGGTAACCAGGAACACACCTCCTGTGACAGTCAGTGGTAACCAGGGACACACTCACCTGTGACAGTGGTAACCAAGACACCCCTCCTGTGACAGTCAGTGGTAACCAGGGACACACCTCCTGTGCCAGTGGTAACCAAGGACACCCCTCCTGTGACAATGGTACCCAGGGACAGCCCTCCTGTGACAGTCAGTGGTAACCATGAACACTCAACTGTGACAGTCTGTGGTAACCAGGGAAACCCACCTATGACATTCACAGTGCCCAGGGACACCGGCCTGTGACAGTCGGTGGTAACCAGGAACACACCTCCTGTGACAGTCTGTGGTAACCAGGGACACACCACCTGGCCAGTGGTAACCAAGGACACCCCTCCTGTGACAGTCCGTGGTGACCAGGGACAAACCTCCTGTGCCAGCGGTAACCAAGGACACCCCTCCTGTGACAATGGTACGCAGGGAAAGCCCTCCTGTGACAGTCAGTGGTAAACATGAGCACTCACCTGTGACAGTCTGTGGTAACCAGGGAAACCCACCTATGACATTCACAGTGCCCAGGGACACCGGCCTGTGACAGTCGGTGATAACCAGGGACACACCTCCTGTGACAGTCGGTGGTAAAGAGGAACACCCCTCCTGTGACAGTGGGAACTTGGGTCACACACATGTTACAGTCAGTGGTAACCAGGGAAACACACCTGTGACAGTGGTAACCAGGGACACCCCTCCTGTGACAGTCAGCGGTAACCATGTACACTTACCTGAGACAGTCGGTGGTAACTAGGGAAACACACCTATGACATTCACAGTGCACAGGGACACCTGCCCGTGACAGTCGGTGGTAACCAGGTACACAACTCCTGTGACAGTGGTAACCAGGGAAACCCTCGTGCGACCATGGTAACCAAGGACACCCCTACTGTGACAGTCACTGGTAACCACGGACACCTCTCCTGTGACCGGGATTACCAGGGACACGCACATATGACAGTCGCTCGTAACCAGGGAAACCCACCTGCGACCATGGTAACCAAGGACACCCCTACTGTGACAGTCACTGGTAACCACGGACACCTCTCCTGTGACCGGCGTTACCAGCGACACGCACATATGACAGTCGGTGGTAACCAGGGAAACCCACCTGCGACCATGGTAACCAAGCACCCCCCTCTTGTGACAGTCAATGGTAAGCAGGGACACACATTCTGTGCCAGTGGTAACCAAGGACACGCCTCCTGTCACCATGGTACCCAGGGATAGCCCTCCGGTGACAGTCAGTGGTAACCATGTACACTCACCTGTGACAGTCGGTGGTAACCAGGGAAACCCACCTATGACATTCACAGTGCCCAGGGACACCGGCCTGTGACAGTCGGTGGTAACCAGGGACACACCTCCTGTGACAGTCGGTGGTAAAGAGAACACCCTCTTGTGACAGTGGGAACTTGGGTCACACACATGTTACAGTCAGTGGTAACCAGGGAAACACACCTGTGACAGTGGTAACCAGGGACACCCCTCCTGTGACAGTCAGCGGTAACCATGTACACTTACCTGAGACAGTCGGTGGTAACTAGGGAAACACACCTATGACATTCACAGTGCACAGGGACACCTGCCCGTGACAGTCGGTGGTAACCAGGTACACAACTCCTGTGACAGTGGTAACCAGGGAAACCCACGTGCGACCATGGTAACCAAGGACACCCCTACTGTGACAGTCACTGGTAACCACGGACACCTCTCCTGTGACCGGGATTACCAGGGCCACGCACAGATGACAGTCGCTCGTAACCAGGGAAACCCACCTGCGACCATGGTAACCAAGGACACTCCTACTGTGACAGTCGATGGTAACCACGGACACCTCTCCTGTGACCGGCGTTACCAGCGACACGCACATATGACAGTCGGTGGTAACCAGGGAAACCCACCTGCGACCATGGTAACCAAGGACACCCCTCTTGTGACAGTCAATGGTAAGCAGGGACACACATTCTGTGCCAGTGGTAACCAAGGACACGCCTCCTGTCACCATGGTACCCAGGGACAGCCCTCCGGTGACAGTCAGTGGTAACCATGTACACTCATCTGTGACAGTCGGTGGTAATCAGGGAAACCCAACTATGACATTCACAGTGCCCAGGGCCACCGGCCTGTGACAGTCGGTGGTAACCAGGAACACACCTCCTGTGACAGTCAGTGGTAACCAGGGACACACTCACCTGTGACAGTGGTAACCAAGACACCCCTCCTGTGACAGTCAGTGGTAACCAGGGACACACCTCCTGTGCCAGTGGTAACCAAGGACACCCCTCCTGTGACAATGGTACCCAAGGACAGCCCTCCTGTGACAGTCAGTGGTAACCATGAACACTCACCTGTGACAGTCTGTGGTAACCAGGGAAACCCACCTATGACATTCACAGTGCCCAGGGACACCGGCCTGTGACAGTCGGTGGTAACCAGGAACACACCTCCTGTGACAGTCTGTGGTAACCAGGGACACACCACCTGGCCAGTGGTAACCAAGGACACCCCTCCTGTGACAGTCCGTGGTGACCAGGGACAAACCTCCTGTGCCAGCGGTAACCAAGGCCACCCCTCCTGTGACAATGGTACGCAGGGAAAGCCCTCCTGTGACAGTCAGTGGTAAACATGAACACTCACCTGTGACAGTCTGTGGTAACCAGGGAAACCCACCTATGACATTCACAGTGCCCAGGGACACCGGCCTGTGACAGTCGGTGATAACCAGGGACACACCTCCTGTGACAGTCGGTGGTAAAGAGGAACACCCCTCCTGTGACAGTGGGAACTTGGGTCACACACATGTTACAGTCAGTGGTAACCAGGGAAACACACCTGTGACAGTGGTAACCAGGGACACCCCTCCTGTGACAGTCAGCGGTAACCATGTACACTTACCTGAGACAGTCGGTGGTAACTAGGGAAACACACCTATGACATTCACAGTGCACAGGGACACCTGCCCGTGACAGTCGGTGGTAACCAGGTACACAACTCCTGTGACAGTGGTAACCAGGGAAACCCACGTGCGACCATGGTAACCAAGGACACCCCTACTGTGACAGTCACTGGTAACCACGGACACCTCTCCTGTGACCGGGATTACCAGGGACACGCACATATGACAGTCGCTCGTAACCAGGGAAACCCACCTGCGACCATGGTAACCAAGGACACCCCTACTGTGACAGTCGCTGGTAACCACGGACACCTCTCCTGTAACCGGCATTACCAGCGACACGCACATATGACAGTCGGTGGTAACCAGGGAAACCCACCTGCGACCATGGTAACCAAGGACACCCCTCTTGTGACAGTCAATGGTAAGCAGGGAAACCCACCTGCGACCATGGTAACCAAGGACACCCCTCTTGTGACAGTCAATGGTAAGCAGGGACGCACATTCTGTGCCAGTGGTAACCAAGGACACGCCTCCTGTCACCATGGTACCCAGGGACAGCCCTCCGGTGACAGTCAGTGGTAACCATGTACACTCATCTGTGACAGTCGGTGGTAATCAGGGAAACCCAACTATGACATTCACAGTGCCCAGGGCCACCGGCCTGTGACAGTCGGTGGTAACCAGGAACACACCTCCTGTGACAGTCAGTGGTAACCAGGGACACACTCACCTGTGACAGTGGTAACCAAGACACCCCTCCTGTGACAGTCAGTGGTAACCAGGGACACACCTCCTGTGACAGTCAGTGGTAACCATGTACACTTACCTGTGACAGTCGGTGGTAACTAGGGAAACCCACCTATGACATTCACAGTGCCCAGGGACACCGGCCTGTGACAGACGGTGATAACCAGGGACACACCTCCTGTGACAGTCGGTGGTAAAGAGGAACACCCCTCCTGTGACAGTGGGAACTTGGGTCACACACATGTTACAGTCAGTGGTAACCAGAGAAACACACCTGTGACAGTGGTAACCAGGGACACCCCTCCTGTGACAGTCAGCGGTAACCATGTACACTTACCTGAGACAGTCGGTGGTAACTAGGGAAACACACCTATGACATTCACAGTGCACAGGGACACCTGCCCGTGACAGTCGGTGGTAACCAGGTACACAACTCCTGTGACAGTGGTAACCAGGGAAACCCACGTGCGACCATGGTAACCAAGGACACCCCTACTGTGACAGTCACTGGTAACCACGGACACCTCTCCTGTGACCGGGATTACCAGGGACACGCACATATGACAGTCGCTCGTAACCAGGGAAACCCACGTGCGACCATGGTAACCAAGGACACCCCTACTGTGACAGTCACTGGTAACCACGGACACCTCTCCTGTGACCGGGGTTACCAGCGACACGCACATATGACAGTCGGTGGTAACCAGGGAAACCCACCTATGACATTCACAGTGCCCAGGGACACCGGCCTGTGACAGTCGGTGGTAACCAGGGACACACCTACTGTGACAGTCGGTGGTAAAGAGAACACCCTCTTGTGACAGTGGGAACTTGGGTCACACACATGTTACAGTCAGTGGTAACCAGGGAAACACACCTGTGACAGTGGTAACCAGGGACACCCCTCCTGTGACAGTCAGTGTTAACCATGTACACTTACCTGTGACAGTCGGGGGTAACTAGGGAAACACACATATGACATTCACAGTGCACAGGGACACCTGCCCGTGACAGTCGGTGGTAACCAGGAAAACACCTCCTGTGACAGTCAGTGGTAACCAGGGAAACCCTCGTGCGACCATGGTAACCAAGGACACCCCTACTGTGACAGTCACTGGTAACCACGGACACCTCTCCTGTGACCGGCGTTACCAGCGACACGCACATATGACAGTCGGTGGTAACCAGGGAAACCCACCTGCGACCATGGTAACCAAGGACACCCCTCTTGTGACAGTCAATGGTAAGCAGGGACACACATTCTGTGCCAGTGGTAACCAAGGACACGCCTCCTGTCACCATGGTACCCAGGGACAGCCCTCCGGTGACAGTCAGTGGTAACCATGTACACTCACCTGTGACAGTCGGTGGTAATCAGGGAAACCCAACTATGACATTCACAGTGCCCAGGGCCACCGGCCTGTGACAGTCGGTGGTAACCAGGAACACACCTCCTGTGACAGTCAGTGGTAACCAGGGACACACTCACCTGTGACAGTGGTAACCAAGACACCCCTCCTGTGACAGTCAGTGGTAACCAGGGACACACCTCCTGTGCCAGTGGTAACCAAGGACACCCCTCCTGTGACAATGGTACCCAGGGACAGCCCTCATGTGACAGTCAGTGGTAACCATGAACACTCACATGTGACAGTCTGTGGTAACCAGGGACACACCACCTGGCCAGTGGTAACCAAGGACACCCCTCCTGTGACAGTCCGTGGTGACCAGGGACAAACCTCCTGTGCCAGCGGTAACCAAGGACACCCCTCCTGTGACAATGGTACGCAGGGAAAGCCCTCCTGTGACAGTCAGTGGTAAACATGAACACTCACCTGTGACAGTCTGTGGTAACCAGGGAAACCCACCTATGACATTCACAGTGCCCAGGGACACCGGCCTGTGACAGTCGGTGATAACCAGGGACACACCTCCTGTGACAGTCGGTGGTAAAGAGGAACACCCCTCCTGTGACAGTGGGAACTTGGGTCACACACATGTTACAGTCAGTGGTAACCAGGGAAACACACCTGTGACAGTGGTAACCAGGGACACCCCTCCTGTGACAGTCAGCGGTAACCATGTACACTTACCTGAGACAGTCGGTGGTAACTAGGGAAACACACCTATGATATTCACAGTGCACAGGGACACCTGCCCGTGACAGTCGGTGGTAACCAGGTACACAACTCCTGTGACAGTGGTAACCAGGGAAACCCACGTGCGACCATGGTAACCAAGGACACCCCTACTGTGACAGTCACTGGTAACCACGGACACCTCTCCTGTGACCGGGATTACCAGGGACACGCACATATGACAGTCGCTCGTAACCAGGGAAACCCACCTGCGACCATGGTAACCAAGGACACCCCTACTGTGACAGTCACTGGTAACCACGGACACCTCTCCTGTGACCGGCGTTACCAGCGACACGCACATTTGACAGTCGGTGGTAACCAGGGAAACCCACCTGCGACCATGGTAACCAAGGACACCCCTCTTGTGACAGTCAATGGTAAGCAGGGACACACATTCTGTGCCAGTGGTAACCAAGGACACGCCTCCTGTCACCATGGTACCCAGGGACAGCCCTCCGGTGACAGTCAGTGGTAACCATGTACACTCACCTGTGACAGTCGGTGGTAACCAGGGAAACCCACCTATGACATTCACAGTGCCCAGGGCCACCGGCCTGTGACAGTCGGTGGTAACCAGGAACACACCTCCTGTGACAGTCAGTGGTAACCAGGGACACACTCAACTGTGACAGTGGTAACCAAGACACCCCTCCTGTGACAGTCAGTGTTAACCAGGGACACACCTCCTGTGCCAGTGGTAACCAAGGACACCCCTCCTGTGACAATGGTACCCAGGGACAGCCCTCCTGTGACAGTCAGTGGTAACCATGAACACTCACATGTGACAGTCGGTGATAACCAGGGACACACCTCCTGTGACAGTCGGTGGTAAAGAGGAACACCCCTCCTGTGACAGTGGTAACTTGGTTCACACACATGTTACAGTCAGTGGTAACCAGGGAAACACACCTGTGACAGTGGTAACCAGGGACACCCCTCCTGTGACAGTCAGTGGTAACCATGTACCCTTACCTGTGACAGTCGGTGGTAACTAGGGAAACACACCTATGACATTCACAGTGCACAGGGACACCTGCCCGTGACAGTCGGTGGTAACCAGGAGAACACCTCCTGTGACAGTCAGTGGTAACCAGGGAAACCCACGTGCGACCATGGTAACCAAGGACACCCCTACTGTGACAGTCACTGGTAACCACGGACACCTCTCCTGTGACCGGGGTTACCAGCGACACGCACATATGACAGTCGGTGGTAACCAGGGAAACCCACCTATGACATTCACAGTGCCCAGGGACACCGGCCTGTGACAGTAGGTGGTAACCAGGGACACACCTCCTGTGACAGTCGGTGGTAAAGAGAACACCCTCTTGTGACAGTGGGAACTTGGGTCACACACATGTTACAGTCAGTGGTAACCAGGGAAACACACCTGTGACAGTGGTAACCAGGGACACCCCTCCTGTGACAGTCAGCGGTAACCATGTACACTTACCTGAGACAGTCGGTGGTAACTAGGGAAACACACCTATGACATTCACAGTGCACAGGGACACCTGCCCGTGACAGTCGGTGGTAACCAGGTACACAACTCCTGTGACAGTGGTAACCAGGGAAACCCACGTGCGACCATGGTAACCAAGGACACCCCTACTGTGACAGTCACTGGTAACCACGGACACCTCTCCTGTGACCGGGATTACCAGGGACACGCACATATGACAGTCGCTCGTAACCAGGGAAACCCACCTGCGACCATGGTAACCAAGGACACCCCTACTGTGACAGTCACTGGTAACCACGGACACCTCTCCTGTGACCGGCGTTACCAGCGACACGCACATATGACAGTCGGTGGTAACCAGGGAAACCCACCTGCGACCATGGTAACCAAGGACACCCCTACTGTGACAGTCGCTGGTAACCACAGACACCTCTCCTGTGACCGGCGTTACCAGCGACACGCACATATGACAGTCGGTGGTAACCAGGGAAACCCACCTGCGACCATGGTAACCAAGGACAACCCTCTTGTGACAGTCAATGGTAAGCAGGGACACACATTCTGTGCCAGTGGTAACCAAGGACACGCCTCCTGTCACCATGGTACCCAGGGACAGCCCTCCGGTGACAGTCAGTGGTAACCATGTACACTCACCTGTGACAGTCGGTGGTAACCAGGGAAACCCACCTATGACATTCACAGTGCCCAGGGCCACCGGCCTGTGACAGTCGGTGGTAACCAGGAACACACCTCCTGTGACAGTCAGTGGTAACCAGGGACACACTCAACTGTGACAGTGGTAACCAAGACACCCCTCCTGTGACAGTCAGTGTTAACCAGGGACACACCTCCTGTGCCAGTGGTAACCAAGGACACCCCTCCTGTGACAATGGTACCCAGGGACAGCCCTCCTGTGACAGTCAGTGGTAACCATGAACACTCACATGTGACAGTCGGTGGTAACCAGGTACACAACTCCTGTGACAGTGGTAACCAGGGAAACCCACGTGCGACCATGGTAACCAAGGACACCCCTACTGTGACAGTCACTGGTAACCACGGACACCTCTCCTGTGACCGGGATTACCAGGGACACGCATATATGACAGTCGCTCGTAACCAGGGAAACCCACCTGCGACCATGGTAACCAAGGACACCCCTACTGTGACAGTCGCTGGTAACCACAGACACCTCTCCTGTGACCGGCGTTACCAGCGACACGCACATATGACAGTCGGTGGTAACCAGGGAAACCCACCTGCGACCATGGTAACCAAGGACAACCCTCTTGTGACAGTCAATGGTAAGCAGGGACACACATTCTGTGCCAGTGGTAACCAAGGACACGCCTCCTGTCACCATGGTACCCAGGGACAGCCCTCCGGTGACAGTCAGTGGTAACCATGTACACTCACCTGTGACAGTCGGTGGTAACCAGGGAAACCCACCTATGACATTCACAGTGCCCAGGGCCACCGGCCTGTGACAGTCGGTGGTAACCAGGAACACACCTCCTGTGACAGTCAGTGGTAACCAGGGACACACTCAACTGTGACAGTGGTAACCAAGACACCCCTCCTGTGACAGTCAGTGTTAACCAGGGACACACCTCCTGTGCCAGTGGTAACCAAGGACACCCCTCCTGTGACAATGGTACCCAGGGACAGCCCTCCTGTGACAGTCAGTGGTAACCATGAACACTCACATGTGACAGTCGGTGATAACCAGGGACACACCTCCTGTGACAGTCGGTGGTAAAGAGGAACACCCCTCCTGTGACAGTGGTAACTTGGTTCACACACATGTTACAGTCAGTGGTAACCAGGGAAACACACCTGTGACAGTGGTAACCAGGGACACCCCTCCTGTGACAGTCAGTGGTAACCATGTACCCTTACCTGTGACAGTCGGTGGTAACTAGGGAAACACACCTATGACATTCACAGTGCACAGGGACACCTGCCCGTGACAGTCGGTGGTAACCAGGAGAACACCTCCTGTGACAGTCAGTGGTAACCAGGGAAACCCACGTGCGACCATGGTAACCAAGGACACCCCTACTGTGACAGTCACTGGTAACCACGGACACCTCTCCTGTGACCGGGATTACCAGGGACACGCATATATGACAGTCGCTCGTAACCAGGGAAACCCACCTGCGACCATGGTAACCAAGGACACCCCTACTGTGACAGTCGCTGGTAACCACAGACACCTCTCCTGTGACCGGCGTTACCAGCGACACGCACATATGACAGTCGGTGGTAACCAGGGAAACCCACCTGCGACCATGGTAACCAAGGACAACCCTCTTGTGACAGTCAATGGTAAGCAGGGACACACATTCTGTGCCAGTGGTAACCAAGGACACGCCTCCTGTCACCATGGTACCCAGGGACAGCCCTCCGGTGACAGTCAGTGGTAACCATGTACACTCACCTGTGACAGTCGGTGGTAACCAGGGAAACCCACCTATGACATTCACAGTGCCCAGGGCCACCGGCCTGTGACAGTCGGTGGTAACCAGGAACACACCTCCTGTGACAGTCAGTGGTAACCAGGGACACACTCAACTGTGACAGTGGTAACCAAGACACCCCTCCTGTGACAGTCAGTGTTAACCAGGGACACACCTCCTGTGCCAGTGGTAACCAAGGACACCCCTCCTGTGACAATGGTACCCAGGGACAGCCCTCCTGTGACAGTCAGTGGTAACCATGAACACTCACATGTGACAGTCGGTGATAACCAGGGACACACCTCCTGTGACAGTCGGTGGTAAAGAGGAACACCCCTCCTGTGACAGTGGTAACTTGGTTCACACACATGTTACAGTCAGTGGTAACCAGGGAAACACACCTGTGACAGTGGTAACCAGGGACACCCCTCCTGTGACAGTCAGTGGTAACCATGTACCCTTACCTGTGACAGTCGGTGGTAACTAGGGAAACACACCTATGACATTCACAGTGCACAGGGACACCTGCCCGTGACAGTCGGTGGTAACCAGGAGAACACCTCCTGTGACAGTCAGTGGTAACCAGGGAAACCCACGTGCGACCATGGTAACCAAGGACACCCCTACTGTGACAGTCACTGGTAACCACGGACACCTCTCCTGTGACCGGGATTACCAGGGACACGCATATATGACAGTCGCTCGTAACCAGGGAAACCCACCTGCGACCATGGTAACCAAGGACACCCCTACTGTGACAGTCGCTGGTAACCACAGACACCTCTCCTGTGACCGGCGTTACCAGCGACACGCACATATGACAGTCGGTGGTAACCAGGGAAACCCACCTGCGACCATGGTAACCAAGGACAACCCTCTTGTGACAGTCAATGGTAAGCAGGGACACACATTCTGTGCCAGTGGTAACCAAGGACACGCCTCCTGTCACCATGGTACCCAGGGACAGCCCTCCGGTGACAGTCAGTGGTAACCATGTACACTCACCTGTGACAGTCGGTGGTAACCAGGGAAACCCACCTATGACATTCACAGTGCCCAGGGCCACCGGCCTGTGACAGTCGGTGGTAACCAGGAACACACCTCCTGTGACAGTCAGTGGTAACCAGGGACACACTCAACTGTGACAGTGGTAACCAAGACACCCCTCCTGTGACAGTCAGTGTTAACCAGGGACACACCTCCTGTGCCAGTGGTAACCAAGGACACCCCTCCTGTGACAATGGTACCCAGGGACAGCCCTCCTGTGACAGTCAGTGGTAACCATGAACACTCACATGTGACAGTCGGTGATAACCAGGGACACACCTCCTGTGACAGTCGGTGGTAAAGAGGAACACCCCTCCTGTGACAGTGGTAACTTGGTTCACACACATGTTACAGTCAGTGGTAACCAGGGAAACACACCTGTGACAGTGGTAACCAGGGACACCCCTCCTGTGACAGTCAGTGGTAACCATGTACCCTTACCTGTGACAGTCGGTGGTAACTAGGGAAACACACCTATGACATTCACAGTGCACAGGGACACCTGCCCGTGACAGTCGGTGGTAACCAGGAGAACACCTCCTGTGACAGTCAGTGGTAACCAGGGAAACCCACGTGCGACCATGGTAACCAAGGACACCCCTACTGTGACAGTCACTGGTAACCACGGACACCTCTCCTGTGACCGGGGTTACCAGCGACACGCACATATGACAGTCGGTGGTAACCAGGGAAACCCACCTATGACATTCACAGTGCCCAGGGACACCGGCCTGTGACAGTAGGTGGTAACCAGGGACACACCTCCTGTGACAGTCGGTGGTAAAGAGAACACCCTCTTGTGACAGTGGGAACTTGGGTCACACACATGTTACAGTCAGTGGTAACCAGGGAAACACACCTGTGACAGTGGTAACCAGGGACACCCCTCCTGTGACAGTCAGCGGTAACCATGTACACTTACCTGAGACAGTCGGTGGTAACTAGGGAAACACACCTATGACATTCACAGTGCACAGGGACACCTGCCCGTGACAGTCGGTGGTAACCAGGTACACAACTCCTGTGACAGTGGTAACCAGGGAAACCCACGTGCGACCATGGTAACCAAGGACACCCCTACTGTGACAGTCACTGGTAACCACGGACACCTCTCCTGTGACCGGGATTACCAGGGACACGCACATATGACAGTCGCTCGTAACCAGGGAAACCCACCTGCGACCATGGTAACCAAGGACACCCCTACTGTGACAGTCACTGGTAACCACGGACACCTCTCCTGTGACCGGCGTTACCAGCGACACGCACATATGACAGTCGGTGGTAACCAGGGAAACCCACCTGCGACCATGGTAACCAAGGACACCCCTCTTATGACAGTCAATGGTAAGCAGGGACACACATTCTGTGCCAGTGGTAACCAAGGACACGCCTCCTGTCACCATGGTACCCAGGGACAGCCCTCCGGTGACAGTCAGTGGTAACCATGTACACTCACCTGTGACAGTCGGTGGTAACCAGGGAAACCCACCTATGACATTCACAGTGCCCAGGGACACCGGCCTGTGACAGTCGGTGGTAACCAGCGACACACCTCCTGTGACAGTCGGTGGTAAAGAGAACACCCTCTTGTGACAGTGGGAACTTGGGTCACACACATGTTACAGTCAGTGGTAACCAGGGAAACACACCTGTGACAGTGGTAACCAGGGACACCCCTCCTGTGACAGTCAGTGGTAACCATGTACACTTACCTGAGACAGTCGGTGGTAACTAGGGAAACACACCTATGACATTCACAGTGCACAGGGACACCTGCCCGTGACAGTAGGTGGTAACCAGGTACACAACTCCTGTGACAGTGGTCACGAGGGAAACCCACGTGCGACCATGGTAACCAAGGACACCCCTACTGTGACAGTCACTGGTATCCACGGACACCTCTCCTGTGACCGGGATTACCAGGGACACGCACATATGACAGTCGCTCGTAACCAGGGACACCCACCTGCGACCATGGTAACCAAGGAAACCCCTACTGTGACAGTCACTGGTAACCACGGACACCTCTCCTGTGACGGGTTTACCAGCGTCACGCACATATGACAGTCGGTGGTAAGCAGGGAAACCCACCTATGACATTCACAGTGACCAGGGACACCGGACTGTGACAGTCAGTGGTAACCAGGGACACACCTCCTGTGACAGTCGGTGGTAAAGAGACCACCCTCTTGTGACAGTGGGAACTTGGGTCACACACATGTTACAGTCAGTGGTAACCAGGGAAACACACCTGTGACAGTGGTAACCAGGGACACCCCTCCTGTGACAGTCAGTGGTAACCATGTACACTTACCTGTGACAGTCGGTGGTAACTAGGGAAACACACCTATGACATTCACAGTGCACAGGGACACCTGCCCGTGACAGTCGGTGGTAACCTGGAAAACACCTCCTGTGACAGTCAGTGGTAACCAGGGAAACCCACGTGCGACCATGGTAACTAAGGACACCCCTACTGTGACAGTCACTGGTAACCACGGACACCTCTCCTGTGACCGGCGTTACCAGCGACACGCACATATGACAGTCGGTGGTAACCAGGGAAACCCACCTGCGACCATGGTAACCAAGGACACCCCTCTTGTGACAGTCAATGGTAAGCAGGGACACACATTCTGTGCCAGTGGTAACCAAGGACACGCCTCCTGTCACCATGGTACCCAGGGACAGCCCTCCGGTGACAGTCAGTGGTAACCATGTACACTCATCTGTGACAGTCGGTGGTAATCAGGGAAACCCAACTATGACATTCACAGTGCCCAGGGCCACCGGCCTGTGACAGTCGGTGGTAACCAGGAACACACCTCCTGTGACAGTCAGTGGTAACCAGGGACACACTCACCTGTGACAGTGGTAACCAAGACACCCCTCCTGTGACAGTCAGTGGTAACCAGGGACACACCTCCTGTGCCAGTGGTAACCAAGGACACCCCTCCTGTGACAATGGTACCCAGGGACAGCCCTCCTGTGACAGTCAGTGGTAACCATGAACACTCAACTGTGACAGTCTGTGGTAACCAGGGAAACCCACCTATGACATTCACAGTGCCCAGGGACACCGGCCTGTGACAGTCGGTGGTAACCAGGAACACACCTCCTGTGACAGTCTGTGGTAACCAGGGACACACCACCTGGCCAGTGGTAACCAAGGACACCCCTCCTGTGACAGTCCGTGGTGACCAGGGACAAACCTCCTGTGCCAGCGGTAACCAAGGACACCCCTCCTGTGACAATGGTACACAGGGAAAGCCCTCCTGTGACAGTCAGTGGTAAACATGAGCACTCACCTGTGACAGTCTGTGGTAACCAGGGAAACCCACCTATGACATTCACAGTGCCCAGGGACACCGGCCTGTGACAGTCGGTGATAACCAGGGACACACCTCCTGTGACAGTCGGTGGTAAAGAGGAACACCCCTCCTGTGACAGTGGGAACTTGGGTCACACACATGTTACAGTCAGTGGTAACCAGGGAAACACACCTGTGACAGTGGTAACCAGGGACACCCCTCCTGTGACAGTCAGCGGTAACCATGTACACTTACCTGAGACAGTCGGTGGTAACTAGGGAAACACACCTATGACATTCACAGTGCACAGGGACACCTGCCCGTGACAGTCGGTGGTAACCAGGTACACAACTCCTGTGACAGTGGTAACCAGGGAAACCCACGTGCGACCATGGTAACCAAGGACACCCCTACTGTGACAGTCACTGGTAACCACGGACACCTCTCCTGTGACCGGGATTACCAGGGACACGCACATATGACAGTCGCTCGTAACCAGGGAAACCCACCTGCGACCATGGTAACCAAGGACACCCCAACTGTGACAGTCACTGGTAACCACGGACACCATTCCTGTGACCGGCGTTACCAGCGACACGCACATATGACAGTCGGTGGTAACCAGGGAAACCCACCTGCGACCATGGTAACCAAGCACCCCCCTCTTGTGACAGTCAATGGTAAGCAGGGACACACATTCTGTGCCAGTGGTAACCAAGGACACGCCTCCTGTCACCATGGTACCCAGGGACAGCCCTCCGGTGACAGTCAGTGGTAACCATGTACACTCACCTGTGACAGTCGGTGGTAACCAGGGAAACCCACCTATGACATTCACAGTGCCCAGGGACACCGGCCTGTGACAGTCGGGGGTAACCAGGGACACACCTCCTCTGACAGTCGGTGGTAAAGAGAACACCCTCTTGTGACAGTGGGAACTTGGGTCACACACATGTTACAGTCAGTGGTAACCAGGGAAACACACCTGTGACAGTGGTAACCAGGGACACCCCTCCTGTGACAGTCAGCGGTAACCATGTACACTTACCTGAGACAGTCGGTGGTAACTAGGGAAACACACCTATGACATTCACAGTGCACAGGGACACCTGCCCGTGACAGTCGGTGGTAACCAGGTACACAACTCCTGTGACAGTGGTAACCAGGGAAACCCACGTGCGACCATGGTAACCAAGGACACCCCTACTGTGACAGTCACTGGTAACCACGGACACCTCTCCTGTGACCGGGATTACCAGGGACACGCATATATGACAGTCGCTCGTAACCAGGGAAACCCACCTGCGACCATGGTAACCAAGGACACCCCTACTGTGACAGTCGCTGGTAACCACAGACACCTCTCCTGTGACCGGCGTTACCAGCGACACGCACATATGACAGTCGGTGGTAACCAGGGAAACCCACCTGCGACCATGGTAACCAAGGACAACCCTCTTGTGACAGTCAATGGTAAGCAGGGACACACATTCTGTGCCAGTGGTAACCAAGGACACGCCTCCTGTCACCATGGTACCCAGGGACAGCCCTCCGGTGACAGTCAGTGGTAACCATGTACACTCATCTGTGACAGTCGGTGGTAATCAGGGAAACCCAACTATGACATTCACAGTGCCCAGGGCCACCGGCCTGTGACAGTCGGTGGTAACCAGGAACACAGCTCCTGTGACAGTCAGTGGTAACCAGGGACACACTCACCTGTGACAGTGGTAACCAAGACACCCCTCCTGTGACAGTCAGTGTTAACCAGGGACACACCTCCTGTGCCAGTGGTAACCAAGGACACCCCTCCTGTGACAATGGTACCCAGGGACAGCCCTCCTGTGACAGTCAGTGGTAACCATGAACACTCACATGTGACAGTCGGTGATAAAAAGGGACACACCTCCTGTGACAGTCGGTGGTAAAGAGGAACACCCCTCCTGTGACAGTGGTAACTTGGTTCACACACATGTTACAGTCAGTGGTAACCAGGGAAACACACCTGTGACAGTGGTAACCAGGGACACCCCTCCTGTGACAGTCAGTGGTAACCATGTACCCTTACCTGTGACAGTCGGTGGTAACTAGGGAAACACACCTATGACATTCACAGTGCACAGGGACACCTGCCCGTGACAGTCGGTGGTAACCAGGAAAACACCTCCTGTGACAGTCAGTGGTAACCAGGGAAACCCACGTGCGACCATGGTAACCAAGGACACCCCTACTGTGACAGTCACTGGTAACCACGGACACCTCTCCTGTGACCGGGGTTACCAGCGACACGCACATATGACAGTCGGTGGTAACCAGGGAAACCCACCTATGACATTCACAGTGCCCAGGGACACCGGCCTGTGACAGTAGGTGGTAACCAGGGACACACCTCCTGTGACAGTCGGTGGTAAAGAGAACACCCTCTTGTGACAGTGGGAACTTGGGTCACACACATGTTACAGTCAGTGGTAACCAGGGAAACACACCTGTGACAGTGGTAACCAGGGACACCCCTCCTGTGACAGTCAGCGGTAACCATGTACACTTAACTGAGACAGTCGGTGGTAACTAGGGAAACACACCTATGACATTCACAGTGCACAGGGACACCTGCCCGTGACAGTCGGTGGTAACCAGGTACACAACTCCTGTGACAGTGGTAACCAGGGAAACCCACGTGCGACCATGGTAACCAAGGACACCCCTACTGTGACAGTCACTGATAACCACGGACACCTCTCCTGTGACCGGGATTACCAGGGACACGCACATATGACAGTCACTCGTAACCAGGGAAACCCACCTGCGACCATGGTAACCAAGGACACCCCTACTGTGACAGTCACTGGTAACCACGGACACCTCTCCTGTGACCGGCGTTACCAGCGACACGCACATATGACAGTCGGTGGTAACCAGGGAAACCCACCTGCGACCATGGTAACCAAGGACACCGCTCTTATGACAGTCAATGGTAAGCAGGGACACACATTCTGTGCCAGTGGTAACCAAGGACACGCCTCCTGTCACCATGGTACCCAGGGACAGCCCTCCGGTGACAGTCAGTGGTAACCATGTACACTCACCTGTGACAGTCGGTGGTAACCAGGGAAACCCACCTATGACATTCACAGTGCCCAGGGACACCGGCCTGTGACAGTCGGTGGTAACCAGCGACACACCTCCTGTGACAGTCGGTGGTAAAGAGAACACCCTCTTGTGACAGTGGGAACTTGGGTCACACACATGTTACAGTCAGTGGTAACCAGGGAAACACACCTGTGACAGTGGTAACCAGGGACACCCCTCCTGTGACAGTCAGTGGTAACCATGTACACTTACCTGTGACAGTCGGTGGTAACTAGGGAAACACACCTATGACATTCACAGTGCACAGGGACACCTGCCCGTGACAGTCGGTGGTAACCAGGAAAACACCTCCTGTGACAGTCAGTGGTAACCAGGGAAACCCACGTGCGACCATGGTAACCAAGGACACCCCTACTGTGACAGTCACTGGTAACCACGGACACCTCTCCTGTGACCGGCGTTACCAGCGACACGCACATATGACAGTCGGTGGTAACCAGGGAAACCCACCTGCGATCATGGTAACCAAGGACACCCCTCTTGTGACAGTCAATGGTAAGCAGGGACACACATTCTGTGCCAGTGGTAACCAAGGACACGCCTCCTGTCACCATGGTACCGAGGGACAGCCCTCCGGTGACAGTCAGTGGTAACCATGTACACTCATCTGTGACAGTCGGTGGTAATCAGGGAAACCCAACTATGACATTCACAGTGCCCAGGGCCACCGGCCTGTGACAGTCGGTGGTAACCAGGAACACACCTCCTGTGACAGTCAGTGGTAACCAGGGACACACTCATCTGTGACAGTGGTAACCAAGACACCCCTCCTGTGACAGTCAGTGGTAACCAGGAACACACCTCCTGTGCCAGTGGTAACCAAGGACACCCCTCCTGTGACAATGGTACCCAGGGACAGCCCTCCTGTGACAGTCAGTGGTAACCATGTACACTTACCTGTGACAGTCGGTGGTAACTAGGGAAACACACCTATGACATTCACAGTGCACAGGGACACCTGCCCGTGACAGTAGGTGGTAACCAGGTACACAACTCCTGTGACAGTGGTCACGAGGGAAACCCACGTGCGACCATGGTAACCAAGGACACCCCTACTGTGACATTCACTGGTATCCACGGACACCTCTCCTGTGACCGGGATTACCAGGGACACGCACATATGACAGTCGCTCGTAACCAGGGACACCCACCTGCGACCATGGTAACCAAGGAAACCTCTACTGTGACAGTCACTGGTAACCACGGACACCTCTCGTGTGACCGGGGTTACCAGCGACACGCACATATGACAGTCGGTGGTAACCAGGGAAACCCACCTATGACATTCACAGTGCCCAGGGACACCGGCCTGTGACAGTCGGTGGTAACCAGGGACACACCTCCTGTGACAGTCGGTGGTAAAGAGAACACCCTCTTGTGACAGTGGGAACTTGGGTCACACACATGTTACAGTCAGTGGTAACCAGGGAAACACACCTGTAACAGTGGTAACCAGGGACACCCCTCCTGTGACAGTCAGTGGTAACCATGTACACTTACCTGTGACAGTCGGTGGTAACTAGGGAAACACACATATGACATTCACAGTGCACAGGGACACCTGCCCGTGACAGTCGGTGGTAACCAGGAAAACACCTCCTGTGACAGTCAGTGGTAACCAGGGAAACCCACGTGCGACCATGGTAACCAAGGACACCCCTACTGTGACAGTCACTGGTAACCACGGACACCTCTCCTGTGACCGGCGTTACCAGCGACACGCACATATGACAGTCGGTGGTAACCAGGGAAACCCACCTGCGACCATGGTAACCAAGGACACCCCTCTTGTGACAGTCAATGGTAAGCAGGGACACACATTCTGTGCCAGTGGTAACCAAGGACACGCCTCCTGTCACCATGGTACCCAGGGACAGCCCTCCGGTGACAGTCAGTGGTAACCATGTACACTCATCTGTGACAGTCGGTGGTAATCAGGGAAACCCAACTATGACATTCACAGTGCCCAGGGCCACCGGCCTGTGACAGTCGGTGGTAACCAGGAACACACCTCCTGTGACAGTCGGTGGTAAAGAGAACACCCTCTTGTGACAGTGGGAACTTGGGTCACACACATGTTACAGTCAGTGGTAACCAGGGAAACACACCTGTGACAGTGGTAACCAGGGACACCCCTCCTGTGACAGTCAGCGGTAAACATGTACACTTACCTGAGACAGTCGGTGGTAACTAGGGAAACAAACCTATGACATTCACAGTGCACAGGGGCACCTGCCCATGACAGTCGGTGGTAACCAGGAAAACACCTCCTGTGACAGTCAGTGGTAACCAGGGAAACCCACGTGCGACCATGGTAACCAAGGACACCCCTACTGTGACAGTCACTGGTAACCACGGACACCTCTCCTGTGACCGGCGTTACCAGCGACACGCACATATGACAGTCGGTGGTAACCAGGGAAACCCACCTGCGATCATGGTAACCAAGGACACCCCTCTTGTGACAGTCAATGGTAAGCAGGGACACACATTCTGTGCCAGTGGTAACCAAGGACACGCCTCCTGTCACCATGGTACCCAGGGACAGCCCTCCGGTGACAGTCAGTGGTAACCATGTACACTCATCTGTGACAGTCGGTGGTAATCAGGGAAACCCAACTATGACATTCACAGTGCCCAGGGCCACCGGCCTGTGACAGTCGGTGGTAACCAGGAACACACCTCCTGTGACAGTCAGTGGTAACCAGGGACACACTCACCTGTGACAGTGGTAACCAAGACACCCCTCCTGTGACAGTCAGTGGTAACCAGGGACACACCTCCTGTGCCAGTGGTAACCAAGGACACCCCTCCTGTGACAATGGTACCCAGGGACAGCCCTCCTGTGACAGTCAGTGGTAACCATGAACACTCACATGTGACAGTCTGTGGTAACCAGGGACACACCACCTGGCCAGTGGTAACCAAGGACACCCCTCCTGTGACAGTCCGTGGTGACCAGGGACAAACCTCCTGTGCCAGCGGTAACCAAGGACACCCCTCCTGTGACAATGGTACGCAGGGAAAGCCCTCCTGTGACAGTCAGTGGTAAACATGAACACTCACCTGTGACAGTCTGTGGTAACCAGGGAAACCCACCTATGACATTCACAGTGCCCAGGGACACCGGCCTGTGACAGTCGGTGATAACCAGGGACACACCTCCTGTGACAGTCGGTGGTAAAGAGGAACACCCCTCCTGTGACAGTGGGAACTTGGGTCACACACATGTTACAGTCAGTGGTAACCAGAGAAACACACCTGTGACAGTGGTAACCAGGGACACCCCTCCTGTGACAGTCAGCGGTAACCATGTACACTTACCTGAGACAGTCGGTGGTAACTAGGGAAACACACCTATGACATTCACAGTGCACAGGGACACCTGCCCGTGACAGTCGGTGGTAACCAGGTACACAACTCCTGTGACAGTGGTAACCAGGGAAACCCACGTGCGACCATGGTAACCAAGGACACCCCTACTGTGACAGTCACTGGTAACCACGGACACCTCTCCTGTGACCGGGATTACCAGGGACACACACATATGACAGTCGCTCGTAACCAGGGAAACCCACCTGCGACCATGGTAACCAAGGACACCCCTACTGTGACAGTCGCTGGTAACCACGGACACCTCTCCTGTGACGGGTTTACCAGCGACACGCACATATGACAGTCGGTGGTAACCAGGGAAACCCACCTATGACATTCACAGTGCCCAGGGACACCGGCCTGTGACAGTCGGTGGTAACCAGGGACACACCTCCTGTGACAGTCGGTGGTAAAGAGAACACCCTCTTGTGACAGTGGGAACTTGGGTCACACACATGTTACAGTCAGTGGTAACCAGGGAAACACACCTGTGACAGTGGTAACCAGGGACACCCCTCCTGTGACAGTCAGTGGTAACCATGTACACTTACCTGTGACAGTCGGTGGTAACTAGGGAAACACACATATGACATTCACAGTGCACAGGGACACCTGCCCGTGACAGTCGGTGGTAACCAGGAAAACACCTCCTGTGACAGTCAGTGGTAACCAGGGAAACCCACGTGCGACCATGGTAACCAAGGACACCCCTACTGTGACAGTCGCTGGTAACCACGGACACCTCTCCTGTGACCGGCGTTACCAGCGACACGCACATATGACAGTCGGTGGTAACCAGGGAAACCCACCTGCGACCATGGTAACCAAGGACACCCCTCTTCTGACAGTCAATGGTAAGCAGGGACACACATTCTGTGCCAGTGGTAACCAAGGACACGCCTCCTGTCACCATGGTACCCAGGGACAGCCCTCCGGTGACAGTCAGTGGTAACCATGTACACTCACCTGTGACAGTCGGTGGTAATCAGGGAAACCCAACTATGACATTCACAGTGCCCAGGGACACCGGCCTGTGACAGTCGGTGGTAACCAGGAACACACCTCCTGTGACAGTCAGTGGTAACCAGGGACACACTCACCTGTGACAGTGGTAACCAAGACACCCCTCCTGTGACAGTCAGTGGTAACCAGGGACACACCTCCTGTGCCAGTGGTAACCAAGGACACCCCTCCTGTGACAATGGTACCCAGGGACAGCCCTCCTGTGACAGTCAGTGGTAACCATGAACACTCACATGTGACAGTCTGTGGTAACCAGGGACACACCACCTGGCCAGTGGTAACCAAGGACACCCCTCCTGTGACAGTCCGTGGTGACCAGGGACAAACCTCCTGTGCCAGCGGTAACCAAGGACACCCCTCCTGTGACAATGGTACGCAGGGAAAGCCCTCCTGTGACAGTCAGTGGTAAACATGAACACTCACCTGTGACAGTCTGTGGTAACCAGGGAAACCCACCTATGACATTCACAGTGCCCAGGGACACCGGCCTGTGACAGTCGGTGATAACCAGGGACACACCTCCTGTGACAGTCGGTGGTAAAGAGGAACACCCCTCCTGTGACAGTGGGAACTTGGGTCACACACATGTTACAGTCAGTGGTAACCAGGGAAACACACCTGTGACAGTGGTAACCAGGGACACCCCTCCTGTGACAGTCAGCGGTAACCATGTACACTTACCTGAGACAGTCGGTGGTAACTAGGGAAACACACCTATGACATTCACAGTGCACAGGGACACCTGCCCGTGACAGTCGGTGGTAACCAGGTACACAACTCCTGTGACAGTGGTAACCAGGGAAACCCACGTGCGACCATGGTAACCAAGGACACCCCTACTGTGACAGTCACTGGTAACCACGGACACCTCTCCTGTGACCGGGATTACCAGGGACACGCACATATGACAGTCGCTCGTAACCAGGGAAACCCACCTGCGACCATGGTAACCAAGGACACCCCTACTGTGACAGTCGATGGTAACCACGGACACCTCTCCTGTGACCGGCGTTACCAGCGACACGCACATATGACAGTCGGTGGTAACCAGGGAAACCCACCTGCGACCATGGTAACCAAGGACACCCCTCTTGTGACAGTCAATGGTAAGCAGGGACGCACATTCTGTGCCAGTGGTAACCAAGGACACGCCTCCTGTCACCATGGTACCCAGGGACAGCCCTCCGGTGACAGTCAGTGGTAACCATGTACACTCATCTGTGACAGTCGGTGGTAATCAGGGAAACCCAACTATGACATTCACAGTGCCCAGGGCCACCGGCCTGTGACAGTCGGTGGTAACCAGGAACACACCTCCTGTGACAGTCAGTGGTAACCAGGGACACACTCACCTGTGACAGTGGTAACCAAGACACCCCTCCTGTGACAGTCAGTGGTAACCAGGGACACACCTCCTGTGACAGTCAGTGGTAACCATGTACACTTACCTGTGACAGTCGGTGGTAACTAGGGAAACCCACCTATGACATTCACAGTGCCCAGGGACAACGGCCTGTGACAGTCGGTGATAACCAGGGACACACCTCCTGTGACAGTCGGTGGTAAAGAGGAACACCCCTCCTGTGACAGTGGGAACTTGGGTCACACACATGTTACAGTCAGTGGTAACCAGAGAAACACACCTGTGACAGTGGTAACCAGGGACACCCCTCCTGTGACAGTCAGCGGTAACCATGTACACTTACCTGAGACAGTCGGTGGTAACTAGGGAAACACACCTATGACATTCACAGTGCACAGGGACACCTGCCCGTGACAGTCGGTGGTAACCAGGTACACAACTCCTGTGACAGTGGTAACCAGGGAAACCCACGTGCGACCATGGTAACCAAGGACACCCCTACTGTGACAGTCACTGGTAACCACGGACACCTCTCCTGTGACCGGGATTACCAGGGACACGCACATATGACAGTCGCTCGTAACCAGGGAAACCCACGTGCGACCATGGTAACCAAGGACACCCCTACTGTGACAGTCACTGGTAACCACGGACACCTCTCCTGTGACCGGGGTTACCAGCGACACGCACATATGACAGTCGGTGGTAACCAGGGAAACCCACCTATGACATTCACAGTGCCCAGGGACACCGGCCTGTGACAGTCGGTGGTAACCAGGGACACACCTCCTGTGACAGTCGGTGGTAAAGAGAACACCCTCTTGTGACAGTGGGAACTTGGGTCACACACATGTTACAGTCAGTGGTAACCAGGGAAACACACCTGTGACAGTGGTAACCAGGGACACCCCTCCTGTGACAGTCAGTGGTAACCATGTACACTTACCTGTGACAGTCGGTGGTAACTAGGGAAACACACATATGACATTCACAGTGCACAGGGACACCTGCCCGTGACAGTCGGTGGTAACCAGGAAAACACCTCCTGTGACAGTCAGTGGTAACCAGGGAAACCCACGTGCGACCATGGTAACCAAGGACACCCCTACTGTGACAGTCACTGGTAACCACGGACACCTCTCCTGTGACCGGCGTTACCAGCGACACGCACATATGACAGTCGGTGGTAACCAGGGAAACCCACCTGCGACCATGGTAACCAAGGACACCCCTCTTGTGACAGTCAATGGTAAGCAGGGACACACATTCTGTGCCAGTGGTAACCAAGGACACGCCTCCTGTCACCATGGTACCCAGGGACAGCCCTCCGGTGACAGTCAGTGGTAACCATGTACACTCATCTGTGACAGTCGGTGGTAATCAGGGAAACCCAACTATGACATTCACAGTGCCCAGGGCCACCGGCCTGTGACAGTCGGTGGTAACCAGGAACACACCTCCTGTGACAGTCAGTGGTAACCAGGGACACACTCACCTGTGACAGTGGTAACCAAGACACCCCTCCTGTGACAGTCAGTGGTAACCTGGGACACACCTCCTGTGCCAGTGGTAACCAAGGACACCCCTCCTGTGACAATGGTACCCAGGGACAGCCCTCCTGTGACAGTCAGTGGTAACCATGAACACTCACATGTGACAGTCTGTGGTAACCAGGGACACACCACCTGGCCAGTGGTAACCAAGGACACCCCTCCTATGACAGTCCGTGGTGACCAGGGACAAACCTCCTGTGCCAGTGGTAACCAAGGACACCCCTCCTGTGACAATGGTACGCAGGGAAAGCCCTCCTGTGACAGTCAGTGGTAAACATGAACACTCACCTGTGACAGTCTGTGGTAACCAGGGAAACCCACCTATGACATTCACAGTGCCCAGGGACACCGGCCTGTGACAGTCGGTGATAACCAGGGACACACCTCCTGTGACAGTCGGTGGTAAAGAGGAACACCCCTCCTGTGACAGTGGGAACTTGGGTCACACACATGTTACAGTCAGTGGTAACCAGAGAAACACACCTGTGACAGTGGTAACCAGGGACACCCCTCCTGTGACAGTCAGCGGTAACCATGTACACTTACCTGAGACAGTCGGTGGTAACTAGGGAAACACACCTATGACATTCACAGTGCCCAGGGACACCTGCCCGTGACAGTCGGTGGTAACCAGGTACACAACTCCTGTGACAGTGGTAACCAGGGAAACCCACGTGCGACCATGTTAACCAAGGACACCCCTACTGTGACAGTCACTGGTAACCACGGACACCTCTCCTGTGACCGGGATTACCAGGGACACACACATATGACAGTCGCTCGTAACCAGGGAAACCCACCTGCGACCATGGTAACCAAGGACACCCCTACTGCGACAGTCGCTGGTAACCACGGACACCTCTCCTGTGACGGGTTTACCAGCGACACGCACATATGACAGTCGGTGGTAACCAGGGAAACCCACCTATGACATTCACAGTGCCCAGGGACACCGGCCTGTGACAGTCGGTGGTAACCAGGGACACACCTCCTGTGACAGTCGGTGGTAAAGAGAACACCCTCTTGTGACAGTGGGAACTTGGGTCACACACATGTTACAGTCAGTGGTAACCAGGGAAACACACCTGTGACAGTGGTAACCAGGGACACCCCTCCTGTGACAGTCAGTGGTAACCATGTACACTTACCTGTGACAGTCGGTGGTAACTAGGGAAACACACATATGACATTCACAGTGCACAGGGACACCTGCCCGTGACAGTCGGTGGTAACCAGGAAAACACCTCCTGTGACAGTCAGTGGTAACCAGGGAAACCCACGTGCGACCATGGTAACCAAGGACACCCCTACTGTGACAGTCGCTGGTAACCACGGACACCTCTCCTGTGACCGGCGTTACCAGCGACACGCACATATGACAGTCGGTGGTAACCAGGGAAACCCACCTGCGACCATGGTAACCAAGGACACCCCTCTTGTGACAGTCAATGGTAAGCAGGGACACACATTCTGTGCCAGTGGTAACCAAGGACACGCCTCCTGTCACCATGGTACCCAGGGACAGCCCTCCGGTGACAGTCAGTGGTAACCATGTACACTCACCTGTGACAGTCGGTGGTAATCAGGGAAACCCAACTATGACATTCACAGTGCCCAGGGCCACCGGCCTGTGACAGTCGGTGGTAACCAGGAACACACCTCCTGTGACAGTCAGTGGTAACCAGGGACACACTCACCTGTGACAGTGGTAACCAAGACACCCCTCCTGTGACAGTCAGTGGTAACCAGGGACACACCTCCTGTGCCAGTGGTAACCAAGGACACCCCTCCTGTGACAATGGTACCCAGGGACAGCCCTCCTGTGACAGTCAGTGGTAACCATGAACACTCACATGTGACAGTCTGTGGTAACAAGGGACACACCACCTGGCCAGTGGTAACCAAGGACACCCCTCCTGTGACAGTCCGTGGTGACCAGGGACAAACCTCCTGTGCCAGCGGTAACCAAGGACACCCCTCCTGTGACAATGGTACGCAGGGAAAGCCCTCCTGTGACAGTCAGTGGTAAACATGAACACTCACCTGTGACAGTCTGTGGTAACCAGGGAAACCCACCTATGACATTCACAGTGCCCAGGGACACCGGCCTGTGACAGTCGGTGATAACCAGGGACACACCTCCTGTGACAGTCGGTGGTAAAGAGGAACACCCCTCCTGTGACAGTGGGAACTTGGGTCACACACATGTTACAGTCAGTGGTAACCAGGGAAACACACCTGTGACAGTGGTAACCAGGGACACCCCTCCTGTGACAGTCAGCGGTAACCATGTACACTTACCTGAGACAGTCGGTGGTAACTAGGGAAACACACCTATGACATTCACAGTGCACAGGGACACCTGCCCGTGACAGTCGGTGGTAACCAGGTACACAACTCCTGTGACAGTGGTAACCAGGGAAATCCACGTGCGACCATGGTAACCAAGGACACCCCTACTGTGACAGTCACTGGTAACCACGGACACCTCTCCTGTGACCGGGGTTACCAGCGACACGCACATATGACAGTCGGTGGTAACCAGGGAAACCCACCTATGACATTCACAGTGCCCAGGGACACCGGCCTGTGACAGTCGGTGGTAACCAGGGACACACCTCCTGTGACAGTCGGTGGTAAAGAGAACACCCTCTTGTGACAGTGGGAACTTGGGTCACACACATGTTACAGTCAGTGGTAACCAGGGAAACACACCTGTGACAGTGGTAACCAGGGACACCCCTCCTGTGACAGTCAGCGGTAACCATGTACACTTACCTGAGACAGTCGGTGGTAACTAGGGAAACACACCTATGACATTCACAGTGCACAGGGACACCTGCCCGTGACAGTCGGTGGTAACCAGGTACACAACTCCTGTGACAGTGGTAACCAGGGAAACCCACGTGCGACCATGGTAACCAAGGACACCCCTACTGTGACAGTCACTGGTAACCACGGACACCGCTCCTGTGACCGGGATTACCAGGGACACACACATATGACAGTCGCTCGTAACCAGGGAAACCCACCTGCGACCATGGTAACCAAGGACACCCCTACTGTGACAGTCGCTGGTAACCACGGACACCTCTCCTGTGACCGGCATTACCAGCGACACGCACATATGACAGTCGGTGGTAACCAGGGAAACCCACCTGCGACCATGGTAACCAAGGACACCCCTCTTGTGACAGTCAATGGTAAGCAGGGACGCACATTCTGTGCCAGTGGTAACCAAGGACACGCCTCCTGTCACCATGGTACCCAGGGACAGCCCTCCGGTGACAGTCAGTGGTAACCATGTACACTCATCTGTGACAGTCGGTGGTAATCAGGGAAACCCAACTATGACATTCACAGTGCCCAGGGCCACCGGCCTGTGACAGTCGGTGGTAACCAGGAACACACCTCCTGTGACAGTCAGTGGTAACCAGGGACACACTCACCTGTGACAGTGGTAACCAAGACACCCCTCCTGTGACAGTCAGTGGTAACCAGGGACACACCTCCTGTGACAGTCAGTGGTAACCATGTACACTTACCTGTGACAGTCGGTGGTAACTAGGGAAACCCACCTATGACATTCACAGTGCCCAGGGACAACGGCCTGTGACAGTCGGTGATAACCAGGGACACACCTCCTGTGACAGTCGGTGGTAAAGAGGAACACCCCTCCTGTGACAGTGGGAACTTGGGTCACACACATGTTACAGTCAGTGGTAACCAGGGAAACACACCTGTGACAGTGGTAACCAGGGACACCCCTCCTGTGACAGTCAGCGGTAACCATGTACACTTACCTGAGACAGTCGGTGGTAACTAGGGAAACACACCTATGACATTCACAGTGCACAGGGACACCTGCCCGTGACAGTCGGTGGTAACCAGGTACACAACTCCTGTGACAGTGGTAACCAGGGAAACCCACGTGCGACCATGGTAACCAAGGACACCCCTACTGTGACAGTCACTGGTAACCACGGACACCTCTCCTGTGACCGGGATTACCAGGGACACGCACATATGACAGTCGCTCGTAACCAGGGAAACCCACCTGCGACCATGGTAACCAAGGACACCCCTACTGTGACAGTCGATGGTAACCACGGACACCTCTCCTGTGACCGGCGTTACCAGCGACACGCACATATGACAGTCGGTGGTAACCAGGGAAACCCACCTGCGACCATGGTAACCAAGGACACCCCTCTTGTGACAGTCAATGGTAAGCAGGGACACACATTCTGTGCCAGTGGTAACCAAGGACACGCCTCCTGTAACCATGGTACCCAGGGACAGCCCTCCGGTGACAGTCAGTGGTAACCATGTACACTCATCTGTGACAGTCGGTGGTAATCAGGGAAACCCAACTATGACATTCACAGTGCCCATGGCCACCGGCCTGTGACAGTCGGTGGTAACCAGGAACACACCTCCTGTGACAGTCAGTGGTAACCAGGGACACACTCACCTGTGACAGTGGTAACCAAGACACCCCTCCTGTGACAGTCAGTGGTAACCAGGGACACACCTCCTGTGCCAGTGGTAACCAAGGACACCCCTCCTGTGACAATGGTACCCAAGGACAGCCCTCCTGTGACAGTCAGTGGTAACCATGAACACTCACCTGTGACAGTCTGTGGTAACCAGGGAAACCCACCTATGACATTCACAGTGCCCAGGGACACCGGCCTGTGACAGTCGGTGGTAACCAGGAACACACCTCCTGTGACAGTCTGTGGTAACCAGGGACACACCACCTGGCCAGTGGTAACCAAGGACACCCCTCCTGTGACAGTCCGTGGTGACCAGGGACAAACCTCCTGTGCCAGCGGTAACCAAGGACACCCCTCCTGTGACAATGGTACGCAGGGAAAGCCCTCCTGTGACAGTCAGTGGTAAACATGAACACTCACCTGTGACAGTCTGTGGTAACCAGGGAAACCCACCTATGACATTCACAGTGCCCAGGGACACCGGCCTGTGACAGTCGGTGATAACCAGGGACACACCTCCTGTGACAGTCGGTGGTAAAGAGGAACACCCCTCCTGTGACAGTGGGAACTTGGGTCACACACATGTTACAGTCAGTGGTAACCAGGGAAACACACCTGTGACAGTGGTAACCAGGGACACCCCTCCTGTGACAGTCAGCGGTAACCATGTACACTTACCTGAGACAGTCGGTGGTAACTAGGGAAACACACCTATGACATTCACAGTGCACAGGGACACCTGCCCGTGACAGTCGGTGGTAACCAGGTACACAACTCCTGTGACAGTGGTAACCAGGGAAATCCACGTGCGACCATGGTAACCAAGGACACCCCTACTGTGACAGTCACTGGTAACCACGGACACCTCTCCTGTGACCGGGGTTACCAGCGACACGCACATATGACAGTCGGTGGTAACCAGGGAAACCCACCTATGACATTCACAGTGCCCAGGGACACCGGCCTGTGACAGTCGGTGGTAACCAGGGACACACCTCCTGTGACAGTCGGTGGTAAAGAGAACACCCTCTTGTGACAGTGGGAACTTGGGTCACACACATGTTACAGTCAGTGGTAACCAGGGAAACACACCTGTGACAGTGGTAACCAGGGACACCCCTCCTGTGACAGTCAGCGGTAACCATGTACACTTACCTGAGACAGTCGGTGGTAACTAGGGAAACACACCTATGACATTCACAGTGCACAGGGACACCTGCCCGTGACAGTCGGTGGTAACCAGGTACACAACTCCTGTGACAGTGGTAACCAGGGAAACCCACGTGCGACCATGGTAACCAAGGACACCCCTACTGTGACAGTCACTGGTAACCACGGACACCGCTCCTGTGACCGGGATTACCAGGGACACACACATATGACAGTCGCTCGTAACCAGGGAAACCCACCTGCGACCATGGTAACCAAGGACACCCCTACTGTGACAGTCGCTGGTAACCACGGACACCTCTCCTGTGACCGGCATTACCAGCGACACGCACATATGACAGTCGGTGGTAACCAGGGAAACCCACCTGCGACCATGGTAACCAAGGACACCCCTCTTGTGACAGTCAATGGTAAGCAGGGACGCACATTCTGTGCCAGTGGTAACCAAGGACACGCCTCCTGTCACCATGGTACCCAGGGACAGCCCTCCGGTGACAGTCAGTGGTAACCATGTACACTCATCTGTGACAGTCGGTGGTAATCAGGGAAACCCAACTATGACATTCACAGTGCCCAGGGCCACCGGCCTGTGACAGTCGGTGGTAACCAGGAACACACCTCCTGTGACAGTCAGTGGTAACCAGGGACACACTCACCTGTGACAGTGGTAACCAAGACACCCCTCCTGTGACAGTCAGTGGTAACCAGGGACACACCTCCTGTGACAGTCAGTGGTAACCATGTACACTTACCTGTGACAGTCGGTGGTAACTAGGGAAACCCACCTATGACATTCACAGTGCCCAGGGACAACGGCCTGTGACAGTCGGTGATAACCAGGGACACACCTCCTGTGACAGTCGGTGGTAAAGAGGAACACCCCTCCTGTGACAGTGGGAACTTGGGTCACACACATGTTACAGTCAGTGGTAACCAGGGAAACACACCTGTGACAGTGGTAACCAGGGACACCCCTCCTGTGACAGTCAGCGGTAACCATGTACACTTACCTGAGACAGTCGGTGGTAACTAGGGAAACACACCTATGACATTCACAGTGCACAGGGACACCTGCCCGTGACAGTCGGTGGTAACCAGGTACACAACTCCTGTGACAGTGGTAACCAGGGAAACCCACGTGCGACCATGGTAACCAAGGACACCCCTACTGTGACAGTCACTGGTAACCACGGACACCTCTCCTGTGACCGGGATTACCAGGGACACGCACATATGACAGTCGCTCGTAACCAGGGAAACCCACCTGCGACCATGGTAACCAAGGACACCCCTACTGTGACAGTCGATGGTAACCACGGACACCTCTCCTGTGACCGGCGTTACCAGCGACACGCACATATGACAGTCGGTGGTAACCAGGGAAACCCACCTGCGACCATGGTAACCAAGGACACCCCTCTTGTGACAGTCAATGGTAAGCAGGGACACACATTCTGTGCCAGTGGTAACCAAGGACACGCCTCCTGTAACCATGGTACCCAGGGACAGCCCTCCGGTGACAGTCAGTGGTAACCATGTACACTCATCTGTGACAGTCGGTGGTAATCAGGGAAACCCAACTATGACATTCACAGTGCCCATGGCCACCGGCCTGTGACAGTCGGTGGTAACCAGGAACACACCTCCTGTGACAGTCAGTGGTAACCAGGGACACACTCACCTGTGACAGTGGTAACCAAGACACCCCTCCTGTGACAGTCAGTGGTAACCAGGGACACACCTCCTGTGCCAGTGGTAACCAAGGACACCCCTCCTGTGACAATGGTACCCAAGGACAGCCCTCCTGTGACAGTCAGTGGTAACCATGAACACTCACCTGTGACAGTCTGTGGTAACCAGGGAAACCCACCTATGACATTCACAGTGCCCAGGGACACCGGCCTGTGACAGTCGGTGGTAACCAGGAACACACCTCCTGTGACAGTCTGTGGTAACCAGGGACACACCACCTGGCCAGTGGTAACCAAGGACACCCCTCCTGTGACAGTCCGTGGTGACCAGGGACAAACCTCCTGTGCCAGCGGTAACCAAGGACACCCCTCCTGTGACAATGGTACGCAGGGAAAGCCCTCCTGTGACAGTCAGTGGTAAACATGAACACTCACCTGTGACAGTCTGTGGTAACCAGGGAAACCCACCTATGACATTCACAGTGCCCAGGGACACCGGCCTGTGACAGTCGGTGATAACCAGGGACACACCTCCTGTGACAGTCGGTGGTAAAGAGGAACACCCCTCCTGTGACAGTGGGAACTTGGGTCACACACATGTTACAGTCAGTGGTAACCAGGGAAACACACCTGTGACAGTGGTAACCAGGGACACCCCTCCTGTGACAGTCAGTGGTAACCATGTACACTTACCTGTGACAGTCGGTGGTAACTAGGGAAACACACCTATGACATTCACAGTGCACAGGGACACCTGCCCGTGACAGTCGGTGGTAACCAGGTACACAACTCCTGTGACAGTGGTAACCAGGGAAACCCACGTGCGACCATGGTAACCAAGGACACCCCTACTGTGACAGTCACTGGTAACCACGGACACCTCTCCTGTGACCGGGATTACCAGGGACACGCACATATGACAGTCGCTCGTAACCAGGGAAACCCACCTGCGACCATGGTAACCAAGGACACCCCTACTGTGACAGTCGCTGGTAACCACGGACACCTTTCCTGTGACCGGCATTACCAGCGACACGCACATATGACAGTCGGTGGTAACCAGGGAAACCCACCTGCGACCATGGTAACCAAGGACACCCCTCTTGTGACAGTCAATGGTAAGCAGGGAAACCCACCTGCGACCATGGTAACCAAGGACACCCCTCTTGTGACAGTCAATGGTAAGCAGGGACGCACATTCTGTGCCAGTGGTAACCAAGGACACGCCTCCTGTCACCATGGTACCCAGGGACAGCCCTCCGGTGACAGTCAGTGGTAACCATGTACACTCATCTGTGACAGTCGGTGGTAATCAGGGAAACCCAACTATGACATTCACAGTGCCCAGGGCCACCGGCCTGTGACAGTCGGTGGTAACCAGGAACACACCTCCTGTGACAGTCAGTGGTAACCAGGGACACACTCACCTGTGACAGTGGTAACCAAGACACCCCTCCTGTGACAGTCAGTGGTAACCAGGGACACACCTCCTGTGACAGTCAGTGGTAACCATGTACACTTACCTGTGACAGTCGGTGGTAACTAGGGAAACCCACCTATGACATTCACAGTGCCCAGGGACACCGGCCTGTGACAGACGGTGATAACCAGGGACACACCTCCTGTGACAGTCGGTGGTAAAGAGGAACACCCCTCCTGTGACAGTGGGAACTTGGGTCACACACATGTTACAGTCAGTGGTAACCAGAGAAACACACCTGTGACAGTGGTAACCAGGGACACCCCTCCTGTGACAGTCAGCGGTAACCATGTACACTTACCTGAGACAGTCGGTGGTAACTAGGGAAACACACCTATGACATTCACAGTGCACAGGGACACCTGCCCGTGACAGTCGGTGGTAACCAGGTACACAACTCCTGTGACAGTGGTAACCAGGGAAACCCACGTGCGACCATGGTAACCAAGGACACCCCTACTGTGACAGTCACTGGTAACCACGGACACCTCTCCTGTGACCGGGATTACCAGGGACACGCACATATGACAGTCGCTCGTAACCAGGGAAACCCACGTGCGACCATGGTAACCAAGGACACCCCTACTGTGACAGTCACTGGTAACCACGGACACCTCTCCTGTGACCGGGGTTACCAGCGACACGCACATATGACAGTCGGTGGTAACCAGGGAAACCCACCTATGACATTCACAGTGCCCAGGGACACCGGCCTGTGACAGTCGGTGGTAACCAGGGACACACCTACTGTGACAGTCGGTGGTAAAGAGAACACCCTCTTGTGACAGTGGGAACTTGGGTCACACACATGTTACAGTCAGTGGTAACCAGGGAAACACACCTGTGACAGTGGTAACCAGGGACACGCCTCCTGTGACAGTCAGTGTTAACCATGTACACTTACCTGTGACAGTCGGGGGTAACTAGGGAAACACACATATGACATTCACAGTGCACAGGGACACCTGCCCGTGACAGTCGGTGGTAACCAGGAAAACACCTCCTGTGACAGTCAGTGGTAACCAGGGAAACCCTCGTGCGACCATGGTAACCAAGGACACCCCTACTGTGACAGTCACTGGTAACCACGGACACCTCTCCTGTGACCGGCGTTACCAGCGACACGCACATATGACAGTCGGTGGTAACCAGGGAAACCCACCTGCGACCATGGTAACCAAGGACACCCCTCTTGTGACAGTCAATGGTAAGCAGGGACACACATTCTCTGCCAGTGGTAACCAAGGACACGCCTCCTGTCACCATGGTACCCAGGGACAGCCCTCCGGTGACAGTCAGTGGTAACCATGTACACTCACCTGTGACAGTCGGTGGTAATCAGGGAAACCCAACTATGACATTCACAGTGCCCAGGGCCACCGGCCTGTGACAGTCGGTGGTAACCAGGAACACACCTCCTGTGACAGTCAGTGGTAACCAGGGACACACTCACCTGTGACAGTGGTAACCAAGACACCCCTCCTGTGACAGTCAGTGGTAACCAGGGACACACCTCCTGTGCCAGTGGTAACCAAGGACACCCCTCCTGTGACAATGGTACCCAGGGACAGCCCTCCTGTGACAGTCAGTGGTAACCATGAACACTCACATGTGACAGTCTGTGGTAACCAGGGACACACCACCTGGCCAGTGGTAACCAAGGACACCCCTCCTGTGACAGTCCGTGGTGACCAGGGACAAACCTCCTGTGCCAGCGGTAACCAAGGACACCCCTCCTGTGACAATGGTACGCAGGGAAAGCCCTCCTGTGACAGTCAGTGGTAAACATGAACACTCACCTGTGACAGTCTGTGGTAACCAGGGAAACCCACCTATGACATTCACAGTGCCCAGGGACACCGGCCTGTGACAGTCGGTGATAACCAGGGACACACCTCCTGTGACAGTCGGTGGTAAAGAGGAACACCCCTCCTGTGACAGTGGGAACTTGGGTCACACACATGTTACAGTCAGTGGTAACCAGGGAAACACACCTGTGACAGTGGTAACCAGGGACACCCCTCCTGTGACAGTCAGCGGTAACCATGTACACTTACCTGAGACAGTCGGTGGTAACTAGGGAAACACACCTATGACATTCACAGTGCACAGGGACACCTGCCCGTGACAGTCGGTGGTAACCAGGTACACAACTCCTGTGACAGTGGTAACCAGGGAAACCCACGTGCGACCATGGTAACCAAGGACACCCCTACTGTGACAGTCACTGGTAACCACGGACACCTCTCCTGTGACTGGCGTTACCAGCGACACACACATATGACAGTCGGTGGTAACCAGGGAAACCCACCTGCGACCATGGTAACCAAGGACACCCCTCTTGTGACAGTCAATGGTAAGCAGGGACACACATTCTGTGCCAGTGGTAACCAAGGACACGCCTCCTGTCACCATGGTACCCAGGGACAGCCCTCCGGTGACAGTCAGTGGTAACCATGTACACTCATCTGTGACAGTCGGTGGTAATCAGGGAAACCCAACTATGACATTCACAGTGCCCAGGGCCACCGGCCTGTGACAGTCGGTGGTAACCAGGAACACACCTCCTGTGACAGTCGGTGGTAAAGAGAACACCCTCTTGTGACAGTGGGAACTTGGGTCACACACATGTTACAGTCAGTGGTAACCAAGGAAACACACCTGTGACAGTGGTAACCAGGGACACCCCTCCTGTGACAGTCAGCGGTAAACATGTACACTTACCTGAGACAGTCGGTGGTAACTAGGGAAACAAACCTATGACATTCACAGTGCACAGGGGCACCTGCCCGTGACAGTCGGTGGTAACCAGGAAAACACCTCCTGTGACAGTCAGTGGTAACCAGGGAAACCCACGTGCGACCATGGTAACCAAGGACACCCCTACTGTGACAGTCACTGGTAACCACGGACACCTCTCCTGTGACCGGGGTTACCAGCGACACGCACATATGACAGTCGGTGGTAACCAGGGAAACCCACCTATGACATTCACAGTGCCCAGGGACACCGGCCTGTGACAGTCGGTGGTAACCAGGGACACACCTCCTGTGACAGTCGGTGGTAAAGAGAACACCCTCTTGTGACAGTGGGAACTTGGTTCACACACATGTTACAGTCAGTGGTAACCAGGGAAACACACCTGTGACAGTGGTAACCAGGGACACCCCTCCTGTGACAGTCAGTGGTAACCATGTACACTTACCTGTGACAGTTGGTGGTAACTAGGGAAACACACCTATGACATTCACAGTGCACAGGGACACCTGCCCGTGACAGTCGGTGGTAACCAGGAAAACACCTCCTGTGACAGTCAGTGGTAACCAGGGAAACCCACGTGCGACCATGGTAACCAAGGACACCCCTACTGTGACAGTCACTGGTAACCACGGACACCTCTCCTGTGACGGGTTTACCAGCGACACGCACATATGACAGTCGGTGGTAACCAGGGAAACCCACCTATGACATTCACAGTGCCCAGGGACACCGGCCTGTGACAGTCGGTGGTAACCAGGGACACACCTCCTGTGACAGTCGGTGGTAAATAGAACACCCTCTTGTGACAGTGGGAACGTGGGTCACACACATGTTACAGTCAGTGGTAACCAGGGAAACACACCTGTGACAGTGGTAACCAGGGACACCCCTCCTGTGACAGTCAGTGGTAACCATGTACACTTACCTGTGACAGTCGGTGGTAACTAGGGAAACACACATATGACATTCACAGTGCACAGGGACACCTGCCCGTGACAGTCGGTGGTAACCAGGAAAACACCTCCTGTGACAGTCAGTGGTAACCAGGGAAACCCACGTGCGACCATGGTAACCAAGGACACCCCTACTGTGACAGTCACTGGTAACCACGGACACCTCTCCTGTGACCGGCGTTACCAGCGACACGCACATATGACAGTCGGTGGTAACCAGGGAAACCCACCTGCGACCATGGTAACCAAGGACACCCCTCTTGTGACAGTCAATGGTAAGCAGGGACACACATTCTGTGCCAGTGGTAACCAAGGACACGCCTCCTGTCACCATGGTACCCAGGGACAGCCCTCCGGTGACAGTCAGTGGTAACCATGTACACTCATCTGTGACAGTCGGTGGTAATCAGGGAAACCCAACTATGACATTCACAGTGCCCAGGGCCACCGGCCTGTGACAGTCGGTGGTAACCAGGAACACACCTCCTGTGACAGTCAGTGGTAACCAGGGACACACTCACCTGTGACAGTGGTAACCAAGACACCCCTCCTGTGACAGTCAGTGGTAACCAGGGACACACCTCCTGTGCCAGTGGTAACCAAGGACACCCCTCCTGTGACAATGGTACCCAGGGACAGCCCTCCTGTGACAGTCAGTGGTAACCATGAACACTCAACTGTGACAGTCTGTGGTAACCAGGGAAACCCACCTATGACATTCACAGTGCCCAGGGACACCGGCCTGTGACAGTCGGTGGTAACCAGGAACACACCTCCTGTGACAGTCTGTGGTAACCAGGGACACACCACCTGGCCAGTGGTAACCAAGGACACCCCTCCTGTGACAGTCCGTGGTGACCAGGGACAAACCTCCTGTGCCAGCGGTAACCAAGGACACCCCTCCTGTGACAATGGTACGCAGGGAAAGCCCTCCTGTGACAGTCAGTGGTAAACATGAGCACTCACCTGTGACAGTCTGTGGTAACCAGGGAAACCCACCTATGACATTCACAGTGCCCAGGGACACCGGCCTGTGACAGTCGGTGATAACCAGGGACACACCTCCTGTGACAGTCGGTGGTAAAGAGGAACACCCCTCCTGTGACAGTGGGAACTTGGGTCACACACATGTTACAGTCAGTGGTAACCAGGGAAACACACCTGTGACAGTGGTAACCAGGGACACCCCTCCTGTGACAGTCAGCGGTAACCATGTACACTTACCTGAGACAGTCGGTGGTAACTAGGGAAACACACCTATGACATTCACAGTGCACAGGGACACCTGCCCGTGACAGTCGGTGGTAACCAGGTACACAACTCCTGTGACAGTGGTAACCAGGGAAACCCTCGTGCGACCATGGTAACCAAGGACACCCCTACTGTGACAGTCACTGGTAACCACGGACACCTCTCCTGTGACCGGGATTACCAGGGACACGCACATATGACAGTCGCTCGTAACCAGGGAAACCCACCTGCGACCATGGTAACCAAGGACACCCCTACTGTGACAGTCACTGGTAACCACGGACACCTCTCCTGTGACCGGCGTTACCAGCGACACGCACATATGACAGTCGGTGGTAACCAGGGAAACCCACCTGCGACCATGGTAACCAAGCACCCCCCTCTTGTGACAGTCAATGGTAAGCAGGGACACACATTCTGTGCCAGTGGTAACCAAGGACACGCCTCCTGTCACCATGGTACCCAGGGACAGCCCTCCGGTGACAGTCAGTGGTAACCATGTACACTCACCTGTGACAGTCGGTGGTAACCAGGGAAACCCACCTATGACATTCACAGTGCCCAGGGACACCGGCCTGTGACAGTCGGTGGTAACCAGGGACACACCTCCTGTGACAGTCGGTGGTAAAGAGAACACCCTCTTGTGACAGTGGGAACTTGGGTCACACACATGTTACAGTCAGTGGTAACCAGGGAAACACACCTGTGACAGTGGTAACCAGGGACACCCCTCCTGTGACAGTCAGCGGTAACCATGTACACTTACCTGAGACAGTCGGTGGTAACTAGGGAAACACACCTATGACATTCACAGTGCACAGGGACACCTGCCCGTGACAGTCGGTGGTAACCAGGTACACAACTCCTGTGACAGTGGTAACCAGGGAAACCCACGTGCGACCATGGTAACCAAGGACACCCCTACTGTGACAGTCACTGGTAACCACGGACACCTCTCCTGTGACCGGGATTACTAGGGACACGCACATATGACAGTCGCTCGTAACCAGGGAAACCCACCTGCGACCATGGTAACCAAGGACACCCCTACTGTGACAGTCGATGGTAACCACGGACACCTCTCCTGTGACCGGCGTTACCAGCGACACGCACATATGACAGTCGGTGGTAACCAGGGAAACCCACCTGCGACCATGGTAACCAAGGACACCCCTCTTGTGACAGTCAATGGTAAGCAGGGAAACCCACCTGCGACCATGGTAACCAAGGACACCCCTCTTGTGACAGTCAATGGTAAGCAGGGACGCACATTCTGTGCCAGTGGTAACCAAGGACACGCCTCCTGTCACCATGGTACCCAGGGACAGCCCTCCGGTGACAGTCAGTGGTAACCATGTACACTCATCTGTGACAGTCGGTGGTAATCAGGGAAACCCAACTATGACATTCACAGTGCCCAGGGCCACCGGCCTGTGACAGTCGGTGGTAACCAGGAACACACCTCCTGTGACAGTCAGTGGTAACCAGGGACACACTCACCTGTGACAGTGGTAACCAAGACACCCCTCCTGTGACAGTCAGTGGTAACCAGGGACACACCTCCTGTGACAGTCAGTGGTAACCATGTACACTTACCTGTGACAGTCGGTGGTAACTAGGGAAACCCACCTATGACATTCACAGTGCCCAGGGACACCGGCCTGTGACAGACGGTGATAACCAGGGACACACCTCCTGTGACAGTCGGTGGTAAAGAGGAACACCCCTCCTGTGACAGTGGGAACTTGGGTCACACACATGTTACAGTCAGTGGTAACCAGAGAAACACACCTGTGACAGTGGTAACCAGGGACACCCCTCCTGTGACAGTCAGCGGTAACCATGTACACTTACCTGAGACAGTCGGTGGTAACTAGGGAAACACACCTATGACATTCACAGTGCACAGGGACACCTGCCCGTGACAGTCGGTGGTAACCAGGTACACAACTCCTGTGACAGTGGTAACCAGGGAAACCCACGTGCGACCATGGTAACCAAGGACACCCCTACTGTGACAGTCACTGGTAACCACGGACACCTCTCCTGTGACCGGGATTACCAGGGACACGCACATATGACAGTCGCTCGTAACCAGGGAAACCCACGTGCGACCATGGTAACCAAGGACACCCCTACTGTGACAGTCACTGGTAACCACGGACACCTCTCCTGTGACCGGGGTTACCAGCGACACGCACATATGACAGTCGGTGGTAACCAGGGAAACCCACCTATGACATTCACAGTGCCCAGGGACACCGGCCTGTGACAGTCGGTGGTAACCAGGGACACACCTACTGTGACAGTCGGTGGTAAAGAGAACACCCTCTTGTGACAGTGGGAACTTGGGTCACACACATGTTACAGTCAGTGGTAACCAGGGAAACACACCTGTGACAGTGGTAACCAGGGACACCCCTCCTGTGACAGTCAGTGTTAACCATGTACACTTACCTGTGACAGTCGGGGGTAACTAGGGAAACACACATATGACATTCACAGTGCACAGGGACACCTGCCCGTGACAGTCGGTGGTAACCAGGAAAACACCTCCTGTGACAGTCAGTGGTAACCAGGGAAACCCTCGTGCGACCATGGTAACCAAGGACACCCCTACTGTGACAGTCACTGGTAACCACGGACACCTCTCCTGTGACCGGCGTTACCAGCGACACGCACATATGACAGTCGGTGGTAACCAGGGAAACCCACCTGCGACCATGGTAACCAAGGACACCCCTCTTGTGACAGTCAATGGTAAGCAGGGACACACATTCTGTGCCAGTGGTAACCAAGGACACGCCTCCTGTCACCATGGTACCCAGGGACAGCCCTCCGGTGACAGTCAGTGGTAACCATGTACACTCACCTGTGACAGTCGGTGGTAATCAGGGAAACCCAACTATGACATTCACAGTGCCCAGGGCCACCGGCCTGTGACAGTCGGTGGTAACCAGGAACACACCTCCTGTGACAGTCAGTGGTAACCAGGGACACACCTCCTGTGCCAGTGGTAACCAAGGACACCCCTCCTGTGACAATGGTACCCAGGGACAGCCCTCCTGTGACAGTCAGTGGTAACCATGAACACTCACATGTGACAGTCTGTGGTAACCAGGGACACACCACCTGGCCAGTGGTAACCAAGGACACCCCTCCTGTGACAGTCCGTGGTGACCAGGGACAAACCTCCTGTGCCAGCGGTAACCAAGGACACCCCTCCTGTGACAATGGTACGCAGGGAAAGCCCTCCTGTGACAGTCAGTGGTAAACATGAACACTCACCTGTGACAGTCTGTGGTAACCAGGGAAACCCACCTATGACATTCACAGTGCCCAGGGACACCGGCCTGTGACAGTCGGTGATAACCAGGGACACACCTCCTGTGACAGTCGGTGGTAAAGAGGAACACCCCTCCTGTGACAGTGGGAACTTGGGTCACACACATGTTACAGTCAGTGGTAACCAGGGAAACACACCTGTGACAGTGGTAACCAGGGACACCCCTCCTGTGACAGTCAGCGGTAACCATGTACACTTACCTGAGACAGTCGGTGGTAACTAGGGAAACACACCTATGACATTCACAGTGCACAGGGACACCTGCCCGTGACAGTCGGTGGTAACCAGGTACACAACTCCTGTGACAGTGGTAACCAGGGAAACCACGTGCGACCATGGTAACCAAGGACACCCCTACTGTGACAGTCACTGGTAACCACGGACACCTCTCCTGTGACTGGCGTTACCAGCGACACGCACATATGACAGTCGGTGGTAACCAGGGAAACCCACCTGCGACCATGGTAACCAAGGACACCCCTCTTGTGACAGTCAATGGTAAGCAGGGACACACATTCTGTGCCAGTGGTAACCAAGGACACGCCTCCTGTCACCATGGTACCCAGGGACAGCCCTCCGGTGACAGTCAGTGGTAACCATGTACACTCATCTGTGACAGTCGGTGGTAATCAGGGAAACCCAACTATGACATTCACAGTGCCCAGGGCCACCGGCCTGTGACAGTCGGTGGTAACCAGGAACACACCTCCTGTGACAGTCGGTGGTAAAGAGAACACCCTCTTGTGACAGTGGGAACTTGGGTCACACACATGTTACAGTCAGTGGTAACCAAGGAAACACACCTGTGACAGTGGTAACCAGGGACACCCCTCCTGTGACAGTCAGCGGTAAACATGTACACTTACCTGAGACAGTCGGTGGTAACTAGGGAAACAAACCTATGACATTCACAGTGCACAGGGGCACCTGCCCATGACAGTCGGTGGTAACCAGGAAAACACCTCCTGTGACAGTCAGTGGTAACCAGGGAAACCCACGTGCGACCATGGTAACCAAGGACACCCCTACTGTGACAGTCACTGGTAACCACGGACACCTCTCCTGTGACGGGTTTACCAGCGACACGCACATATGACAGTCGGTGGTAACCAGGGAAACCCACCTATGACATTCACAGTGCCCAGGGACACCGGCCTGTGACAGTCGGTGGTAACCAGGGACACACCTCCTGTGACAGTCGGTGGTAAAGAGAACACCCTCTTGTGACAGTGGGAACTTGGGTCACACACATGTTACAGTCAGTGGTAACCAGGGAAACACACCTGTGACAGTGGTAACCAGGGACACCCCTCCTGTGACAGTCAGTGGTAACCATGTACACTTACCTGTGACAGTCGGTGGTAACTAGGGAAACACACCTATGACATTCACAGTGCACAGGGACACCTGCCCGTGACAGTCGGTGGTAACCAGGAAAACACCTCCTGTGACAGTCAGTGGTAACCAGGGAAACCCACGTGCGACCATGGTAACCAAGGACACCCCTACTGTGACAGTCACTGGTAACCACGGACACCTCTCCTGTGACCGGGGTTACCAGCGACACGCACATATGACAGTCGGTGGTAACCAGGGAAACCCACCTATGACATTCACAGTGCCCAGGGACACCGGCCTGTGACAGTCGGTGGTAACCAGGGACACACCTCCTGTGACAGTCGGTGGTAAAGAGAACACCCTCTTGTCACAGTGGGAACTTGGGTCACACACATGTTACAGTCAGTGGTAACCAGGGAAACACACCTGTGACAGTGGTAACCAGGGACACCCCTCCTGTGACAGTCAATGGTAACCATGTACACTTACCTGTGACAGTCGGTGGTAACTAGGGAAACACACCTATGACATTCACAGTGCACAGGGACACCTGCCCGTGACAGTCGGTGGTAACCAGGAAAACACCTCCTGTGACAGTCAGTGGTAACCAGGGAAACCCACGTGCGACCATGGTAACCAAGGACACCCCTACTGTGACAGTCACTGGTAACCACGGACACCTCTCCTGTGACCGGGGTTACCAGCGACACGCACATATGACAGTCGGTGGTAACCAGGGAAACCCACCTATGACATTCACAGTGCCCAGGGACACCGGCCTGTGACAGTCGGTGGTAACCAGGGACACACCTCCTGTGACAGTCGGTGGTAAAGAGAACACCCTCTTGTCACAGTGGGAACTTGGGTCACACACATGTTACAGTCAGTGGTAACCAGGGAAACACACCTGTGACAGTGGTAACCAGGGACACCCCTCCTGTGACAGTCAGTGGTAACCATGTACACTTACCTGTGACAGTCGGTGGTAACTAGGGAAACACACCTATGACATTCACAGTGCACAGGGACACCTGCCCGTGACAGTCGGTGGTAACCAGGAAAACACCTCCTGTGACAGTCAGTGGTAACCAGGGAAACCCACGTGCGACCATGGTAACCAAGGACACCCCTACTGTGACAGTCACTGGTAACCACGGACACCTCTCCTGTGACCGGCGTTACCAGCGACACGCACATATGACAGTCGGTGGTAAAAAGGGAAACCCACCTGCGACCATGGTAACCAAGGACACCCCTCTTGTGACAGTCAATGGTAAGCAGGGACACACATTCTGTGCCAGTGGTAACCAAGGACACGCCTCCTGTCACCATGGTACCCAGGGACAGCCCTCCGGTGACAGTCAGTGGTAACCATGTACACTCATCTGTGACAGTCGGTGGTAATCAGGGAAACCCAACTATGGCAATCACAGTGCCCAGGGCCACCGGCCTGTGACAGTCGGTGGTAACCAGGAACACACCTCCTGTGACAGTCAGTGGTAACCAGGGACACACTCACCTGTGACAGTGGTAACCAAGACACCCCTCCTGTGACAGTCAGTGGTAACCAGGGACACACCTCCTGTGCCAGTGGTAACCAAGGACACCCCTCCTGTGACAATGGTACCCAGGGACAGCCCTCCTGTGACAGTCAGTGGTAACCATGTACACTTACCTGTGACAGTCGGTGGTAACTAGGGAAACACACCTATGACATTCACAGTGCACAGGGACACCTGCCCGTGACAGTCGGTGGTAACCAGGAAAACACCTCCTGTGACAGTCAGTGGTAACCAGGGAAACCCACGTGCGACCATGGTAACCAAGGACACCCCTACTGTGACAGTCACTGGTAACCACGGACACCTCTCCTGTGACCGGGGTTACCAGCGACGCACACATATGACAGTCTGTGGTAACCAGGGAAACCCACCTATGACATTCACAGTGCCCAGGGACACCGGCCTGTGACAGTCGGTGGTAACCAGGGACACACCTCCTGTGACAGTCGGTGGTAAAGAGAACACCCTCTTGTGACAGTGGGAACTTGGGTCACACACATGTTACAGTCAGTGGTAACCAGGGAAACACACCTGTGACAGTGGTAACCAGGGACACCCCTCCTGTGACAGTCAGTGGTAACCATGTACACTTACCTGTGACAGTCGGTGGTAACTAGGGAAACACACATATGACATTCACAGTGCACAGGGACACCTGCCCGTGACAGTCGGTGGTAACCAGGAAAACACCTCCTGTGACAGTCAGTGGTAACCAGGGAAACCCACGTGCGACCATGGTATCCAAGGACACCCCTACTGTGACAGTCACTGGTAACCACGGACACCTCTCCTGTGACCGGCGTTACCAGCGACACGCACATATGACAGTCGGTGGTAACCAGGGAAACCCACCTGCGACCATGGTAACCAAGGACACCCCTCTTGTGACAGTCAATGGTAAGCAGGGACACACATTCTGTGCCAGTGGTAACCAAGGACACGCCTCCTGTCACCATGGTACCCAGGGACAGCCCTCCGGTGACAGTCAGTGGTAACCATGTACACTCATCTGTGACAGTCGGTGGTAATCAGGGAAACCCAACTATGACATTCACAGTGCCCAGGGCCACCGGCCTGTGACAGTCAGTGGTAACCAGGAACACACCTCCTGTGACAGTCAGTGGTAACCAGGGACACACTCACCTGTGACAGTGGTAACCAAGACACCCCTCCTGTGACAGTCAGTGGTAACCAGGGACACACCTCCTGTGCCAGTGGTAACCAAGGACACCCCTCCTGTGACAATGGTACCCAAGGACAGCCCTCCTGTGACAGTCAGTGGTAACCATGAACACTCAACTGTGACAGTCTGTGGTAACCAGGGAAACCCACCTATGACATTCACAGTGCCCAGGGACACCGGCCTGTGACAGACGGTGGTAACCAGGAACACACCTCCTGTGACAGTCTGTGGTAACCAGGGACACACCACCTGGCCAGTGTTAACCAATGACACCCCTCCTGTGACAGTCCGTGGTGACCAGGGACAAACCTCCTGTGCCAGCGGTAACCAAGGACACCCCTCCTGTGACAATGGTACGCAGGGAAAGCCCTCCTGTGACAGTCAGTGGTAAACATGAACACTCACCTGTGACAGTCTGTGGTAACCAGGGAAACCCACCTATGACATTCACAGTGCCCAGGGACACCGGCCTGTGACAGTCGGTGATAACCAGGGACACACCTCCTGTGACAGTCGGTGGTAAAGAGGAACACCCCTCCTGTGACAGTGGGAACTTGGGTCATACACATGTTACAGTCAGTGGTAACCAGAGAAACACACCTGTGACAGTGGTAACCAGGGACACCCCTCCTGTGACAGTCAGCGGTAACCATGTACACTTACCTGAGACAGTCGGTGGTAACTAGGGAAACACACCTATGACATTCACAGTGCACAGGGACACCTGCCCGTGACAGTCGGTGGTAACCAGGTACACAACTCCTGTGACAGTGGTAACCAGGGAAACCCACGTGCGACCATGGTAACCAAGGACACCCCTACTGTGACAGTCACTGGTAACCACGGACACCTCTCCTGTGACCGGGATTACCAGGGACACGCACATATGACAGTCGCTTGTAACCAGGGAAACCCACCTGCGACCATGGTAACCAAGGACACCCCTACTGTGACAGTCGCTGGTAACCACGGACACCTCTCCTGTGACCGGCATTACCAGCGACACGCACATATGACAGTCGGTGGTAACCAGGGAAACCCACCTGCGACCATGGTAACCAAGGACACCCCTCTTGTGACAGTCAATGGTAAGCAGGGACGCACATTCTGTGCCAGTGGTAACCAAGGACACGCCTCCTGTCACCATGGTACCCAGGGACAGCCCTCCGGTGACAGTCAGTGGTAACCATGTACACTCATCTGTGACAGTCGGTGGTAATCAGGGAAACCCAACTATGACATTCACAGTGCCCAGGGCCACCGGCCTGTGACAGTCGGTGGTAACCAGGAACACACCTTCTGTGACAGTCAGTGGTAACCAGGGACACACTCACCTGTGACAGTGGTAACCAAGACACCCCTCCTGTGACAGTCAGTGGTAACCAGGGACACACCTCCTGTGACAGTCAGTGGTAACCATGTACACTTACCTGGGACAGTCGGTGGTAACTAGGGAAACCCACCTATGACATTCACAGTGCCCAGGGACACCGGCCTGTGACAGTCGGTGATAACCAGGGACACACCTCCTGTGACAGTCGGTGGTAAAGAGGAACACCCCTCCTGTGACAGTGGGAACTTGGGTCACACACATGTTACAGTCAGTGGTAACCAGAGAAACACACCTGTGACAGTGGTAACCAGGGACACCCCTCCTGTGACAGTCAGCGGTAACCATGTACACTTACCTGAGACAGTCGGTGGTAACTAGGGAAACACACCTATGACATTCACAGTGCACAGGGACACCTGCCCGTGACAGTCGGTGGTAACCAGGTACACAACTCCTGTGACAGTGGTAACCAGGGAAACCCACGTGCGACCATGGTAACCAAGGACACCCCTACTGTGACAGTCACTGGTAACCACGGACACCTCTCCTGTGACCGGGATTACCAGGGACACGCACATATGACAGTCGCTCGTAACCAGGGAAACCCACGTGCGACCATGGTAACCAAGGACACCCCTACTGTGACAGTCACTGGTAACCACGGACACCTCTCCTGTGACCGGGGTTACCAGCGACACGCACATATGACAGTCGGTGGTAACCAGGGAAACCCACCTATGACATTCACAGTGCCCAGGGACACCGGCCTGTGACAGTCGGTGGTAACCAGGGACACACCTCCTGTGACAGTCGGTGGTAAAGAGAACACCCTCTTGTGACAGTGGGAACTTGGGTCACACACATGTTACAGTCAGTGGTAACCAGGGAAACACACCTGTGACAGTGGTAACCAGGGACACCCCTCCTGTGACAGTCAGTGGTAACCATGTACACTTACCTGTGACAGTCGGTGGTAACTAGGGAAACACACATATGACATTCACAGTGCACAGGGACACCTGCCCGTGACAGTCGGTGGTAACCAGGAAAACACCTCCTGTGACAGTCAGTGGTAACCAGGGAAACCCACGTGCGACCATGGTAACCAAGGACACCCCTACTGTGACAGTCGCTGGTAACCACGGACACCTCTCCTGTGACCGGCGTTACCAGCGACACGCACATATGACAGTCGGTGGTAACCAGGGAAACCCACCTGCGACCATGGTAACCAAGGACACCCCTCTTGTGACAGTCAATGGTAAGCAGGGACACACATTCTGTGCCAGTGGTAACCAAGGACACGCCTCCTGTCACCATGGTACCCAGGGACAGCCCTCCGGTGACAGTCAGTGGTAACCATGTACACTCACCTGTGACAGTCGGTGGTAATCAGGGAAACCCAACTATGACATTCACAGTGCCCAGGGCCACCGGCCTGTGACAGTCGGTGGTAACCAGGAACACACCTCCTGTGACAGTCAGTGGTAACCAGGGACACACTCACCTGTGACAGTGGTAACCAAGACACCACTCCTGTGACAGTCAGTGGTAACCAGGGACACACCTCCTGTGCCAGTGGTAACCAAGGACACCCCTCCTGTGACAATGGTACCCAGGGACAGCCCTCCTGTGACAGTCAGTGGTAACCATGAACACTCACATGTGACAGTCTGTGGTAACCAGGGACACACCACCTGGCCAGTGGTAACCAAGGACACCCCTCCTGTGACAGTCCGTGGTGACCAGGGACAAACCTCCTGTGCCAGCGGTAACCAAGGACACCCCTCCTGTGACAATGGTACGCAGGGAAAGCCCTCCTGTGACAGTCAGTGGTAAATATGAACACTCACCTGTGACAGTCTGTGGTAACCAGGGAAACCCACCTATGACATTCACAGTGCCCAGGGACACCGGCCTGTGACAGTCGGTGATAACCAGGGACACACCTCCTGTGACAGTCGGTGGTAAAGAGGAACACCCCTCCTGTGACAGTGGGAACTTGGGTCACACACATGTTACAGTCAGTGGTAACCAGAGAAACACACCTGTGACAGTGGTAACCAGGGACACCCCTCCTGTGACAGTCAGCGGTAACCATGTACACTTACCTGAGACAGTCGGTGGTAACTAGGGAAACACACCTATGACATTCACAGTGCACAGGGACACCTGCCCGTGACAGTCGGTGGTAACCAGGTACACAACTCCTGTGACAGTGGTAACCAGGGAAACCCACGTGCGACCATGGTAACCAAGGACACCCCTACTGTGACAGTCACTGGTAACCACGGACACCTCTCCTGTGACCGGGATTACCAGGGACACACACATATGACAGTCGCTCGTAACCAGGGAAACCCACCTGCGACCATAGTAACCAAGGACACCCCTACTGTGACAGTCGCTGGTAACCACGGACACCTCTCCTGTGACGGGTTTACCAGCGACACGCACATATGACAGTCGGTGGTAACCAGGGAAACCCACCTATGACATTCACAGTGCCCAGGGACACCAGCCTGTGACAGTCGGTGGTAACCAGGGACACACCTCCTGTGACAGTCGGTGGTAAAGAGAACACCCTCTTGTGACAGTGGGAACTTGGGTCACACACATGTTACATTCAGTGGTAACCAGGGAAACACACCTGTGACAGTGGTAACCAGGGACACCCCTCCTGTGACAGTCAGTGGTAACCATGTACACTTACCTGTGACAGTCGGTGGTAACTAGGGAAACACACATATGACATTCACAGTGCACAGGGACACCTGCCCGTGACAGTCGGTGGTAACCAGGAAAACACCTCCTGTGACAGTCAGTGGTAACCAGGGAAACCCACGTGCGACCATGGTAACCAAGGACACCCCTACTGTGACAGTCGCTGGTAACCACGGACACCTCTCCTGTGACCGGCGTTACCAGCGACACGCACATATGACAGTCGGTGGTAACCAGGGAAACCCACCTGCGACCATGGTAACCAAGGACACCCCTCTTGTGACAGTCAATGGTAAGCAGGGACACACATTCTGTGCCAGTGGTAACCAAGGACACGCCTCCTGTCACCATGGTACCCAGGGACAGCCCTCCGGTGACAGTCAGTGGTAACCATGTACACTCACCTGTGACAGTCGGTGGTAATCAGGGAAACCCAACTATGACATTCACAGTGCCCAGGGCCACCGGCCTGTGACAGTCGGTGGTAACCAGGAACACACCTCCTGTGACAGTCAGTGGTAACCAGGGACACACTCACCTGTGACAGTGGTAACCAAGACACCACTCCTGTGACAGTCAGTGGTAACCAGGGACACACCTCCTGTGCCAGTGGTAACCAAGGACACCCCTCCTGTGACAATGGTACCCAGGGACAGCCCTCCTGTGACAGTCAGTGGTAACCATGAACACTCACATGTGACAGTCTGTGGTAACCAGGGACACACCACCTGGCCAGTGGTAACCAAGGACACCCCTCCTGTGACAGTCCGTGGTGACCAGGGACAAACCTCCTGTGCCAGCGGTAACCAAGGACACCCCTCCTGTGACAATGGTACGCAGGGAAAGCCCTCCTGTGACAGTCAGTGGTAAATATGAACACTCACCTGTGACAGTCTGTGGTAACCAGGGAAACCCACCTATGACATTCACAGTGCCCAGGGACACCGGCCTGTGACAGTCGGTGATAACCAGGGACACACCTCCTGTGACAGTCGGTGGTAAAGAGGAACACCCCTCCTGTGACAGTGGGAACTTGGGTCACACACATGTTACAGTCAGTGGTAACCAGGGAAACACACCTGTGACAGTGGTAACCAGGGACACCCCTCCTGTGACAGTCAGCGGTAACCATGTACACTTACCTGAGACAGTCGGTGGTAACTAGGGAAACACACCTATGACATTCACAGTGCACAGGGACACCTGCCCGTGACAGTCGGTGGTAACCAGGTACACAACTCCTGTGACAGTGGTAACCAGGGAAACCCACGTGCGACCATGGTAACCAAGGACACCCCTACTGTGACAGTCACTGGTAAACACGGACACCTCTCCTGTGACCGGGATTACCAGGGACACGCACATATGACAGTCGCTCGTAACCAGGGAAACCCACCTGCGACCATGGTAACCAAGGACACCCCTACTGTGACAGTCGCTGGTAACCACGGACACCTCTCCTGTGACCGGCATTACCAGCGACACGCACATATGACAGTCGGTGGTAACCAGGGAAACCCACCTGCGACCATGGTAACCAAGGACACCCCTCTTGTGACAGTCAATGGTAAGCAGGGACGCACATTCTGTGCCAGTGGTAACCAAGGACACGCCTCCTGTCACCATGGTACCCAGGGACAGCCCTCCGGTGACAGTCAGTGGTAACCATGTACACTCATCTGTGACAGTCGGTGGTAATCAGGGAAACCCAACTATGACATTCACAGTGCCCAGGGCCACCGGCCTGTGACAGTCGGTGGTAACCAGGAACACACCTCCTGTGACAGTCAGTGGTAACCAGGGACACACTCACCTGTGACAGTGGTAACCAAGACACCCCTCCTGTGACAGTCAGTGTTAACCAGGGACACACCTCCTGTGCCAGTGGTAACCAAGGACACCCCTCCTGTGACAATGGTACCCAGGGACAGCCCTCCTGTGACAGTCAGTGGTAACCATGAACACTCACATGTGACAGTCGGTGATAAAAAGGGACACACCTCCTGTGACAGTCGGTGGTAAAGAGGAACACCCCTCCTGTGACAGTGGTAACTTGGTTCACACACATGTTACAGTCAGTGGTAACCAGGGAAACACACCTGTGACAGTGGTAACCAGGGACACCCCTCCTGTGACAGTCAGTGGTAACCATGTACCCTTACCTGTGACAGTCGGTGGTAACTAGGGAAACACACCTATGACATTCACAGTGCACAGGGACACCTGCCCGTGACAGTCGGTGGTAACCAGGAAAACACCTCCTGTGACAGTCAGTGGTAACCAGGGAAACCCACGTGCGACCATGGTAACCAAGGACACCCCTACTGTGACAGTCACTGGTAACCACGGACACCTCTCCTGTGACCGGGGTTACCAGCGACACGCACATATGACAGTCGGTGGTAACCAGCGAAACCCACCTATGACATTCACAGTGCCCAGGGACACCGGCCTGTGACAGTAGGTGGTAACCAGGGACACACCTCCTGTGACAGTCGGTGGTAAAGAGAACACCCTCTTGTGACAGTGGGAACTTGGGTCACACACATGTTACAGTCAGTGGTAACCAGGGAAACACACCTGTGACAGTGGTAACCAGGGACACCCCTCTTGTGACAGTCAGCGGTAACCATGTACACTTAACTGAGACAGTCGGTGGTAACTAGGGAAACACACCTATGACATTCACAGTGCACAGGGACACCTGCCCGTGACAGTCGGTGGTAACCAGGTACACAACTCCTGTGACAGTGGTAACCAGGGAAACCCACGTGCGACCATGGTAACCAAGGACACCCCTACTGTGACAGTCACTGGTAACCACGGACACCTCTCCTGTGACCGGGATTACCAGGGACACGCACATATGACAGTCGCTCGTAACCAGGGAAACCCACCTGCGACCATGGTAACCAAGGACACCCCTACTGTGACAGTCACTGGTAACCACGGACACCTCTCCTGTGACCGGCGTTACCAGCGACACGCACATATGACAGTCGGTGGTAACCAGGGAAACCCACCTGCGACCATGGTAACCAAGGACACCCCTCTTATGACAGTCAATGGTAAGCAGGGACACACATTCTGTGCCAGTGGTAACCAAGGACACGCCTCCTGTCACCATGGTACCCAGGGACAGCCCTCCGGTGACAGTCAGTGGTAACCATGTACACTCACCTGTGACAGTCGGTGGTAACCAGGGAAACCCACCTATGACATTCACAGTGCCCAGGGACACCGGCCTGTGACAGTCGGTGGTAACCAGCGACACACCTCCTGTGACAGTCGGTGGTAAAGAGAACACCCTCTTGTGACAGTGGGAACTTGGGTCACACACATGTTACAGTCAGTGGTAACCAGGGAAACACACCTGTGACAGTGGTAACCAGGGACACCCCTCCTGTGACAGTCAGTGGTAACCATGTACACTTACCTTTGACAGTCGGTGGTAACTAGGGAAACACACCTATGACATTCACAGTGCACAGGGACACCTGCCCGTGACAGTCGGTGGTAACCAGGAAAACACCTCCTGTGACAGTCAGTGGTAACCAGGGAAACCCACGTGCGACCATGGTAACCAAGGACACCCCTACTGTGACAGTCACTGGTAACCACGGACACCTCTCCTGTGACCGGCGTTACCAGCGACACGCACATATGACAGTCGGTGGTAACCAGGGAAACCCACCTGCGATCATGGTAACCAAGGACACCCCTCTTGTGACAGTCAATGGTAAGCAGGGACACACATTCTGTGCCAGTGGTAACCAAGGACACGCCTCCTGTCACCATGGTACCGAGGGACAGCCCTCCGGTGACAGTCAGTGGTAACCATGTACACTCATCTGTGACAGTCGGTGGTAATCAGGGAAACCCAACTATGACATTCACAGTGCCCAGGGCCACCGGCCTGTGACAGTCGGTGGTAACCAGGAACACACCTCCTGTGACAGTCAGTGGTAACCAGGGACACACTCATCTGTGACAGTGGTAACCAAGACACCCCTCCTGTGACAGTCAGTGGTAACCAGGAACACACCTCCTGTGCCAGTGGTAACCAAGGACACCCCTCCTGTGACAATGGTACCCAGGGACAGCCCTCCTGTGACAGTCAGTGGTAACCATGTACACTTACCTGTGACAGTCGGTGGTAACTAGGGAAACACACCTATGACATTCACAGTGCACAGGGACACCTGCCCGTGACAGTAGGTGGTAACCAGGTACACAACTCCTGTGACAGTGGTCACGAGGGAAACCCACGTGCGACCATGGTAACCAAGGACACCCCTACTGTGACATTCACTGGTATCCACGGACACCTCTCCTGTGACCGGGATTACCAGGGACACGCACATATGACAGTCGCTCGTAACCAGGGACACCCACCTGCGACCATGGTAACCAAGGAAACCTCTACTGTGACAGTCACTGGTAACCACGGACACCTCTCGTGTGACCGGGGTTACCAGCGACACGCACATATGACAGTCGGTGGTAACCAGGGAAACCCACCTATGACATTCACAGTGCCCAGGGACACCGGCCTGTGACAGTCGGTGGTAACCAGGGACACACCTCCTGTGACAGTCGGTGGTAAAGAGAACACCCTCTTGTGACAGTGGGAACTTGGGTCACACACATGTTACAGTCAGTGGTAACCAGGGAAACACACCTGTAACAGTGGTAACCAGGGACACCCCTCATGTGACAGTCAGTGGTAACCATGTACACTTACCTGTGACAGTCGGTGGTAACTAGGGAAACACACATATGACATTCACAGTGCACAGGGACACCTGCCCGTGACAGTCGGTGGTAACCAGGAAAACACCTCCTGTGACAGTCAGTGGTAACCAGGGAAACCCACGTGCGACCATGGTAACCAAGGACACCCCTACTGTGACAGTCACTGGTAACCACGGACACCTCTCCTGTGACCGGCGTTACCAGCGACACGCACATATGACAGTCGGTGGTAACCAGGGAAACCCACCTGCGACCATGGTAACCAAGGACACCCCTCTTGTGACAGTCAATGGTAAGCAGGGACACACATTCTGTGCCAGTGGTAACCAAGGACACGCCTCCTGTCACCATGGTACCCAGGGACAGCCCTCCGGTGACAGTCAGTGGTAACCATGTACACTCATCTGTGACAGTCGGTGGTAATCAGGGAAACCCAACTATGACATTCACAGTGCCCAGGGCCACCGGCCTGTGACAGTCGGTGGTAACCAGGAACACACCTCCTGTGACAGTCGGTGGTAAAGAGAACACCCTCTTCTGACAGTGGGAACTTGGGTCACACACATGTTACAGTCAGTGGTAACCAGGGAAACACACCTGTGACAGTGGTAACCAGGGACACCCCTCCTGTGACAGTCAGTGGTAACCATGTACACTTACCTGTGACAGTCGGTGGTAACTAGGGAAACACACATATGACATTCACAGTGCACAGGGACACCTGCCCGTGACAGTCGGTGGTAACCAGGAAAACACCTCCTGTGACAGTCAGTGGTAACCAGGGAAACCCACGTGCGACCATGGTAACCAAGGACACCCCTACTGTGACAGTCGCTGGTAACCACGGACACCTCTCCTGTGACCGGCGTTACCAGCGACACGCACATATGACAGTCGGTGGTAACCAGGGAAACCCACCTGCGACCATGGTAACCAAGGACACCCCTCTTGTGACAGTCAATGGTAAGCAGGGACACACATTCTGTGCCAGTGGTAACCAAGGACACGCCTCCTGTCACCATGGTACCCAGGGACAGCCCTCCGGTGACAGTCAGTGGTAACCATGTACACTCACCTGTGACAGTCGGTGGTAATCAGGGAAACCCAACTATGACATTCACAGTGCCCAGGGCCACCGGCCTGTGACAGTCGGTGGTAACCAGGAACACACCTCCTGTGACAGTCAGTGGTAACCAGGGACACACTCACCTGTGACAGTGGTAACCAAGACACCCCTCCTGTGACAGTCAGTGGTAACCAGGGACACACCTCCTGTGCCAGTGGTAACCAAGGACACCCCTCCTGTGACAATGGTACCCAGGGACAGCCCTCCTGTGACAGTCAGTGGTAACCATGAACACTCACATGTGACAGTCTGTGGTAACCAGGGACACACCACCTGGCCAGTGGTAACCAAGGACACCCCTCCTATGACAGTCCGTGGTGACCAGGGACAAACCTCCTGTGCCAGTGGTAACCAAGGACACCCCTCCTGTGACAATGGTACGCAGGGAAAGCCCTCCTGTGACAGTCAGTGGTAAACATGAACACTCACCTGTGACAGTCTGTGGTAACCAGGGAAACCCACCTATGACATTCACAGTGCCCAGGGACACCGGCCTGTGACAGTCGGTGATAACCAGGGACACACCTCCTGTGACAGTCGGTGGTAAAGAGGAACACCCCTCCTGTGACAGTGGGAACTTGGGTCACACACATGTTACAGTCAGTGGTAACCAGAGAAACACACCTGTGACAGTGGTAACCAGGGACACCCCTCCTGTGACAGTCAGCGGTAACCATGTACACTTACCTGAGACAGTCGGTGGTAACTAGGGAAACACACCTATGACATTCACAGTGCACAGGGACACCTGCCCGTGACAGTCGGTGGTAACCAGGTACACAACTCCTGTGACAGTGGTAACCAGGGAAACCCACGTGCGACCATGGTAACCAAGGACACCCCTACTGTGACAGTCACTGGTAACCACGGACACCTCTCCTGTGACCGGGATTACCAGGGACACACACATATGACAGTCGCTCGTAACCAGGGAAACCCACCTGCGACCATGGTAACCAAGGACACCCCTACTGTGACAGTCGCTGGTAACCACGGACACCTCTCCTGTGACGGGTTTATCAGCGACACGCACATATGACAGTCGGTGGTAACCAGGGAAACCCACCTATGACATTCACAGTGCCCAGGGACACCGGCCTGTGACAGTCGGTGGTAACCAGGGACACACCTCCTGTGACAGTCGGTGGTAAAGAGAACACCCTCTTCTGACAGTGGGAACTTGGGTCACACACATGTTACAGTCAGTGGTAACCAGGGAAACACACCTGTGACAGTGGTAACCAGGGACACCCCTCCTGTGACAGTCAGTGGTAACCATGTACACTTACCTGTGACAGTCGGTGGTAACTAGGGAAACACACATATGACATTCACAGTGCACAGGGACACCTGCCCGTGACAGTCGGTGGTAACCAGGAAAACACCTCCTGTGACAGTCAGTGGTAACCAGGGAAACCCACGTGCGACCATGGTAACCAAGGACACCCCTACTGTGACAGTCGCTGGTAACCACGGACACCTCTCCTGTGACCGGCATTACCAGCGACACGCACATATGACAGTCGGTGGTAACCAGGGAAACCCACCTGCGACCATGGTAACCAAGGACACCCCTCTTGTGACAGTCAATGGTAAGCAGGGACGCACATTCTGTGCCAGTGGTAACCAAGGACACGCCTCCTGTCACCATGGTACCCAGGGACAGCCCTCCGGTGACAGTCAGTGGTAACCATGTACACTCATCTGTGACAGTCGGTGGTAATCAGGGAAACCCAACTATGACATTCACAGTGCCCAGGGCCACCGGCCTGTGACAGTCGGTGGTAACCAGGAACACACCTCCTGTGACAGTCAGTGGTAACCAGGGACACACTCACCTGTGACAGTGGTAACCAAGACACCCCTCCTGTGACAGTCAGTGTTAACCAGGGACACACCTCCTGTGCCAGTGGTAACCAAGGACACCCCTCCTGTGACAATGGTACCCAGGGACAGCCCTCCTGTGACAGTCAGTGGTAACCATGAACACTCACATGTGACAGTCGGTGATAAAAAGGGACACACCTCCTGTGACAGTCGGTGGTAAAGAGGAACACCCCTCCTGTGACAGTGGTAACTTGGTTCACACACATGTTACAGTCAGTGGTAACCAGGGAAACACACCTGTGACAGTGGTAACCAGGGACACCCCTCCTGTGACAGTCAGTGGTAACCATGTACCCTTACCTGTGACAGTCGGTGGTAACTAGGGAAACACACCTATGACATTCACAGTGCACAGGGACACCTGCCCGTGACAGTCGGTGGTAACCAGGAAAACACCTCCTGTGACAGTCAGTGGTAACCAGGGAAACCCACGTGCGACCATGGTAACCAAGGACACCCCTACTGTGACAGTCACTGGTAACCACGGACACCTCTCCTGTGACCGGGGTTACCAGCGACACGCACATATGACAGTCGGTGGTAACCAGCGAAACCCACCTATGACATTCACAGTGCCCAGGGACACCGGCCTGTGACAGTAGGTGGTAACCAGGGACACACCTCCTGTGACAGTCGGTGGTAAAGAGAACACCCTCTTGTGACAGTGGGAACTTGGGTCACACACATGTTACAGTCAGTGGTAACCAGGGAAACACACCTGTGACAGTGGTAACCAGGGACACCCCTCTTGTGACAGTCAGCGGTAACCATGTACACTTAACTGAGACAGTCGGTGGTAACTAGGGAAACACACCTATGACATTCACAGTGCACAGGGACACCTGCCCGTGACAGTCGGTGGTAACCAGGTACACAACTCCTGTGACAGTGGTAACCAGGGAAACCCACGTGCGACCATGGTAACCAAGGACACCCCTACTGTGACAGTCACTGGTAACCACGGACACCTCTCCTGTGACCGGGATTACCAGGGACACGCACATATGACAGTCGCTCGTAACCAGGGAAACCCACCTGCGACCATGGTAACCAAGGACACCCCTACTGTGACAGTCACTGGTAACCACGGACACCTCTCCTGTGACCGGCGTTACCAGCGACACGCACATATGACAGTCGGTGGTAACCAGGGAAACCCACCTGCGACCATGGTAACCAAGGACACCCCTCTTATGACAGTCAATGGTAAGCAGGGACACACATTCTGTGCCAGTGGTAACCAAGGACACGCCTCCTGTCACCATGGTACCCAGGGACAGCCCTCCGGTGACAGTCAGTGGTAACCATGTACACTCACCTGTGACAGTCGGTGGTAACCAGGGAAACCCACCTATGACATTCACAGTGCCCAGGGACACCGGCCTGTGACAGTCGGTGGTAACCAGCGACACACCTCCTGTGACAGTCGGTGGTAAAGAGAACACCCTCTTGTGACAGTGGGAACTTGGGTCACACACATGTTACAGTCAGTGGTAACCAGGGAAACACACCTGTGACAGTGGTAACCAGGGACACCCCTCCTGTGACAGTCAGTGGTAACCATGTACACTTACCTTTGACAGTCGGTGGTAACTAGGGAAACACACCTATGACATTCACAGTGCACAGGGACACCTGCCCGTGACAGTCGGTGGTAACCAGGAAAACACCTCCTGTGACAGTCAGTGGTAACCAGGGAAACCCACGTGCGACCATGGTAACCAAGGACACCCCTACTGTGACAGTCACTGGTAACCACGGACACCTCTCCTGTGACCGGCGTTACCAGCGACACGCACATATGACAGTCGGTGGTAACCAGGGAAACCCACCTGCGATCATGGTAACCAAGGACACCCCTCTTGTGACAGTCAATGGTAAGCAGGGACACACATTCTGTGCCAGTGGTAACCAAGGACACGCCTCCTGTCACCATGGTACCGAGGGACAGCCCTCCGGTGACAGTCAGTGGTAACCATGTACACTCATCTGTGACAGTCGGTGGTAATCAGGGAAACCCAACTATGACATTCACAGTGCCCAGGGCCACCGGCCTGTGACAGTCGGTGGTAACCAGGAACACACCTCCTGTGACAGTCAGTGGTAACCAGGGACACACTCATCTGTGACAGTGGTAACCAAGACACCCCTCCTGTGACAGTCAGTGGTAACCAGGAACACACCTCCTGTGCCAGTGGTAACCAAGGACACCCCTCCTGTGACAATGGTACCCAGGGACAGCCCTCCTGTGACAGTCAGTGGTAACCATGTACACTTACCTGTGACAGTCGGTGGTAACTAGGGAAACACACCTATGACATTCACAGTGCACAGGGACACCTGCCCGTGACAGTAGGTGGTAACCAGGTACACAACTCCTGTGACAGTGGTCACGAGGGAAACCCACGTGCGACCATGGTAACCAAGGACACCCCTACTGTGACATTCACTGGTATCCACGGACACCTCTCCTGTGACCGGGATTACCAGGGACACGCACATATGACAGTCGCTCGTAACCAGGGACACCCACCTGCGACCATGGTAACCAAGGAAACCTCTACTGTGACAGTCACTGGTAACCACGGACACCTCTCGTGTGACCGGGGTTACCAGCGACACGCACATATGACAGTCGGTGGTAACCAGGGAAACCCACCTATGACATTCACAGTGCCCAGGGACACCGGCCTGTGACAGTCGGTGGTAACCAGGGACACACCTCCTGTGACAGTCGGTGGTAAAGAGAACACCCTCTTGTGACAGTGGGAACTTGGGTCACACACATGTTACAGTCAGTGGTAACCAGGGAAACACACCTGTAACAGTGGTAACCAGGGACACCCCTCCTGTGACAGTCAGTGGTAACCATGTACACTTACCTGTGACAGTCGGTGGTAACTAGGGAAACACACATATGACATTCACAGTGCACAGGGACACCTGCCCGTGACAGTCGGTGGTAACCAGGAAAACACCTCCTGTGACAGTCAGTGGTAACCAGGGAAACCCACGTGCGACCATGGTAACCAAGGACACCCCTACTGTGACAGTCACTGGTAACCACGGACACCTCTCCTGTGACCGGCGTTACCAGCGACACGCACATATGACAGTCGGTGGTAACCAGGGAAACCCACCTGCGACCATGGTAACCAAGGACACCCCTCTTGTGACAGTCAATGGTAAGCAGGGACACACATTCTGTGCCAGTGGTAACCAAGGACACGCCTCCTGTCACCATGGTACCCAGGGACAGCCCTCCGGTGACAGTCAGTGGTAACCATGTACACTCATCTGTGACAGTCGGTGGTAATCAGGGAAACCCAACTATGACATTCACAGTGCCCAGGGCCACCGGCCTGTGACAGTCGGTGGTAACCAGGAACACACCTCCTGTGACAGTCGGTGGTAAAGAGAACACCCTCTTCTGACAGTGGGAACTTGGGTCACACACATGTTACAGTCAGTGGTAACCAGGGAAACACACCTGTGACAGTGGTAACCAGGGACACCCCTCCTGTGACAGTCAGTGGTAACCATGTACACTTACCTGTGACAGTCGGTGGTAACTAGGGAAACACACATATGACATTCACAGTGCACAGGGACACCTGCCCGTGACAGTCGGTGGTAACCAGGAAAACACCTCCTGTGACAGTCAGTGGTAACCAGGGAAACCCACGTGCGACCATGGTAACCAAGGACACCCCTACTGTGACAGTCGCTGGTAACCACGGACACCTCTCCTGTGACCGGCGTTACCAGCGACACGCACATATGACAGTCGGTGGTAACCAGGGAAACCCACCTGCGACCATGGTAACCAAGGACACCCCTCTTGTGACAGTCAATGGTAAGCAGGGACACACATTCTGTGCCAGTGGTAACCAAGGACACGCCTCCTGTCACCATGGTACCCAGGGACAGCCCTCCGGTGACAGTCAGTGGTAACCATGTACACTCACCTGTGACAGTCGGTGGTAATCAGGGAAACCCAACTATGACATTCACAGTGCCCAGGGCCACCGGCCTGTGACAGTCGGTGGTAACCAGGAACACACCTCCTGTGACAGTCAGTGGTAACCAGGGACACACTCACCTGTGACAGTGGTAACCAAGACACCCCTCCTGTGACAGTCAGTGGTAACCAGGGACACACCTCCTGTGCCAGTGGTAACCAAGGACACCCCTCCTGTGACAATGGTACCCAGGGACAGCCCTCCTGTGACAGTCAGTGGTAACCATGAACACTCACATGTGACAGTCTGTGGTAACCAGGGACACACCACCTGGCCAGTGGTAACCAAGGACACCCCTCCTATGACAGTCCGTGGTGACCAGGGACAAACCTCCTGTGCCAGTGGTAACCAAGGACACCCCTCCTGTGACAATGGTACGCAGGGAAAGCCCTCCTGTGACAGTCAGTGGTAAACATGAACACTCACCTGTGACAGTCTGTGGTAACCAGGGAAACCCACCTATGACATTCACAGTGCCCAGGGACACCGGCCTGTGACAGTCGGTGATAACCAGGGACACACCTCCTGTGACAGTCGGTGGTAAAGAGGAACACCCCTCCTGTGACAGTGGGAACTTGGGTCACACACATGTTACAGTCAGTGGTAACCAGAGAAACACACCTGTGACAGTGGTAACCAGGGACACCCCTCCTGTGACAGTCAGCGGTAACCATGTACACTTACCTGAGACAGTCGGTGGTAACTAGGGAAACACACCTATGACATTCACAGTGCACAGGGACACCTGCCCGTGACAGTCGGTGGTAACCAGGTACACAACTCCTGTGACAGTGGTAACCAGGGAAACCCACGTGCGACCATGGTAACCAAGGACACCCCTACTGTGACAGTCACTGGTAACCACGGACACCTCTCCTGTGACCGGGATTACCAGGGACACACACATATGACAGTCGCTCGTAACCAGGGAAACCCACCTGCGACCATGGTAACCAAGGACACCCCTACTGTGACAGTCGCTGGTAACCACGGACACCTCTCCTGTGACGGGTTTATCAGCGACACGCACATATGACAGTCGGTGGTAACCAGGGAAACCCACCTATGACATTCACAGTGCCCAGGGACACCGGCCTGTGACAGTCGGTGGTAACCAGGGACACACCTCCTGTGACAGTCGGTGGTAAAGAGAACACCCTCTTCTGACAGTGGGAACTTGGGTCACACACATGTTACAGTCAGTGGTAACCAGGGAAACACACCTGTGACAGTGGTAACCAGGGACACCCCTCCTGTGACAGTCAGTGGTAACCATGTACACTTACCTGTGACAGTCGGTGGTAACTAGGGAAACACACATATGACATTCACAGTGCACAGGGACACCTGCCCGTGACAGTCGGTGGTAACCAGGAAAACACCTCCTGTGACAGTCAGTGGTAACCAGGGAAACCCACGTGCGACCATGGTAACCAAGGACACCCCTACTGTGACAGTCGCTGGTAACCACGGACACCTCTCCTGTGACCGGCGTTACCAGCGACACGCACATATGACAGTCGGTGGTAACCAGGGAAACCCACCTGCGACCATGGTAACCAAGGACACCCCTCTTGTGACAGTCAATGGTAAGCAGGGACACACATTCTGTGCCAGTGGTAACCAAGGACACGCCTCCTGTCACCATGGTACCCAGGGACAGCCCTCCGGTGACAGTCAGTGGTAACCATGTACACTCACCTGTGACAGTCGGTGGTAATCAGGGAAACCCAACTATGACATTCACAGTGCCCAGGGCCACCGGCCTGTGACAGTCGGTGGTAACCAGGAACACACCTCCTGTGACAGTCAGTGGTAACCAGGGACACACTCACCTGTGACAGTGGTAACCAAGACACCCCTCCTGTGACAGTCAGTGGTAACCAGGGACACACCTCCTGTGCCAGTGGTAACCAAGGACACCCCTCCTGTGACAATGGTACCCAGGGACAGCCCTCCTGTGACAGTCAGTGGTAACCATGAACACTCACATGTGACAGTCTGTGGTAACCAGGGACACACCACCTGGCCAGTGGTAACCAAGGACACCCCTCCTGTGACAGTCCGTGGTGACCAGGGACAAACCTCCTGTGCCAGCGGTAACCAAGGACACCCCTCCTGTGACAATGGTACGCAGGGAAAGCCCTCCTGTGACAGTCAGTGGTAAACATGAACACTCACCTGTGACAGTCTGTGGTAACCAGGGAAACCCACCTATGACATTCACAGTGCCCAGGGACACCGGCCTGTGACAGTCGGTGATAACCAGGGACACACCTCCTGTGACAGTCGGTGGTAAAGAGGAACACCCCTCCTGTGACAGTGGGAACTTGGGTCACACACATGTTACAGTCAGTGGTAACCAGGGAAACACACCTGTGACAGTGGTAACCAGGGACACCCCTCCTGTGACAGTCAGCGGTAACCATGTACACTTACCTGAGACAGTCGGTGGTAACTAGGGAAACACACCTATGACATTCACAGTGCACAGGGACACCTGCCCGTGACAGTCGGTGGTAACCAGGTACACAACTCCTGTGACAGTGGTAACCAGGGAAATCCACGTGCGACCATGGTAACCAAGGACACCCCTACTGTGACAGTCACTGGTAACCACGGACACCTCTCCTGTGACGGGGTTACCAGCGACACGCACATATGACAGTCGGTGGTAACCAGGGAAACCCACCTATGACATTCACAGTGCCCAGGGACACCGGCCTGTGACAGTCGGTGGTAACCAGGGACACACCTCCTGTGACAGTCGGTGGTAAAGAGAACACCCTCTTGTGACAGTGGGAACTTGGGTCACACACATGTTACAGTCAGTGGTAACCAGGGAAACACACCTGTGACAGTGGTAACCAGGGACACCCCTCCTGTGACAGTCAGCGGTAACCATGTACACTTACCTGAGACAGTCGGTGGTAACTAGGGAAACACACCTATGACATTCACAGTGCACAGGGACACCTGCCAGTGACAGTCGGTGGTAACCAGGTACACAACTCCTGTGACAGTGGTAACCAGGGAAACCCACGTGCGACCATGGTAACCAAGGACACCCCTACTGTGACAGTCACTGGTAACCACGGACACCTCTCCTGTGACCGGGATTACCAGGGACACGCACATATGACAGTCGCTCGTAACCAGGGAAACCCACCTGCGACCATGGTAACCAAGGACACCCCTACTGTGACAGTCGCTGGTAACCACGGACACCTCTCCTGTGACCGGCATTACCAGCGACACGCACATATGACAGTCGGTGGTAACCAGGGAAACCCACCTGCGACCATGGTAACCAAGGACACCCCTCTTGTGACAGTCAATGGTAAGCAGGGACGCACATTCTGTGCCAGTGGTAACCAAGGACACGCCTCCTGTCACCATGGTACCCAGGGACAGCCCTCCGGTGACAGTCAGTGGTAACCATGTACACTCATCTGTGACAGTCGGTGGTAATCAGGGAAACCCAACTATGACATTCACAGTGCCCAGGGCCACCGGCCTGTGACAGTCGGTGGTAACCAGGAACACACCTCCTGTGACAGTCAGTGGTAACCAGGGACACACTCACCTGTGACAGTGGTAACCAAGACACCCCTCCTGTGACAGTCAGTGGTAACCAGGGACACACCTCCTGTGACAGTCAGTGGTAACCATGTACACTTACCTGTGACAGTCGGTGGTAACTAGGGAAACCCACCTATGACATTCACAGTGCCCAGGGACAACGGCCTGTGACAGTCGGTGATAACCAGGGACACACCTCCTGTGACAGTCGGTGGTAAAGAGGAACACCCCTCCTGTGACAGTGGGAACTTGGGTCACACACATGTTACAGTCAGTGGTAACCAGAGAAACACACCTGTGACAGTGGTAACCAGGGACACCCCTCCTGTGACAGTCAGCGGTAACCATGTACACTTACCTGAGACAGTCGGTGGTAACTAGGGAAACACACCTATGACATTCACAGTGCACAGGGACACCTGCTCGTGACAGTCGGTGGTAACCAGGTACACAACTCCTGTGACAGTGGTAACCAGGGAAACCCACGTGCGACCATGGTAACCAAGGACACCCCTACTGTGACAGTCACTGGTAACCACGGACACCTCTCCTGTGACCGGGATTACCAGGGACACGCACATATGACAGTCGCTCGTAACCAGGGAAACCCACGTGCGACCATGGTAACCAAGGACACCCCTACTGTGACAGTCACTGGTAACCACGGACACCTCTCCTGTGACCGGGGTTACCAGCGACACGCACATATGACAGTCGGTGGTAACCAGGGAAACCCACCTATGACATTCACAGTGCCCAGGGACACCGGCCTGTGACAGTCGGTGGTAACCAGGGACACACCTCCTGTGACAGTCGGTGGTAAAGAGAACACCCTCTTGTGACAGTGGGAACTTGGGTCACACACATGTTACAGTCAGTGGTAACCAGGGAAACACACCTGTGACAGTGGTAACCAGGGACACCCCTCCTGTGACAGTCAGTGGTAACCATGTACACTTACCTGTGACAGTCGGTGGTAACTAGGGAAACACACATATGACATTCACAGTGCACAGGGACACCTGCCCGTGACAGTCGGTGGTAACCAGGAAAACACCTCCTGTGACAGTCAGTGGTAACCAGGGAAACCCACGTGCGACCATGGTAACCAAGGACACCCCTACTGTGACAGTCACTGGTAACCACGGACACCTCTCCTGTGACCGGCGTTACCAGCGACACGCACATATGACAGTCGGTGGTAACCAGGGAAACCCACCTGCGACCATGGTAACCAAGGACACCCCTCTTGTGACAGTCAATGGTAAGCAGGGACACACATTCTGTGCCAGTGGTAACCAAGGACACGCCTCCTGTCACCATGGTACCCAGGGACAGCCCTCCGGTGACAGTCAGTGGTAACCATGTACACTCATCTGTGACAGTCGGTGGTAATCAGGGAAACCCAACTATGACATTCACAGTGCCCAGGGCCACCGGCCTGTGACAGTCGGTGGTAACCAGGAACACACCTCCTGTGACAGTCGGTGGTAAAGAGAACACCCTCTTGTGACAGTGGGAACTTGGGTCACACACATGTTACAGTCAGTGGTAACCAAGGAAACACACCTGTGACAGTGGTAACCAGGGACACCCCTCCTGTGACAGTCAGCGGTAAACATGTACACTTACCTGAGACAGTCGGTGGTAACTAGGGAAACAAACCTATGACATTCACAGTGCACAGGGGCACCTGCCCATGACAGTCGGTGGTAACCAGGAAAACACCTCCTGTGACAGTCAGTGGTAACCAGGGAAACCCACGTGCGACCATGGTAACCAAGGACACCCCTACTGTGACAGTCACTGGTAACCACGGACACCTCTCCTGTGACCGGGGTTACCAGCGACACGCACATATGACAGTCGGTGGTAACCAGGGAAACCCACCTGCGACCATGGTAACCAAGGACACCCCTCTTGTGACAGTCAATGGTAAGCAGGGACGCACATTCTGTGCCAGTGGTAACCAAGGACACGCCTCCTGTCACCATGGTACCCAGGGACAGCCCTCCGGTGACAGTCAGTGGTAACCATGTACACTCATCTGTGACAGTCGGTGGTAATCAGGGAAACCCAACTATGACATTCACAGTGCCCAGGGCCACCGGCCTGTGACAGTCGGTGGTAACCAGGAACACACCTTCTGTGACAGTCAGTGGTAACCAGGGACACACTCACCTGTGACAGTGGTAACCAAGACACCCCTCCTGTGACAGTCAGTGGTAACCAGGGACACACCTCCTGTGACAGTCAGTGGTAACCATGTACACTTACCTGTGACAGTCGGTGGTAACTAGGGAAACCCACCTATGACATTCACAGTGCCCAGGGACACCGGCCTGTGACAGTCGGTGATAACCAGGGACACACCTCCTGTGACAGTCGGTGGTAAAGAGGAACACCCCTCCTGTGACAGTGGGAACTTGGGTCACACACATGTTACAGTCAGTGGTAACCAGAGAAACACACCTGTGACAGTGGTAACCAGGGACACCCCTCCTGTGACAGTCAGCGGTAACCATGTACACTTACCTGAGACAGTCGGTGGTAACTAGGGAAACACACCTATGACATTCACAGTGCACAGGGACACCTGCCCGTGACAGTCGGTGGTAACCAGGTACACAACTCCTGTGACAGTGGTAACCAGGGAAACCCACGTGCGACCATGGTAACCAAGGACACCCCTACTGTGACAGTCACTGGTAACCACGGACACCTCTCCTGTGACCGGGATTACCAGGGACACGCACATATGACAGTCGCTCGTAACCAGGGAAACCCACGTGCGACCATGGTAACCAAGGACACCCCTACTGTGACAGTCACTGGTAACCACGGACACCTCTCCTGTGACCGGGGTTACCAGCGACACGCACATATGACAGTCGGTGGTAACCAGGGAAACCCACCTATGACATTCACAGTGCCCAGGGACACCGGCCTGTGACAGTCGGTGGTAACCAGGGACACACCTCCTGTGACAGTCGGTGGTAAAGAGAACACCCTCTTGTGACAGTGGGAACTTGGGTCACACACATGTTACAGTCAGTGGTAACCAGGGAAACACACCTGTGACAGTGGTAACCAGGGACACCCCTCCTGTGACAGTCAGTGGTAACCATGTACACTTACCTGTGACAGTCGGTGGTAACTAGGGAAACACACATATGACATTCACAGTGCACAGGGACACCTGCCCGTGACAGTCGGTGGTAACCAGGAAAACACCTCCTGTGACAGTCAGTGGTAACCAGGGAAACCCACGTGCGACCATGGTAACCAAGGACACCCCTACTGTGACAGTCACTGGTAACCACGGACACCTCTCCTGTGACCGGCGTTACCAGCGACACGCACATATGACAGTCGGTGGTAACCAGGGAAACCCACCTGCGACCATGGTAACCAAGGACACCCCTCTTGTGACAGTCAATGGTAAGCAGGGACACACATTCTGTGCCAGTGGTAACCAAGGAAACGCCTCCTGTCACCATGGTACCCAGGGACAGCCCTCCGGTGACAGTCAGTGGTAACCATGTACACTCATCTGTGACAGTCGGTGGTAATCAGGGAAACCCAACTATGACATTCACAGTGCCCAGGGCCACCGGCCTGTGACAGTCGGTGGTAACCAGGAACACACCTCCTGTGACAGTCAGTGGTAACCAGGGACACACTCACCTGTGACAGTGGTAACCAAGACACCCCTCCTGTGACAGTCAGTGGTAACCAGGGACACACCTCCTGTGCCAGTGGTAACCAAGGACACCCCTCCTGTGACAATGGTACCCAAGGACAGCCCTCCTGTGACAGTCAGTGGTAACCATGAACACTCAACTGTGACAGTCTGTGGTAACCAGGGAAACCCACCTATGACATTCACAGTGCCCAGGGACACCGGCCTGTGACAGACGGTGGTAACCAGGAACACACCTCCTGTGACAGTCTGTGGTAACCAGGGACACACCACCTGGCCAGTGTTAACCAATGACACCCCTCCTGTGACAGTCCGTGGTGACCAGGGACAAACCTCCTGTGCCAGCGGTAACCAAGGACACCCCTCCTGTGACAATGGTACGCAGGGAAAGCCCTCCTGTGACAGTCAGTGGTAAACATGAACACTCACCTGTGACAGTCTGTGGTAACCAGGGAAACCCACCTATGACATTCACAGTGCCCAGGGACACCGGCCTGTGACAGTCGGTGATAACCAGGGACACACCTCCTGTGACAGTCGGTGGTAAAGAGGAACACCCCTCCTGTGACAGTGGGAACTTGGGTCATACACATGTTACAGTCAGTGGTAACCAGAGAAACACACCTGTGACAGTGGTAACCAGGGACACCCCTCCTGTGACAGTCAGCGGTAACCATGTACACTTACCTGAGACAGTCGGTGGTAACTAGGGAAACACACCTATGACATTCACAGTGCACAGGGACACCTGCCCGTGACAGTCGGTGGTAACCAGGTACACAACTCCTGTGACAGTGGTAACCAGGGAAACCCACGTGCGACCATGGTAACCAAGGACACCACTACTGTGACAGTCACTGGTAACCACGGACACCTCTCCTGTGACCGGGATTACCAGGGACACGCACATATGACAGTCGCTTGTAACCAGGGAAACCCACCTGCGACCATGGTAACCAAGGACACCCCTACTGTGACAGTCGCTGGTAACCACGGACACCTCTCCTGTGACCGGCATTACCAGCGACACGCACATATGACAGTCGGTGGTAACCAGGGAAACCCACCTGCGACCATGGTAACCAAGGACACCCCTCTTGTGACAGTCAATGGTAAGCAGGGACGCACATTCTGTGCCAGTGGTAACCAAGGACACGCCTCCTGTCACCATGGTACCCAGGGACAGCCCTCCGGTGACAGTCAGTGGTAACCATGTACACTCATCTGTGACAGTCGGTGGTAATCAGGGAAACCCAACTATGACATTCACAGTGCCCAGGGCCACCGGCCTGTGACAGTCGGTGGTAACCAGGAACACACCTTCTGTGACAGTCAGTGGTAACCAGGGACACACTCACCTGTGACAGTGGTAACCAAGACACCCCTCCTGTGACAGTCAGTGGTAACCAGGGACACACCTCCTGTGACAGTCAGTGGTAACCATGTACACTTACCTGGGACAGTCGGTGGTAACTAGGGAAACCCACCTATGACATTCACAGTGCCCAGGGACACCGGCCTGTGACAGTCGGTGGTAACCAGGGACACACCTCCTGTGACAGTCGGTGGTAACCAAGGACACCCCTCCTGTGACAATGGTACCCAGGGACAGCCCTCCTGTGACAGTCAGTGGTAACCATGAACACTCACATGTGACAGTCTGTGGTAACCAGGGACACACCACCTGGCCAGTGGTAACCAAGGACACCCCTCCTGTGACAGTCCGTGGTGACCAGGGACAAACCTCCTGTGCCAGCGGTAACCAAGGACACCCCTCCTGTGACAATGGTACGCAGGGAAAGCCCTCCTGTGACAGTCAGTGGTAAACATGAACACTCACCTGTGACAGTCTGTGGTAACCAGGGAAACCCACCTATGACATTCACAGTGCCCAGGGACACCGGCCTGTGACAGTCGGTGATAACCAGGGACACACCTCCTGTGACAGTCGGTGGTAAAGAGGAACACCCCTCCTGTGACAGTGGGAACTTGGGTCACACACATGTTACAGTCAGTGGTAACCAGGGAAACACACCTGTGACAGTGGTAACCAGGGACACCCCTCCTGTGACAGTCAGCGGTAACCATGTACACTTACCTGAGACAGTCGGTGGTAACTAGGGAAACACACCTATGACATTCACAGTGCACAGGGACACCTGCCCGTGACAGTCGGTGGTAACCAGGTACACAACTCCTGTGACAGTGGTAACCAGGGAAACCCACGTGCGACCATGGTAACCAAGGACACCCCTACTGTGACAGTCACTGGTAACCACGGACACCTCTCCTGTGACCGGGATTACCAGGGACACGCACATATGACAGTCGCTCATAACCAGGGAAACCCACGTGCGACCATGGTAACCAAGGACACCCCTACTGTGACAGTCACTGGTAACCACGGACACCTCTCCTGTGACCGGGGTTACCAGCGACACGCACATATGACAGTCGGTGGTAACCAGGGAAACCCACCTATGACATTCACAGTGCCCAGGGACACCGGCCTGTGACAGTCGGTGGTAACCAGGGACACACCTCCTGTGACAGTCGGTGGTAAAGAGAACACCCTCTTGTGACAGTGGGAACTTGGGTCACACACATGTTACAGTCAGTGGTAACCAGGGAAACACACCTGTGACAGTGGTAACCAGGGACACCCCTCCTGTGACAGTCAGTGGTAACCATGTACACTTACCTGTGACAGTCGGTGGTAACTAGGGAAACACACATATGACATTCACAGTGCACAGGGACACCTGCCCGTGACAGTCGGTGGTAACCAGGAAAACACCTCCTGTGACAGTCAGTGGTAACCAGGGAAACCCACGTGCGACCATGGTAACCAAGGACACCCCTACTGTGACAGTCGCTGGTAACCACGGACACCTCTCCTGTGACCGGCGTTACCAGCGACACGCACATATGACAGTCGGTGGTAACCAGGGAAACCCACCTGCGACCATGGTAACCAAGGACACCCCTCTTGTGACAGTCAATGGTAAGCAGGGACACACATTCTGTGCCAGTGGTAACCAAGGACACGCCTCCTGTCACCATGGTACCCAGGGACAGCCCTCCGGTGACAGTCAGTGGTAACCATGTACACTCACCTGTGACAGTCGGTGGTAATCAGGGAAACCCAACTATGACATTCACAGTGCCCAGGGCCACCGGCCTGTGACAGTCGGTGGTAACCAGGAACACACCTCCTGTGACAGTCAGTGGTAACCAGGGACACACTCACCTGTGACAGTGGTAACCAAGACACCACTCCTGTGACAGTCAGTGGTAACCAGGGACACACCTCCTGTGCCAGTGGTAACCAAGGACACCCCTCCTGTGACAATGGTACCCAGGGACAGCCCTCCTGTGACAGTCAGTGGTAACCATGAACACTCACATGTGACAGTCTGTGGTAACCAGGGACACACCACCTGGCCAGTGGTAACCAAGGACACCCCTCCTGTGACAGTCCGTGGTGACCAGGGACAAACCTCCTGTGCCAGCGGTAACCAAGGACACCCCTCCTGTGACAATGGTACGCAGGGAAAGCCCTCCTGTGACAGTCAGTGGTAAATATGAACACTCACCTGTGACAGTCTGTGGTAACCAGGGAAACCCACCTATGACATTCACAGTGCCCAGGGACACCGGCCTGTGACAGTCGGTGATAACCAGGGACACACCTCCTGTGACAGTCGGTGGTAAAGAGGAACACCCCTCCTGTGACAGTGGGAACTTGGGTCACACACATGTTACAGTCAGTGGTAACCAGAGAAACACACCTGTGACAGTGGTAACCAGGGACACCCCTCCTGTGACAGTCAGCGGTAACCATGTACACTTACCTGAGACAGTCGGTGGTAACTAGGGAAACACACCTATGACATTCACAGTGCACAGGGACACCTGCCCGTGACAGTCGGTGGTAACCAGGTACACAACTCCTGTGACAGTGGTAACCAGGGAAACCCACGTGCGACCATGGTAACCAAGGACACCCCTACTGTGACAGTCACTGGTAACCACGGACACCTCTCCTGTGACCGGGATTACCAGGGACACACACATATGACAGTCGCTCGTAACCAGGGAAACCCACCTGCGACCATAGTAACCAAGGACACCCCTACTGTGACAGTCGCTGGTAACCACGGACACCTCTCCTGTGACGGGTTTACCAGCGACACGCACATATGACAGTCGGTGGTAACCAGGGAAACCCACCTATGACATTCACAGTGCCCAGGGACACCAGCCTGTGACAGTCGGTGGTAACCAGGGACACACCTCCTGTGACAGTCGGTGGTAAAGAGAACACCCTCTTGTGACAGTGGGAACTTGGGTCACACATATGTTACATTCAGTGGTAACCAGGGAAACACACCTGTGACAGTGGTAACCAGGGACACCCCTCCTGTGACAGTCAGTGGTAACCATGTACACTTACCTGTGACAGTCGGTGGTAACTAGGGAAACACACATATGACATTCACAGTGCACAGGGACACCTGCCCGTGACAGTCGGTGGTAACCAGGAAAACACCTCCTGTGACAGTCAGTGGTAACCAGGGAAACCCACGTGCGACCATGGTAACCAAGGACACCCCTACTGTGACAGTCGCTGGTAACCACGGACACCTCTCCTGTGACCGGCGTTACCAGCGACACGCACATATGACAGTCGGTGGTAACCAGGGAAACCCACCTGCGACCATGGTAACCAAGGACACCCCTCTTGTGACAGTCAATGGTAAGCAGGGACACACATTCTGTGCCAGTGGTAACCAAGGACACGCCTCCTGTCACCATGGTACCCAGGGACAGCCCTCCGGTGACAGTCAGTGGTAACCATGTACACTCACCTGTGACAGTCGGTGGTAATCAGGGAAACCCAACTATGACATTCACAGTGCCCAGGGCCACCGGCCTGTGACAGTCGGTGGTAACCAGGAACACACCTCCTGTGACAGTCAGTGGTAACCAGGGACACACTCACCTGTGACAGTGGTAACCAAGACACCACTCCTGTGACAGTCAGTGGTAACCAGGGACACACCTCCTGTGCCAGTGGTAACCAAGGACACCCCTCCTGTGACAATGGTACCCAGGGACAGCCCTCCTGTGACAGTCAGTGGTAACCATGAACACTCACATGTGACAGTCTGTGGTAACCAGGGACACACCACCTGGCCAGTGGTAACCAAGGACACCCCTCCTGTGACAGTCCGTGGTGACCAGGGACAAACCTCCTGTGCCAGCGGTAACCAAGGACACCCCTCCTGTGACAATGGTACGCAGGGAAAGCCCTCCTGTGACAGTCAGTGGTAAATATGAACACTCACCTGTGACAGTCTGTGGTAACCAGGGAAACCCACCTATGACATTCACAGTGCCAAGGGACACCGGCCTGTGACAGTCGGTGATAACCAGGGACACACCTCCTGTGACAGTCGGTGGTAAAGAGGAACACCCCTCCTGTGACAGTGGGAACTTGGGTCACACACATGTTACAGTCAGTGGTAACCAGGGAAACACACCTGTGACAGTGGTAACCAGGGACACCCCTCCTGTGACAGTCAGCGGTAACCATGTACACTTACCTGAGACAGTCGGTGGTAACTAGGGAAACACACCTATGACATTCACAGTGCACAGGGACACCTGCCCGTGACAGTCGGTGGTAACCAGGTACACAACTCCTGTGACAGTGGTAACCAGGGAAACCCACGTGCGACCATGGTAACCAAGGACACCCCTACTGTGACAGTCACTGGTAAACACGGACACCTCTCCTGTGACCGGGATTACCAGGGACACGCACATATGACAGTCGCTCGTAACCAGGGAAACCCACCTGCGACCATGGTAACCAAGGACACCCCTACTGTGACAGTCGCTGGTAACCACGGACACCTCTCCTGTGACCGGCATTACCAGCGACACGCACATATGACAGTCGGTGGTAACCAGGGAAACCCACCTGCGACCATGGTAACCAAGGACACCCCTCTTGTGACAGTCAATGGTAAGCAGGGACGCACATTCTGTGCCAGTGGTAACCAAGGACACGCCTCCTGTCACCATGGTACCCAGGGACAGCCCTCCGGTGACAGTCAGTGGTAACCATGTACACTCATCTGTGACAGTCGGTGGTAATCAGGGAAACCCAACTATGACATTCACAGTGCCCAGGGCCACCGGCCTGTGACAGTCGGTGGTAACCAGGAACACACCTCCTGTGACAGTCAGTGGTAACCAGGGACACACTCACCTGTGACAGTGGTAACCAAGACACCCCTCCTGTGACAGTCAGTGGTAACCAGGGACACACCTCCTGTGACAGTCAGTGGTAACCATGTACACTTACCTGTGACAGTCGGTGGTAACTAGGGAAACCCACCTATGACATTCACAGTGCCCAGGGACACCGGCCTGTGACAGACGGTGATAACCAGGGACACACCTCCTGTGACAGTCGGTGGTAAAGAGGAACACCCCTCCTGTGACAGTGGGAACTTGGGTCACACACATGTTACAGTCAGTGGTAACCAGAGAAACACACCTGTGACAGTGGTAACCAGGGACACCCCTCCTGTGACAGTCAGCGGTAACCATGTACACTTACCTGAGACAGTCGGTGGTAACTAGGGAAACACACCTATGACATTCACAGTGCACAGGGACACCTGCCCGTGACAGTCGGTGGTAACCAGGTACACAACTCCTGTGACAGTGGTAACCAGGGAAACCCACGTGCGACCATGGTAACCAAGGACACCCCTACTGTGACAGTCACTGGTAACCACGGACACCTCTCCTGTGACCGGGATTACCAGGGACACGCACATATGACAGTCGCTCGTAACCAGGGAAACCCACGTGCGACCATGGTAACCAAGGACACCCCTACTGTGACAGTCACTGGTAACCACGGACACCTCTCCTGTGACCGGGGTTACCAGCGACACGCACATATGACAGTCGGTGGTAACCAGGGAAACCCACCTATGACATTCACAGTGCCCAGGGACACCGGCCTGTGACAGTCGGTGGTAACCAGGGACACACCTCCTGTGACAGTCGGTGGTAAAGAGAACACCCTCTTGTGACAGTGGGAACTTGGGTCACACACATGTTACAGTCAGTGGTAACCAGGGAAACACACCTGTGACAGTGGTAACCAGGGACACCCCTCCTGTGACAGTCAGTGGTAACCATGTACACTTACCTGTGACAGTCGGTGGTAACTAGGGAAACACACATATGACATTCACAGTGCACAGGGACACCTGCCCGTGACAGTCGGTGGTAACCAGGAAAACACCTCCTGTGACAGTCAGTGGTAACCAGGGAAACCCACGTGCGACCATGGTAACCAAGGACACCCCTACTGTGACAGTCACTGGTAACCACGGACACCTCTCCTGTGACCGGGGTTACCAGCGACACGCACATATGACAGTCGGTGGTAACCAGGGAAACCCACCTATGACATTCACAGTGCCCAGGGACACCGGCCTGTGACAGTCGGTGGTAACCAGGGACACACCTCCTGTGACAGTCGGTGGTAAAGAGAACACCCTCTTGTGACAGTGGGAACTTGGGTCACACACATGTTACAGTCAGTGGTAACCAGGGAAACACACCTGTGACAGTGGTAACCAGGGACACCCCTCCTGTGACAGTCAGTGGTAACCATGTACACTTACCTGTGACAGTCGGTGGTAACTAGGGAAACACACATATGACATTCACAGTGCACAGGGACACCTGCCCGTGACAGTCGGTGGTAACCAGGAAAACACCTCCTGTGACAGTCAGTGGTAACCAGGGAAACCCACGTGCGACCATGGTAACCAAGGACACCCCTACTGTGACAGTCACTGGTAACCACGGACACCTCTCCTGTGACCGGGATTACCAGGGACACACACATATGACAGTCGCTCGTAACCAGGGAAACCCACCTGCGACCATAGTAACCAAGGACACCCCTACTGTGACAGTCGCTGGTAACCACGGACACCTCTCCTGTGACGGGTTTACCAGTGACACGCACATATGACAGTCGGTGGTAACCAGGGAAACCCACCTATGACATTCACAGTGCCCAGGGACACCAGCCTGTGACAGTCGGTGGTAACCAGGGACACACCTCCTGTGACAGTCGGTGGTAAAGAGAACACCCTCTTGTGACAGTGGGAACTTGGGTCACACACATGTTACATTCAGTGGTAACCAGGGAAACACACCTGTGACAGTGGTAACCAGGGACACCCCTCCTGTGACAGTCAGTGGTAACCATGTACACTTACCTGTGACAGTCGGTGGTAACTAGGGAAACACACATATGACATTCACAGTGCACAGGGACACCTGCCCGTGACAGTCGGTGGTAACCAGGAAAACACCTCCTGTGACAGTCAGTGGTAACCAGGGAAACCCACGTGCGACCATGGTAACCAAGGACACCCCTACTGTGACAGTCGCTGGTAACCACGGACACCTCTCCTGTGACCGGCGTTACCAGCGACACGCACATATGACAGTCGGTGGTAACCAGGGAAACCCACCTGCGACCATGGTAACCAAGGACACCCCTCTTGTGACAGTCAATGGTAAGCAGGGACACACATTCTGTGCCAGTGGTAACCAAGGACACGCCTCCTGTCACCATGGTACCCAGGGACAGCCCTCCGGTGACAGTCAGTGGTAACCATGTACACTCACCTGTGACAGTCGGTGGTAATCAGGGAAACCCAACTATGACATTCACAGTGCCCAGGGCCACCGGCCTGTGACAGTCGGTGGTAACCAGGAACACACCTCCTGTGACAGTCAGTGGTAACCAGGGACACACTCACCTGTGACAGTGGTAACCAAGACACCACTCCTGTGACAGTCAGTGGTAACCAGGGACACACCTCCTGTGCCAGTGGTAACCAAGGACACCCCTCCTGTGACAATGGTACCCAGGGACAGCCCTCCTGTGACAGTCAGTGGTAACCATGAACACTCACATGTGACAGTCTGTGGTAACCAGGGACACACCACCTGGCCAGTGGTAACCAAGGACACCCCTCCTGTGACAGTCCGTGGTGACCAGGGACAAACCTCCTGTGCCAGCGGTAACCAAGGACACCCCTCCTGTGACAATGGTACGCAGGGAAAGCCCTCCTGTGACAGTCAGTGGTAAATATGAACACTCACCTGTGACAGTCTGTGGTAACCAGGGAAACCCACCTATGACATTCACAGTGCCCAGGGACACCGGCCTGTGACAGTCGGTGATAACCAGGGACACACCTCCTGTGACAGTCGGTGGTAAAGAGGAACACCCCTCCTGTGACAGTGGGAACTTGGGTCACACACATGTTACAGTCAGTGGTAACCAGGGAAACACACCTGTGACAGTGGTAACCAGGGACACCCCTCCTGTGACAGTCAGCGGTAACCATGTACACTTACCTGAGACAGTCGGTGGTAACTAGGGAAACACACCTATGACATTCACAGTGCACAGGGACACCTGCCCGTGACAGTCGGTGGTAACCAGGTACACAACTCCTGTGACAGTGGTAACCAGGGAAACCCACGTGCGACCATGGTAACCAAGGACACCCCTACTGTGACAGTCACTGGTAAACACGGACACCTCTCCTGTGACCGGGATTACCAGGGACACGCACATATGACAGTCGCTCGTAACCAGGGAAACCCACCTGCGACCATGGTAACCAAGGACACCCCTACTGTGACAGTCGCTGGTAACCACGGACACCTCTCCTGTGACCGGCATTACCAGCGACACGCACATATGACAGTCGGTGGTAACCAGGGAAACCCACCTGCGACCATGGTAACCAAGGACACCCCTCTTGTGACAGTCAATGGTAAGCAGGGACGCACATTCTGTGCCAGTGGTAACCAAGGACACGCCTCCTGTCACCATGGTACCCAGGGACAGCCCTCCGGTGACAGTCAGTGGTAACCATGTACACTCATCTGTGACAGTCGGTGGTAATCAGGGAAACCCAACTATGACATTCACAGTGCCCAGGGCCACCGGCCTGTGACAGTCGGTGGTAACCAGGAACACACCTCCTGTGACAGTCAGTGGTAACCAGGGACACACTCACCTGTGACAGTGGTAACCAAGACACCCCTCCTGTGACAGTCAGTGGTAACCAGGGACACACCTCCTGTGACAGTCAGTGGTAACCATGTACACTTACCTGTGACAGTCGGTGGTAACTAGGGAAACCCACCTATGACATTCACAGTGCCCAGGGACACCGGCCTGTGACAGACGGTGATAACCAGGGACACACCTCCTGTGACAGTCGGTGGTAAAGAGGAACACCCCTCCTGTGACAGTGGGAACTTGGGTCACACACATGTTACAGTCAGTGGTAACCAGAGAAACACACCTGTGACAGTGGTAACCAGGGACACCCCTCCTGTGACAGTCAGCGGTAACCATGTACACTTACCTGAGACAGTCGGTGGTAACTAGGGAAACACACCTATGACATTCACAGTGCACAGGGACACCTGCCCGTGACAGTCGGTGGTAACCAGGTACACAACTCCTGTGACAGTGGTAACCAGGGAAACCCACGTGCGACCATGGTAACCAAGGACACCCCTACTGTGACAGTCACTGGTAACCACGGACACCTCTCCTGTGACCGGGATTACCAGGGACACGCACATATGACAGTCGCTCGTAACCAGGGAAACCCACGTGCGACCATGGTAACCAAGGACACCCCTACTGTGACAGTCACTGGTAACCACGGACACCTCTCCTGTGACCGGGGTTACCAGCGACACGCACATATGACAGTCGGTGGTAACCAGGGAAACCCACCTATGACATTCACAGTGCCCAGGGACACCGGCCTGTGACAGTCGGTGGTAACCAGGGACACACCTCCTGTGACAGTCGGTGGTAAAGAGAACACCCTCTTGTGACAGTGGGAACTTGGGTCACACACATGTTACAGTCAGTGGTAACCAGGGAAACACACCTGTGACAGTGGTAACCAGGGACACCCCTCCTGTGACAGTCAGTGGTAACCATGTACACTTACCTGTGACAGTCGGTGGTAACTAGGGAAACACACATATGACATTCACAGTGCACAGGGACACCTGCCCGTGACAGTCGGTGGTAACCAGGAAAACACCTCCTGTGACAGTCAGTGGTAACCAGGGAAACCCACGTGCGACCATGGTAACCAAGGACACCCCTACTGTGACAGTCACTGGTAACCACGGACACCTCTCCTGTGACCGGGGTTACCAGCGACACGCACATATGACAGTCGGTGGTAACCAGGGAAACCCACCTATGACATTCACAGTGCCCAGGGACACCGGCCTGTGACAGTCGGTGGTAACCAGGGACACACCTCCTGTGACAGTCGGTGGTAAAGAGGAACACCCCTCCTGTGACAGTGGGAACTTGGGTCACACACATGTTACAGTCAGTGGTAACCAGAGAAACACACCTGTGACAGTGGTAACCAGGGACACCCCTCCTGTGACAGTCAGCGGTAACCATGTACACTTACCTGAGACAGTCGGTGGTAACTAGGGAAACACACCTATGACATTCACAGTGCACAGGGACACCTGCCCGTGACAGTCGGTGGTAACCAGGTACACAACTCCTGTGACAGTGGTAACCAGGGAAACCCACGTGCGACCATGGTAACCAAGGACACCCCTACTGTGACAGTCACTGGTAACCACGGACACCTCTCCTGTGACCGGGATTACCAGGGACACGCACATATGACAGTCGCTCGTAACCAGGGAAACCCACCTGCGACCATGGTAACCAAGGACACCCCTACTGTGACAGTCACTGGTAACCACGGACACCTCTCCTGTGACCGGCGTTACCAGCGACACGCACATATGACAGTCGGTGGTAACCAGGGAAACCCACCTATGACATTCACAGTGCCCAGGGACACCGGCCTGTGACAGTCGGTAGTAACCAGGGACACACCTCCTGTGACAGTCGGTGGTAAAGAGAACACCCTCTTGTGACAGTGGGAACTTGGGTCACACACATGTTACAGTCAGTGGTAACCAGGGAAACACACCTGTGACAGTGGTAACCAGGGACACCCCTCCTGTGACAGTCAGTGGTAACCATGTACACTTACCTGTGACAGTCGGTGGTAACTAGGGAAACACACATATGACATTCACAGTGCACAGGGACACCTGCCCGTGACAGTCGGTGGTAACCAGGAAAACACCTCCTGTGACAGTCAGTGGTAACCAGGGAAACCCACGTGCGACCATGGTAACCAAGGACACCCCTACTGTGACAGTCACTGGTAACCACGGACACCTCTCCTGTGACCGGCGTTACCAGCGACACGCACATATGACAGTCGGTGATAACCAGGGAAACCCACCTGCGACCATGGTAACCAAGCACCCCCCTCTTGTGACAGTCAATGGTAAGCAGGGACACACATTCTGTGCCAGTGGTAACCAAGGACACGCCTCCTGTCACCATGGTACCCAGGGACAGCCCTCCGGTGACAGTCAGTGGTAACCATGTACACTCATCTGTGACAGTCGGTGGTAATCAGGGAAACCCAACTATGACATTCACAGTGCCCAGGGCCACCGACCTGTGACAGTCGGTGGTAACCAGGAACACACCTCCTGTGACAGTCAGTGGTAACCAGGGACACACTCACCTGTGACAGTGGTAACCAAGACACCCCTCCTGTGACAGTCAGTGGTAACCAGGGACACACCTCCTGTGCCAGTGGTAACCAAGGACACCCCTCCTGTGACAATGGTACCCAAGGACAGCCCTCCTGTGACAGTCAGTGGTAACCATGAACACTCACCTGTGACAGTCTGTGGTAACCAGGGAAACCCACCTATGACATTCACAGTGCCCAGGGACACCGGCCTGTGACAGTCGGTGGTAACCAGGAACACACCTCCTGTGACAGTCTGTGGTAACCAGGGACACACCACCTGGCCAGTGGTAACCAAGGACACCCCTCCTGTGACAGTCCGTGGTGACCAGGGACAAACCTCCTGTGCAAGCGGTAACCAAGGACACCCCTCCTGTGACAATGGTACGCAGGGAAAGCCCTCCTGTGACAGTCAGTGGTAAACATGAGCACTCACCTGTGACAGTCTGTGGTAACCAGGGAAACCCACCTATGACATTCACAGTGCCCAGGGACACCGGCCTGTGACAGTCGGTGATAACCAGGGACACACCTCCTGTGACAGTCGGTGGTAAAGAGGAACACCCCTCCTGTGACAGTGGGAACTTGGGTCACACACATGTTACAGTCAGTGGTAACCAGGGAAACACACCTGTGACAGTGGTAACCAGGGACACCCCTCCTGTGACAGTCAGCGGTAACCATGTACACTTACCTGAGACAGTCGGTGGTAACTAGGGAAACACACCTATGACATTCACAGTGCACAGGGACACCTGCCCGTGACAGTCGGTGGTAACCAGGTACACAACTCCTGTGACAGTGGTAACCAGGGAAACCCACGTGCGACCATGGTAACCAAGGACACCCCTACTGTGACAGTCACTGGTAACCACGGACACCTCTCCTGTGACCGGGGTTACCAGCGACACGCACATATGACAGTCGGTGGTAACCAGGGAAACCCACCTATGACATTCACAGTGCCCAGGGACACCGGCCTGTGACAGTCGGTAGTAACCAGGGACACACCTCCTGTGACAGTCGGTGGTAAAGAGAACACCCTCTTGTGACAGTGGGAACTTGGGTCACACACATGTTACAGTCAGTGGTAACCAGGGAAACACACCTGTGACAGTGGTATCCAGGGACACCCCTCCTGTGACAGTCAGTGGTAACCATGTACACTTACCTGTGACAGTCGGTGGTAACTAGGGAAACACACATATGACATTCACAGTGCACAGGGACACCTGCCCGTGACAGTCGGTGGTAACCAGGAAAACACCTCCTGTGACAGTCAGTGGTAACCAGGGAAACCCACGTGCGACCATGGTAACCAAGGACACCCCTACTGTGACAGTCACTGGTAACCACGGACACCTCTCCTGTGACCGGCGTTACCAGCGACACGCACATATGACAGTCGGTGATAACCAGGGAAACCCACCTGCGACCATGGTAACCAAGCACCCCCCTCTTGTGACAGTCAATGGTAAGCAGGGACACACATTCTGTGCCAGTGGTAACCAAGGACACGCCTCCTGTCACCATGGTACCCAGGGACAGCCCTCCGGTGACAGTCAGTGGTAACCATGTACACTCATCTGTGACAGTCGGTGGTAATCAGGGAAACCCAACTATGACATTCACAGTGCCCAGGGCCACCGACCTGTGACAGTCGGTGGTAACCAGGAACACACCTCCTGTGACAGTCAGTGGTAACCAGGGACACACTCACCTGTGACAGTGGTAACCAAGACACCCCTCCTGTGACAGTCAGTGGTAACCAGGGACACACCTCCTGTGCCAGTGGTAACCAAGGACACCCCTCCTGTGACAATGGTACCCAAGGACAGCCCTCCTGTGACAGTCAGTGGTAACCATGAACACTCAACTGTGACAGTCTGTGGTAACCAGGGAAACCCACCTATGACATTCACAGTGCCCAGGGACACCGGCCTGTGACAGTCGGTGGTAACCAGGAACACACCTCCTGTGACAGTCTGTGGTAACCAGGGACACACCACCTGGCCAGTGGTAACCAAGGACACCCCTCCTGTGACAGTCCGTGGTGACCAGGGACAAACCTCCTGTGCCAGCGGTAACCAAGGACACCCCTCCTGTGACAATGGTACGCAGGGAAAGCCCTCCTGTGACAGTCAGTGGTAAACATGAGCACTCACCTGTGACAGTCTGTGGTAACCAGGGAAACCCACCTATGACATTCACAGTGCCCAGGGACACCGGCCTGTGACAGTCGGTGATAACCAGGGACACACCTCCTGTGACAGTCGGTGGTAAAGAGGAACACCCCTCCTGTGACAGTGGGAACTTGGGTCACACACATGTTACAGTCAGTGGTAACCAGGGAAACACACCTGTGACAGTGGTAACCAGGGACACCCCTCCTGTGACAGTCAGCGGTAACCATGTACACTTACCTGAGACAGTCGGTGGTAACTAGGGAAACACACCTATGACATTCACAGTGCACAGGGACACCTGCCCGTGACAGTCGGTGGTAACCAGGTACACAACTCCTGTGACAGTGGTAACCAGGGAATCCCACGTGCGACCATGGTAACCAAGGACACCCCTACTGTGACAGTCACTGGTAACCACGGACACCTCTCCTGTGACCGGGATTACCAGGGACACGCACATATGACAGTCGCTCGTAACCAGGGAAACCCACGTGCGACCATGGTAACCAAGGACACCCCTACTGTGACAGTCACTGGTAACCACGGACACCTCTCCTGTGACCGGCGTTACCAGCGACACGCACATATGACAGTCGGTGGTAACCAGGGAAACCCACCTGCGACCATGGTAACCAAGGACACCCCTCTTGTGACAGTCAATGGTAAGCAGGGACACACATTCTGTGCCAGTGGTAACCAAGGACACGCCTCCTGTCACCATGGTACCCAGGGACAGCCCTCCGGTGACAGTCAGTGGTAACCATGTACACTCATCTGTGACAGTCGGTGGTAATCAGGGAAACCCAACTATGACATTCACAGTGCCCAGGGCCACCGGCCTGTGACAGTCGGTGGTAACCAGGAACACACCTCCTGTGACAGTCAGTGGTAACCAGGGACACACTCACCTGTGACAGTGGTAACCAAGACACCCCTCCTGTGACAGTCAGTGGTAACCAGGGACACACCTCCTGTGCCAGTGGTAACCAAGGACACCCCTCCTGTGACAATGGTACCCAGGGACAGCCCTCCTGTGACAGTCAGTGGTAACCATGAACACTCAACTGTGACAGTCTGTGGTAACCAGGGAAACCCACCTATGACATTCACAGTGCCCAGGGACACCGGCCTGTGACAGTCGGTGGTAACCAGGAACACACCTCCTGTGACAGTCTGTGGTAACCAGGGACACACCACCTGGCCAGTGGTAACCAAGGACACCCCTCCTGTGACAGTCCGTGGTGACCAGGGACAAACCTCCTGTGCCAGCGGTAACCAAGGACACCCCTCCTGTGACAATGGTACGCAGGGAAAGCCCTCCTGTGACAGTCAGTGGTAAACATGAGCACTCACCTGTGACAGTCTGTGGTAACCAGGGAAACCCACCTATGACATTCACAGTGCCCAGGGACACCGGCCTGTGACAGTCGGTGATAACCAGGGACACACCTCCTGTGACAGTCGGTGGTAAAGAGGAACACCCCTCCTGTGACAGTGGGAACTTGGGTCACACACATGTTACAGTCAGTGGTAACCAGGGAAACACACCTGTGACAGTGGTAACCAGGGACACCCCTCCTGTGACAGTCAGCGGTAACCATGTACACTTACCTGAGACAGTCGGTGGTAACTAGGGAAACACACCTATGACATTCACAGTGCACAGGGACACCTGCCCGTGACAGTCGGTGGTAACCAGGTACACAACTCCTGTGACAGTGGTAACCAGGGAAACCCACGTGCGACCATGGTAACCAAGGACACCCCTACTGTGACAGTCACTGGTAACCACGGACACCTCTCCTGTGACCGGGATTACCAGGGACACGCACATATGACAGTCGCTCGTAACCAGGGAAACCCACCTGCGACCATGGTAACCAAGGACACCCCTACTGTGACAGTCACTGGTAACCACGGACACCTCTCCTGTGACCGGCGTTACCAGCGACACGCACATATGACAGTCGGTGGTAACCAGGGAAACCCACCTGCGACCATGGTAACCAAGCACCCCCCTCTTGTGAAAGTCAATGGTAAGCAGGGACACACATTCTGTGCCAGTGGTAACCAAGGACACGCCTCCTGTCACCATGGTACCCAGGGACAGCCCTCCGGTGACAGTCAGTGGTAACCATGTACACTCACCTGTGACAGTCGGTGGTAACCAGGGAAACCCACCTATGACATTCACAGTGCCCAGGGACACCGGCCTGTGACAGTCGGTGGTAACCAGGGACACACCTCCTGTGACAGTCGGTGGTAAAGAGAACACCCTCTTGTGACAGTGGGAACTTGGGTCACACACATGTTACAGTCAGTGGTAACCAGGGAAACACACCTGTGACAGTGGTAACCAGGGACACCCCTCCTGTGACAGTCAGCGGTAACCATGTACACTTACCTGAGACAGTCGGTGGTAACTAGGGAAACACACCTATGACATTCACAGTGCACAGGGACACCTGCCCGTGACAGTCGGTGGTAACCAGGTACACAACTCCTGTGACAGTGGTAACCAGGGAAACCCACGTGCGACCATGGTAACCAAGGACACCCCTACTGTGACAGTCACTGGTAACCACGGACACCTCTCCTGTGACCGGGATTACCAGGGACACGCACATATGACAGTCGCTCGTAACCAGGGAAACCCACCTGCGACCATGGTAACCAAGGACACCCCTACTGTGACAGTCGCTGGTAACCACGGACACCTCTCCTGTGACCGGCGTTACCAGCGACACGCACATATGACAGTCGGTGGTAACCAGGGAAACCCACCTGCGACCATGGTAACCAAGGACACCCCTCTTGTGACAGTCAATGGTAAGCAGGGACACACATTCTGTGCCAGTGGTAACCAAGGACACGCCTCCTGTAACCATGGTAACCAGGGACAGCCCTCCGGTGACAGTCAATGGTAACCATGTACACTCATCTGTGACAGTCGGTGGTAATCAGGGAAACCCAACTATGACATTCACAGTGCCCAGGGCCACCGGCCTGTGACAGTCGGTGGTAACCAGGAACACACCTCCTGTGACAGTCAGTGGTAACCAGGGACACACTCACCTGTGACAGTGGTAACCAAGACACCCCTCCTGTGACAGTCAGTGGTAACCAGGGACACACCTCCTGTGCCAGTGGTAACCAAGGACACCCCTCCTGTGACAATGGTACCCAAGGACAGCCCTCCTGTGACAGTCAGTGGTAACCAGGGACACACTCACCTGTGACAGTGGTAACCAAGACACCCCTCCTGTGACAGTCAGTGGTAACCAGGGACACACCTCCTGTGACAGTCAGTGGTAACCATGTACACTTACCTGTGACAGTCGGTGGTAACTAGGGAAACCCACCTATGACATTCACAGTGCCCAGGGACACCGGCCTGTGACAGACGGTGATAACCAGGGACACACCTCCTGTGACAGTCGGTGGTAAAGAGGAACACCCCTCCTGTGACAGTGGGAACTTGGGTCACACACATGTTACAGTCAGTGGTAACCAGAGAAACACACCTGTGACAGTGGTAACCAGGGACACCCCTCCTGTGACAGTCAGCGGTAACCATGTACACTTACCTGAGACAGTCGGTGGTAACTAGGGAAACACACCTATGACATTCACAGTGCACAGGGACACCTGCCCGTGACAGTCGGTGGTAACCAGGTACACAACTCCTGTGACAGTGGTAACCAGGGAAACCCACGTGCGACCATGGTAACCAAGGACACCCCTACTGTGACAGTCACTGGTAACCACGGACACCTCTCCTGTGACCGGGATTACCAGGGACACGCACATATGACAGTCGCTCGTAACCAGGGAAACCCACGTGCGACCATGGTAACCAAGGACACCCCTACTGTGACAGTCACTGGTAACCACGGACACCTCTCCTGTGACCGGGGTTACCAGCGACACGCACATATGACAGTCGGTGGTAACCAGGGAAACCCACCTATGACATTCACAGTGCCCAGGGACACCGGCCTGTGACAGTCGGTGGTAACCAGGGACACACCTCCTGTGACAGTCGGTGGTAAAGAGAACACCCTCTTGTGACAGTGGGAACTTGGGTCACACACATGTTACAGTCAGTGGTAACCAGGGAAACACACCTGTGACAGTGGTAACCAGGGACACCCCTCCTGTGACAGTCAGTGGTAACCATGTACACTTACCTGTGACAGTCGGTGGTAACTAGGGAAACACACATATGACATTCACAGTGCACAGGGACACCTGCCCGTGACAGTCGGTGGTAACCAGGAAAACACCTCCTGTGACAGTCAGTGGTAACCAGGGAAACCCACGTGCGACCATGGTAACCAAGGACACCCCTACTGTGACAGTCACTGGTAACCACGGACACCTCTCCTGTGACCGGGGTTACCAGCGACACGCACATATGACAGTCGGTGGTAACCAGGGAAACCCACCTATGACATTCACAGTGCCCAGGGACACCGGCCTGTGACAGTCGGTGGTAACCAGGGACACACCTCCTGTGACAGTCGGTGGTAAAGAGGAACACCCCTCCTGTGACAGTGGGAACTTGGGTCACACACATGTTACAGTCAGTGGTAACCAGAGAAACACACCTGTGACAGTGGTAACCAGGGACACCCCTCCTGTGACAGTCAGCGGTAACCATGTACACTTACCTGAGACAGTCGGTGGTAACTAGGGAAACACACCTATGACATTCACAGTGCACAGGGACACCTGCCCGTGACAGTCGGTGGTAACCAGGTACACAACTCCTGTGACAGTGGTAACCAGGGAAACCCACGTGCGACCATGGTAACCAAGGACACCCCTACTGTGACAGTCACTGGTAACCACGGACACCTCTCCTGTGACCGGGATTACCAGGGACACGCACATATGACAGTCGCTCGTAACCAGGGAAACCCACGTGCGACCATGGTAACCAAGGACACCCCTACTGTGACAGTCACTGGTAACCACGGACACCTCTCCTGTGACCGGGGTTACCAGCGACACGCACATATGACAGTCGGTGGTAACCAGGGAAACCCACCTATGACATTCACAGTGCCCAGGGACACCGGCCTGTGACAGTCGGTAGTAACCAGGGACACACCTCCTGTGACAGTCGGTGGTAAAGAGAACACCCTCTTGTGACAGTGGGAACTTGGGTCACACACATGTTACAGTCAGTGGTAACCAGGGAAACACACCTGTGACAGTGGTAACCAGGGACACCCCTCCTGTGACAGTCAGTGGTAACCATGTACACTTACCTGTGACAGTCGGTGGTAACTAGGGAAACACACATATGACATTCACAGTGCACAGGGACACCTGCCCGTGACAGTCGGTGGTAACCAGGAAAACACCTCCTGTGACAGTCAGTGGTAACCAGGGAAACCCACGTGCGACCATGGTAACCAAGGACACCCCTACTGTGACAGTCACTGGTAACCACGGACACCTCTCCTGTGACCGGCGTTACCAGCGACACGCACATATGACAGTCGGTGATAACCAGGGAAACCCACCTGCGACCATGGTAACCAAGCACCCCCCTCTTGTGACAGTCAATGGTAAGCAGGGACACACATTCTGTGCCAGTGGTAACCAAGGACACGCCTCCTGTCACCATGGTACCCAGGGACAGCCCTCCGGTGACAGTCAGTGGTAACCATGTACACTCATCTGTGACAGTCGGTGGTAATCAGGGAAACCCAACTATGACATTCACAGTGCCCAGGGCCACCGACCTGTGACAGTCGGTGGTAACCAGGAACACACCTCCTGTGACAGTCAGTGGTAACCAGGGACACACTCACCTGTGACAGTGGTAACCAAGACACCCCTCCTGTGACAGTCAGTGGTAACCAGGGACACACCTCCTGTGCCAGTGGTAACCAAGGACACCCCTCCTGTGACAATGGTACCCAAGGACAGCCCTCCTGTGACAGTCAGTGGTAACCATGAACACTCAACTGTGACAGTCTGTGGTAACCAGGGAAACCCACCTATGACATTCACAGTGCCCAGGGACACCGGCCTGTGACAGTCGGTGGTAACCAGGAACACACCTCCTGTGACAGTCTGTGGTAACCAGGGACACACCACCTGGCCAGTGGTAACCAAGGACACCCCTCCTGTGACAGTCCGTGGTGACCAGGGACAAACCTCCTGTGCCAGCGGTAACCAAGGACACCCCTCCTGTGACAATGGTACGCAGGGAAAGCCCTCCTGTGACAGTCAGTGGTAAACATGAGCACTCACCTGTGACAGTCTGTGGTAACCAGGGAAACCCACCTATGACATTCACAGTGCCCAGGGACACCGGCCTGTGACAGTCGGTGATAACCAGGGACACACCTCCTGTGACAGTCGGTGGTAAAGAGGAACACCCCTCCTGTGACAGTGGGAACTTGGGTCACACACATGTTACAGTCAGTGGTAACCAGGGAAACACACCTGTGACAGTGGTAACCAGGGACACCCCTCCTGTGACAGTCAGCGGTAACCATGTACACTTACCTGAGACAGTCGGTGGTAACTAGGGAAACACACCTATGACATTCACAGTGCACAGGGACACCTGCCCGTGACAGTCGGTGGTAACCAGGTACACAACTCCTGTGACAGTGGTAACCAGGGAATCCCACGTGCGACCATGGTAACCAAGGACACCCCTACTGTGACAGTCACTGGTAACCACGGACACCTCTCCTGTGACCGGGATTACCAGGGACACGCACATATGACAGTCGCTCGTAACCAGGGAAACCCACGTGCGACCATGGTAACCAAGGACACCCCTACTGTGACAGTCACTGGTAACCACGGACACCTCTCCTGTGACCGGCGTTACCAGCGACACGCACATATGACAGTCGGTGGTAACCAGGGAAACCCACCTGCGACCATGGTAACCAAGGACACCCCTCTTGTGACAGTCAATGGTAAGCAGGGACACACATTCTGTGCCAGTGGTAACCAAGGACACGCCTCCTGTCACCATGGTACCCAGGGACAGCCCTCCGGTGACAGTCAGTGGTAACCATGTACACTCATCTGTGACAGTCGGTGGTAATCAGGGAAACCCAACTATGACATTCACAGTGCCCAGGGCCACCGGCCTGTGACAGTCGGTGGTAACCAGGAACACACCTCCTGTGACAGTCAGTGGTAACCAGGGACACACTCACCTGTGACAGTGGTAACCAAGACACCCCTCCTGTGACAGTCAGTGGTAACCAGGGACACACCTCCTGTGCCAGTGGTAACCAAGGACACCCCTCCTGTGACAATGGTACCCAGGGACAGCCCTCCTGTGACAGTCAGTGGTAACCATGAACACTCAACTGTGACAGTCTGTGGTAACCAGGGAAACCCACCTATGACATTCACAGTGCCCAGGGACACCGGCCTGTGACAGTCGGTGGTAACCAGGAACACACCTCCTGTGACAGTCTGTGGTAACCAGGGACACACCACCTGGCCAGTGGTAACCAAGGACACCCCTCCTGTGACAGTCCGTGGTGACCAGGGACAAACCTCCTGTGCCAGCGGTAACCAAGGACACCCCTCCTGTGACAATGGTACGCAGGGAAAGCCCTCCTGTGACAGTCAGTGGTAAACATGAGCACTCACCTGTGACAGTCTGTGGTAACCAGGGAAACCCACCTATGACATTCACAGTGCCCAGGGACACCGGCCTGTGACAGTCGGTGATAACCAGGGACACACCTCCTGTGACAGTCGGTGGTAAAGAGGAACACCCCTCCTGTGACAGTGGGAACTTGGGTCACACACATGTTACAGTCAGTGGTAACCAGGGAAACACACCTGTGACAGTGGTAACCAGGGACACCCCTCCTGTGACAGTCAGCGGTAACCATGTACACTTACCTGAGACAGTCGGTGGTAACTAGGGAAACACACCTATGACATTCACAGTGCACAGGGACACCTGCCCGTGACAGTCGGTGGTAACCAGGTACACAACTCCTGTGACAGTGGTAACCAGGGAAACCCACGTGCGACCATGGTAACCAAGGACACCCCTACTGTGACAGTCACTGGTAACCACGGACACCTCTCCTGTGACCGGGATTACCAGGGACACGCACATATGACAGTCGCTCGTAACCAGGGAAACCCACCTGCGACCATGGTAACCAAGGACACCCCTACTGTGACAGTCACTGGTAACCACGGACACCTCTCCTGTGACCGGCGTTACCAGCGACACGCACATATGACAGTCGGTGGTAACCAGGGAAACCCACCTGCGACCATGGTAACCAAGCACCCCCCTCTTGTGAAAGTCAATGGTAAGCAGGGACACACATTCTGTGCCAGTGGTAACCAAGGACACGCCTCCTGTCACCATGGTACCCAGGGACAGCCCTCCGGTGACAGTCAGTGGTAACCATGTACACTCACCTGTGACAGTCGGTGGTAACCAGGGAAACCCACCTATGACATTCACAGTGCCCAGGGACACCGGCCTGTGACAGTCGGTGGTAACCAGGGACACACCTCCTGTGACAGTCGGTGGTAAAGAGAACACCCTCTTGTGACAGTGGGAACTTGGGTCACACACATGTTACAGTCAGTGGTAACCAGGGAAACACACCTGTGACAGTGGTAACCAGGGACACCCCTCCTGTGACAGTCAGCGGTAACCATGTACACTTACCTGAGACAGTCGGTGGTAACTAGGGAAACACACCTATGACATTCACAGTGCACAGGGACACCTGCCCGTGACAGTCGGTGGTAACCAGGTACACAACTCCTGTGACAGTGGTAACCAGGGAAACCCACGTGCGACCATGGTAACCAAGGACACCCCTACTGTGACAGTCACTGGTAACCACGGACACCTCTCCTGTGACCGGGATTACCAGGGACACGCACATATGACAGTCGCTCGTAACCAGGGAAACCCACCTGCGACCATGGTAACCAAGGACACCCCTACTGTGACAGTCGCTGGTAACCACGGACACCTCTCCTGTGACCGGCGTTACCAGCGACACGCACATATGACAGTCGGTGGTAACCAGGGAAACCCACCTGCGACCATGGTAACCAAGGACACCCCTCTTGTGACAGTCAATGGTAAGCAGGGACACACATTCTGTGCCAGTGGTAACCAAGGACACGCCTCCTGTAACCATGGTAACCAGGGACAGCCCTCCGGTGACAGTCAATGGTAACCATGTACACTCATCTGTGACAGTCGGTGGTAATCAGGGAAACCCAACTATGACATTCACAGTGCCCAGGGCCACCGGCCTGTGACAGTCGGTGGTAACCAGGAACACACCTCCTGTGACAGTCAGTGGTAACCAGGGACACACTCACCTGTGACAGTGGTAACCAAGACACCCCTCCTGTGACAGTCAGTGGTAACCAGGGACACACCTCCTGTGCCAGTGGTAACCAAGGACACCCCTCCTGTGACAATGGTACCCAAGGACAGCCCTCCTGTGACAGTCAGTGGTAACCAGGGACACACTCACCTGTGACAGTGGTAACCAAGACACCCCTCCTGTGACAGTCAGTGGTAACCAGGGACACACCTCCTGTGACAGTCAGTGGTAACCATGTACACTTACCTGTGACAGTCGGTGGTAACTAGGGAAACCCACCTATGACATTCACAGTGCCCAGGGACACCGGCCTGTGACAGACGGTGATAACCAGGGACACACCTCCTGTGACAGTCGGTGGTAAAGAGGAACACCCCTCCTGTGACAGTGGGAACTTGGGTCACACACATGTTACAGTCAGTGGTAACCAGAGAAACACACCTGTGACAGTGGTAACCAGGGACACCCCTCCTGTGACAGTCAGCGGTAACCATGTACACTTACCTGAGACAGTCGGTGGTAACTAGGGAAACACACCTATGACATTCACAGTGCACAGGGACACCTGCCCGTGACAGTCGGTGGTAACCAGGTACACAACTCCTGTGACAGTGGTAACCAGGGAAACCCACGTGCGACCATGGTAACCAAGGACACCCCTACTGTGACAGTCACTGGTAACCACGGACACCTCTCCTGTGACCGGGATTACCAGGGACACGCACATATGACAGTCGCTCGTAACCAGGGAAACCCACGTGCGACCATGGTAACCAAGGACACCCCTACTGTGACAGTCACTGGTAACCACGGACACCTCTCCTGTGACCGGGGTTACCAGCGACACGCACATATGACAGTCGGTGGTAACCAGGGAAACCCACCTATGACATTCACAGTGCCCAGGGACACCGGCCTGTGACAGTCGGTGGTAACCAGGGACACACCTCCTGTGACAGTCGGTGGTAAAGAGAACACCCTCTTGTGACAGTGGGAACTTGGGTCACACACATGTTACAGTCAGTGGTAACCAGGGAAACACACCTGTGACAGTGGTAACCAGGGACACCCCTCCTGTGACAGTCAGTGGTAACCATGTACACTTACCTGTGACAGTCGGTGGTAACTAGGGAAACACACATATGACATTCACAGTGCACAGGGACACCTGCCCGTGACAGTCGGTGGTAACCAGGAAAACACCTCCTGTGACAGTCAGTGGTAACCAGGGAAACCCACGTGCGACCATGGTAACCAAGGACACCCCTACTGTGACAGTCACTGGTAACCACGGACACCTCTCCTGTGACCGGGGTTACCAGCGACACGCACATATGACAGTCGGTGGTAACCAGGGAAACCCACCTATGACATTCACAGTGCCCAGGGACACCGGCCTGTGACAGTCGGTGGTAACCAGGGACACACCTCCTGTGACAGTCGGTGGTAAAGAGGAACACCCCTCCTGTGACAGTGGGAACTTGGGTCACACACATGTTACAGTCAGTGGTAACCAGAGAAACACACCTGTGACAGTGGTAACCAGGGACACCCCTCCTGTGACAGTCAGCGGTAACCATGTACACTTACCTGAGACAGTCGGTGGTAACTAGGGAAACACACCTATGACATTCACAGTGCACAGGGACACCTGCCCGTGACAGTCGGTGGTAACCAGGTACACAACTCCTGTGACAGTGGTAACCAGGGAAACCCACGTGCGACCATGGTAACCAAGGACACCCCTACTGTGACAGTCACTGGTAACCACGGACACCTCTCCTGTGACCGGGATTACCAGGGACACGCACATATGACAGTCGCTCGTAACCAGGGAAACCCACGTGCGACCATGGTAACCAAGGACACCCCTACTGTGACAGTCACTGGTAACCACGGACACCTCTCCTGTGACCGGGGTTACCAGCGACACGCACATATGACAGTCGGTGGTAACCAGGGAAACCCACCTATGACATTCACAGTGCCCAGGGACACCGGCCTGTGACAGTCGGTAGTAACCAGGGACACACCTCCTGTGACAGTCGGTGGTAAAGAGAACACCCTCTTGTGACAGTGGGAACTTGGGTCACACACATGTTACAGTCAGTGGTAACCAGGGAAACACACCTGTGACAGTGGTAACCAGGGACACCCCTCCTGTGACAGTCAGTGGTAACCATGTACACTTACCTGTGACAGTCGGTGGTAACTAGGGAAACACACATATGACATTCACAGTGCACAGGGACACCTGCCCGTGACAGTCGGTGGTAACCAGGAAAACACCTCCTGTGACAGTCAGTGGTAACCAGGGAAACCCACGTGCGACCATGGTAACCAAGGACACCCCTACTGTGACAGTCACTGGTAACCACGGACACCTCTCCTGTGACCGGCGTTACCAGCGACACGCACATATGACAGTCGGTGATAACCAGGGAAACCCACCTGCGACCATGGTAACCAAGCACCCCCCTCTTGTGACAGTCAATGGTAAGCAGGGACACACATTCTGTGCCAGTGGTAACCAAGGACACGCCTCCTGTCACCATGGTACCCAGGGACAGCCCTCCGGTGACAGTCAGTGGTAACCATGTACACTCATCTGTGACAGTCGGTGGTAATCAGGGAAACCCAACTATGACATTCACAGTGCCCAGGGCCACCGGCCTGTGACAGTCGGTGGTAACCAGGAACACACCTCCTGTGACAGTCAGTGGTAACCAGGGACACACTCACCTGTGACAGTGGTAACCAAGACACCCCTCCTGTGACAGTCAGTGGTAACCAGGGACACACCTCCTGTGCCAGTGGTAACCAAGGACACCCCTCCTGTGACAATGGTACCCAAGGACAGCCCTCCTGTGACAGTCAGTGGTAACCATGAACACTCACCTGTGACAGTCTGTGGTAACCAGGGAAACCCACCTATGACATTCACAGTGCCCAGGGACACCGGCCTGTGACAGTCGGTGGTAACCAGGAACACACCTCCTGTGACAGTCTGTGGTAACCAGGGACACACCACCTGGCCAGTGGTAACCAAGGACACCCCTCCTGTGACAGTCCGTGGTGACCAGGGACAAACCTCCTGTGCAAGCGGTAACCAAGGACACCCCTCCTGTGACAATGGTACGCAGGGAAAGCCCTCCTGTGACAGTCAGTGGTAAACATGAGCACTCACCTGTGACAGTCTGTGGTAACCAGGGAAACCCACCTATGACATTCACAGTGCCCAGGGACACCGGCCTGTGACAGTCGGTGATAACCAGGGACACACCTCCTGTGACAGTCGGTGGTAAAGAGGAACACCCCTCCTGTGACAGTGGGAACTTGGGTCACACACATGTTACAGTCAGTGGTAACCAGGGAAACACACCTGTGACAGTGGTAACCAGGGACACCCCTCCTGTGACAGTCAGCGGTAACCATGTACAATTACCTGAGACAGTCGGTGGTAACTAGGGAAACACACCTATGACATTCACAGTGCACAGGGACACCTGCCCGTGACAGTCGGTGGTAACCAGGTACACAACTCCTGTGACAGTGGTAACCAGGGAAACCCACGTGCGACCATGGTAACCAAGGACACCCCTACTGTGACAGTCACTGGTAACCACGGACACCTCTCCTGTGACCGGGGTTACCAGCGACACGCACATATGACAGTCGGTGGTAACCAGGGAAACCCACCTATGACATTCACAGTGCCCAGGGACACCGGCCTGTGACAGTCGGTAGTAACCAGGGACACACCTCCTGTGACAGTCGGTGGTAAAGAGAACACCCTCTTGTGACAGTGGGAACTTGGGTCACACACATGTTACAGTCAGTGGTAACCAGGGAAACACACCTGTGACAGTGGTAACCAGGGACACCCCTCCTGTGACAGTCAGTGGTAACCATGTACACTTACCTGTGACAGTCGGTGGTAACTAGGGAAACACACATATGACATTCACAGTGCACAGGGACACCTGCCCGTGACAGTCGGTGGTAACCAGGAAAACACCTCCTGTGACAGTCAGTGGTAACCAGGGAAACCCACGTGCGACCATGGTAACCAAGGACACCCCTACTGTGACAGTCACTGGTAACCACGGACACCTCTCCTGTGACCGGCGTTACCAGCGACACGCACATATGACAGTCGGTGATAACCAGGGAAACCCACCTGCGACCATGGTAACCAAGCACCCCCCTCTTGTGACAGTCAATGGTAAGCAGGGACACACATTCTGTGCCAGTGGTAACCAAGGACACGCCTCCTGTCACCATGGTACCCAGGGACAGCCCTCCGGTGACAGTCAGTGGTAACCATGTACACTCATCTGTGACAGTCGGTGGTAATCAGGGAAACCCAACTATGACATTCACAGTGCCCAGGGCCACCGACCTGTGACAGTCGGTGGTAACCAGGAACACACCTCCTGTGACAGTCAGTGGTAACCAGGGACACACTCACCTGTGACAGTGGTAACCAAGACACCCCTCCTGTGACAGTCAGTGGTAACCAGGGACACACCTCCTGTGCCAGTGGTAACCAAGGACACCCCTCCTGTGACAATGGTACCCAAGGACAGCCCTCCTGTGACAGTCAGTGGTAACCATGAACACTCAACTGTGACAGTCTGTGGTAACCAGGGAAACCCACCTATGACATTCACAGTGCCCAGGGACACCGGCCTGTGACAGTCGGTGGTAACCAGGAACACACCTCCTGTGACAGTCTGTGGTAACCAGGGACACACCACCTGGCCAGTGGTAACCAAGGACACCCCTCCTGTGACAGTCCGTGGTGACCAGGGACAAACCTCCTGTGCCAGCGGTAACCAAGGACACCCCTCCTGTGACAATGGTACGCAGGGAAAGCCCTCCTGTGACAGTCAGTGGTAAACATGAGCACTCACCTGTGACAGTCTGTGGTAACCAGGGAAACCCACCTATGACATTCACAGTGCCCAGGGACACCGGCCTGTGACAGTCGGTGATAACCAGGGACACACCTCCTGTGACAGTCGGTGGTAAAGAGGAACACCCCTCCTGTGACAGTGGGAACTTGGGTCACACACATGTTACAGTCAGTGGTAACCAGGGAAACACACCTGTGACAGTGGTAACCAGGGACACCCCTCCTGTGACAGTCAGCGGTAACCATGTACACTTACCTGAGACAGTCGGTGGTAACTAGGGAAACACACCTATGACATTCACAGTGCACAGGGACACCTGCCCGTGACAGTCGGTGGTAACCAGGTACACAACTCCTGTGACAGTGGTAACCAGGGAATCCCACGTGCGACCATGGTAACCAAGGACACCCCTACTGTGACAGTCACTGGTAACCACGGACACCTCTCCTGTGACCGGGATTACCAGGGACACGCACATATGACAGTCGCTCGTAACCAGGGAAACCCACGTGCGACCATGGTAACCAAGGACACCCCTACTGTGACAGTCACTGGTAACCACGGACACCTCTCCTGTGACCGGCGTTACCAGCGACACGCACATATGACAGTCGGTGGTAACCAGGGAAACCCACCTGCGACCATGGTAACCAAGGACACCCCTCTTGTGACAGTCAATGGTAAGCAGGGACACACATTCTGTGCCAGTGGTAACCAAGGACACGCCTCCTGTCACCATGGTACCCAGGGACAGCCCTCCGGTGACAGTCAGTGGTAACCATGTACACTCATCTGTGACAGTCGGTGGTAATCAGGGAAACCCAACTATGACATTCACAGTGCCCAGGGCCACCGGCCTGTGACAGTCGGTGGTAACCAGGAACACACCTCCTGTGACAGTCAGTGGTAACCAGGGACACACTCACCTGTGACAGTGGTAACCAAGACACCCCTCCTGTGACAGTCAGTGGTAACCAGGGACACACCTCCTGTGCCAGTGGTAACCAAGGACACCCCTCCTGTGACAATGGTACCCAGGGACAGCCCTCCTGTGACAGTCAGTGGTAACCATGAACACTCAACTGTGACAGTCTGTGGTAACCAGGGAAACCCACCTATGACATTCACAGTGCCCAGGGACACCGGCCTGTGACAGTCGGTGGTAACCAGGAACACACCTCCTGTGACAGTCTGTGGTAACCAGGGACACACCACCTGGCCAGTGGTAACCAAGGACACCCCTCCTGTGACAGTCCGTGGTGACCAGGGACAAACCTCCTGTGCCAGCGGTAACCAAGGACACCCCTCCTGTGACAATGGTACGCAGGGAAAGCCCTCCTGTGACAGTCAGTGGTAAACATGAGCACTCACCTGTGACAGTCTGTGGTAACCAGGGAAACCCACCTATGACATTCACAGTGCCCAGGGACACCGGCCTGTGACAGTCGGTGATAACCAGGGACACACCTCCTGTGACAGTCGGTGGTAAAGAGGAACACCCCTCCTGTGACAGTGGGAACTTGGGTCACACACATGTTACAGTCAGTGGTAACCAGGGAAACACACCTGTGACAGTGGTAACCAGGGACACCCCTCCTGTGACAGTCAGCGGAAACCATGTACACTTACCTGAGACAGTCGGTGGTAACTAGGGAAACACACCTATGACATTCACAGTGCACAGGGACACCTGCCCGTGACAGTCGGTGGTAACCAGGTACACAACTCCTGTGACAGTGGTAACCAGGGAAACCCACGTGCGACCATGGTAACCAAGGACACCCCTACTGTGACAGTCACTGGTAACCACGGACACCTCTCCTGTGACCGGGATTACCAGGGACACGCACATATGACAGTCGCTCGTAACCAGGGAAACCCACCTGCGACCATGGTAACCAAGGACACCCCTACTGTGACAGTCACTGGTAACCACGGACACCTCTCCTGTGACCGGCGTTACCAGCGACACGCACATATGACAGTCGGTGGTAACCAGGGAAACCCACCTGCGACCATGGTAACCAAGCACCCCCCTCTTGTGAAAGTCAATGGTAAGCAGGGACACACATTCTGTGCCAGTGGTAACCAAGGACACGCCTCCTGTCACCATGGTACCCAGGGATAGCCCTCCGGTGACAGTCAGTGGTAACCATGTACACTCACCTGTGACAGTCGGTGGTAACCAGGGAAACCCACCTATGACATTCACAGTGCCCAGGGACACCGGCCTGTGACAGTCGGTGGTAACCAGGGACACACCTCCTGTGACAGTCGGTGGTAAATAGAACACCCTCTTGTGACAGTGGGAACTTGGGTCACACACATGTTACAGTCAGTGGTAACCAGGGAAACACACCTGTGACAGTGGTAACCAGGGACACCCCTCCTGTGACAGTCAGCGGTAACCATGTACACTTACCTGAGACAGTCGGTGGTAACTAGGGAAACACACCTATGACATTCACAGTGCACAGGGACACCTGCCCGTGACAGTCGGTGGTAACCAGGTACACAACTCCTGTGACAGTGGTAACCAGGGAAACCCACGTGCGACCATGGTAACCAAGGACACCCCTACTGTGACAGTCACTGGTAACCACGGACACCTCTCCTGTGACCGGGATTACCAGGGACACGCACATATGACAGTCGCTCGTAACCAGGGAAACCCACCTGCGACCATGGTAACCAAGGACACCCCTACTGTGACAGTCGCTGGTAACCACGGACACCTCTCCTGTGACCGGCGTTACCAGCGACACGCACATATGACAGTCGGTGGTAACCAGGGAAACCCACCTGCGACCATGGTAACCAAGGACACCCCTCTTGTGACAGTCAATGGTAAGCAGGGACACACATTCTGTGCCAGTGGTAACCAAGGACACGCCTCCTGTAACCATGGTAACCAGGGACAGCCCTCCGGTGACAGTCAATGGTAACCATGTACACTCATCTGTGACAGTCGGTGGTAATCAGGGAAACCCAACTATGACATTCACAGTGCCCAGGGCCACCGGCCTGTGACAGTCGGTGGTAACCAGGAACACACCTCCTGTGACAGTCAGTGGTAACCAGGGACACACTCACCTGTGACAGTGGTAACCAAGACACCCCTCCTGTGACAGTCAGTGGTAACCAGGGACACACCTCCTGTGCCAGTGGTAACCAAGGACACCCCTCCTGTGACAATGGTACCCAAGGACAGCCCTCCTGTGACAGTCAGTGGTAACCATGAACACTCACCTGTGACAGTCTGTGGTAACCAGGGAAACCCACCTATGACATTCACAGTGCCCAGGGACACCGGCCTGTGACAGTCGGTGGTAACCAGGAACACACCTCCTGTGACAGTCTGTGGTAACCAGGGACACACCACCTGGCCAGTGGTAACCAAGGACACCCCTCCTGTGACAGTCCGTGGTGACCACGGACAAACCTCCTGTGCCAGCGGTAACCAAGGACACCCCTCCTGTGACAATGGTACGCAGGGAAAGCCCTCCTGTGACAGTCAGTGGTAAACATGAACACTCACCTGTGACAGTCTGTGGTAACCAGGGAAACCCACCTATGACATTCACAGTGCCCAGGGACACCGGCCTGTGACAGTCAGTGATAACCAGGGACACACCTCCTGTGACAGTCGGTGGTAAAGAGGAACACCCCTCCTGTGACAGTGGGAACTTGGGTCACACACATGTTACAGTCAGTGGTAACCAGGGAAACACACCTGTGACAGTGGTAACCAGGGACACCCCTCCTGTGACAGTCAGCGGTAACCATGTACACTTACCTGAGACAGTCGGTGGTAACTAGGGAAACACACCTATGACATTCACAGTGCACAGGGACACCTGCCCGTGACAGTCGGTGGTAACCAGGTACACAACTCCTGTGACAGTGGTAACCAGGGAAACCCACGTGCGACCATGGTAACCAAGGACACCCCTACTGTGACAGTCACTGGTAACCACGGACACCTCTCCTGTGACCGGGATTACCAGGGACACGCACATATGACAGTCGCTCGTAACCAGGGAAACCCACCTGCGACCATGGTAACCAAGGACACCCCTACTGTGACAGTCGCTGGTAACCACGGACACCTCTCCTGTGACCGGCATTACCAGCGACACACACATATGACAGTCGGTGGTAACCAGGGAAACCCACCTGCGACCATGGTAACCAAGGACACCCCTCTTGTGACAGTCAATGGTAAGCAGGGAAACCCACCTGCGACCATGGTAACCAAGGACACCCCTCTTGTGACAGTCAATGGTAAGCAGGGACGCACATTCTGTGCCAGTGGTAACCAAGGACACGCCTCCTGTCACCATGGTACCCAGGGACAGCCCTCCGGTGACAGTCAGTGGTAACCATGTACACTCATCTGTGACAGTCGGTGGTAATCAGGGAAACCCAACTATGACATTCACAGTGCCCAGGGCCACCGGCCTGTGACAGTCGGTGGTAACCAGGAACACACCTCCTGTGACAGTCAGTGGTAACCAGGGACACACTCACCTGTGACAGTGGTAACCAAGACACCCCTCCTGTGACAGTCAGTGGTAACCAGGGACACACCTCCTGTGACAGTCAGTGGTAACCATGTACACTTACCTGTGACAGTCGGTGGTAACTAGGGAAACCCACCTATGACATTCACAGTGCCCAGGGACACCGGCCTGTGACAGACGGTGATAACCAGGGACACACCTCCTGTGACAGTCGGTGGTAAAGAGGAACACCCCTCCTGTGACAGTGGGAACTTGGGTCACACACATGTTACAGTCAGTGGTAACCAGAGAAACACACCTGTGACAGTGGTAACCAGGGACACCCCTCCTGTGACAGTCAGCGGTAACCATGTACACTTACCTGAGACAGTCGGTGGTAACTAGGGAAACACACCTATGACATTCACAGTGCACAGGGACACCTGCCCGTGACAGTCGGTGGTAACCAGGTACACAACTCCTGTGACAGTGGTAACCAGGGAAACCCACGTGCGACTATGGTAACCAAGGACACCCCTACTGTGACAGTCACTGGTAACCACGGACACCTCTCCTGTGACCGGGATTACCAGGGACACGCACATATGACAGTCGCTCGTAACCAGGGAAACCCACGTGCGACCATGGTAACCAAGGACACCCCTACTGTGACAGTCACTGGTAACCACGGACACCTCTCCTGTGACCGGGGTTACCAGCGACACGCACATATGACAGTCGGTGGTAACCAGGGAAACCCACCTATGACATTCACAGTGCCCAGGGACACCGGCCTGTGACAGTCGGTGGTAACCAGGGACACACCTCCTGTGACAGTCGGTGGTAAAGAGAACACCCTCTTGTGACAGTGGGAACTTGGGTCACACACATGTTACAGTCAGTGGTAACCAGGGAAACACACCTGTGACAGTGGTAACCAGGGACACCCCTCCTGTGACAGTCAGTGGTAACCATGTACACTTACCTGTGACAGTCGGTGGTAACTAGGGAAACACACATATGACATTCACAGTGCACAGGGACACCTGCCCGTGACAGTCGGTGGTAACCAGGAAAACACCTCCTGTGACAGTCAGTGGTAACCAGGGAAACCCACGTGCGACCATGGTAACCAAGGACACCCCTACTGTGACAGTCACTGGTAACCACGGACACCTCTCCTGTGACCGGCGTTACCAGCGACACGCACATATGACAGTCGGTGGTAACCAGGGAAACCCACCTGCGACCATGGTAACCAAGGACACCCCTCTTGTGACAGTCAATGGTAAGCAGGGACACACATTCTGTGCCAGTGGTAACCAAGGACACGCCTCCTGTCACCATGGTACCCAGGGACAGCCCTCCGGTGACAGTCAGTGGTAACCATGTACACTCATCTGTGACAGTCGGTGGTAATCAGGGAAACCCAACTATGACATTCACAGTGCCCAGGGCCACCGGCCTGTGACAGTCGGTGGTAACCAGGAACACACCTCCTGTGACAGTCAGTGGTAACCAGGGACACACTCACCTGTGACAGTGGTAACCAAGACACCCCTCCTGTGACAGTCAGTGGTAACCAGGGACACACCTCCTGTGCCAGTGGTAACCAAGGACACCCCTCCTGTGACAATGGTACCCAGGGACAGCCCTCCTGTGACAGTCAGTGGTAACCATGTACACTTACCTGTGACAGTCGGTGGTAACTAGGGAAACACACCTATGACATTCACAGTGCACAGGGACACCTGCCCGTGACAGTCGGTGGTAACCAGGAAAACACCTCCTGTGACAGTCAGTGGTAACCAGGGAAACCCACGTGCGACCATGGTAACCAAGGACACCCCTACTGTGACAGTCACTGGTAACCACGGACACCTCTCCTGTGACCGGGGTTACCAGCGACGCACACATATGACAGTCGGCGGTAACCAGGGAAACCCACCTATGACATTCACAGTGCCCAGGGACACCGGCCTGTGACAGTCGGTGGTAACCAGGGACACACCTCCTGTGACAGTCAGCGGTAACCATGTACACTTACCTGAGACAGTCGGTGGTAACTAGGGAAACACACCTATGACATTCACAGTGCACAGGGACACCTGCCCGTGACAGTCGGTGGTAACCAGGTACACAACTCCTGTGACAGTGGTAACCAGGGAAACCCACGTGCGACCATGGTAACCAAGGACACCCCTACTGTGACAGTCACTGGTAACCACGGACACCTCTCCTGTGACCGGGATTACCAGGGACACGCACATATGACAGTCGCTCGTAACCAGGGAAACCCACCTGCGACCATGGTAACCAAGGACACCCCTACTGTGACAGTCGCTGGTAACCACGGACACCTCTCCTGTGACCGGCGTTACCAGCGACACGCACATATGACAGTCGGTGGTAACCAGGGAAACCCACCTGCGACCATGGTAACCAAGGACACCCCTCTTGTGACAGTCAATGGTAAGCAGGGACACACATTCTGTGCCAGTGGTAACCAAGGACACGCCTCCTGTAACCATGGTAACCAGGGACAGCCCTCCGGTGACAGTCAATGGTAACCATGTACACTCATCTGTGACAGTCGGTGGTAATCAGGGAAACCCAACTATGACATTCACAGTGCCCAGGGCCACCGGCCTGTGACAGTCGGTGGTAACCAGGAACACACCTCCTGTGACAGTCAGTGGTAACCAGGGACACACTCACCTGTGACAGTGGTAACCAAGACACCCCTCCTGTGACAGTCAGTGGTAACCAGGGACACACCTCCTGTGCCAGTGGTAACCAAGGACACCCCTCCTGTGACAATGGTACCCAAGGACAGCCCTCCTGTGACAGTCAGTGGTAACCATGAACACTCAACTGTGACAGTCTGTGGTAACCAGGGAAACCCACCTATGACATTCACAGTGCCCAGGGACACCGGCCTGTGACAGTCGGTGGTAACCAGGAACACACCTCCTGTGACAGTCTGTGGTAACCAGGGACACACCACCTGGCCAGTGGTAACCAAGGACACCCCTCCTGTGACAGTCCGTGGTGACCAGGGACAAACCTCCTGTGCCAGCGGTAACCAAGGACACCCCTCCTGTGACAATGGTACGCAGGGAAAGCCCTCCTGTGACAGTCAGTGGTAAACATGAGCACTCACCTGTGACAGTCTGTGGTAACCAGGGAAACCCACCTATGACATTCACAGTGCCCAGGGACACCGGCCTGTGACAGTCGGTGATAACCAGGGACACACCTCCTGTGACAGTCGGTGGTAAAGAGGAACACCCCTCCTGTGACAGTGGGAACTTGGGTCACACACATGTTACAGTCAGTGGTAACCAGGGAAACACACCTGTGACAGTGGTAACCAGGGACACCCCTCCTGTGACAGTCAGCGGTAACCATGTACACTTACCTGAGACAGTCGGTGGTAACTAGGGAAACACACCTATGACATTCACAGTGCACAGGGACACCTGCCCGTGACAGTCGGTGGTAACCAGGTACACAACTCCTGTGACAGTGGTAACCAGGGAAACCCACGTGCGACCATGGTAACCAAGGACACCCCTACTGTGACAGTCACTGGTAACCACGGACACCTCTCCTGTGACCGGGATTACCAGGGACACGCACATATGACAGTCGCTCGTAACCAGGGAAACCCACGTGCGACCATGGTAACCAAGGACACCCCTACTGTGACAGTCACTGGTAACCACGGACACCTCTCCTGTGACCGGCGTTACCAGCGACACGCACATATGACAGTCGGTGGTAACCAGGGAAACCCACCTGCGACCATGGTAACCAAGGACACCCCTCTTGTGACAGTCAATGGTAAGCAGGGACACACATTCTGTGCCAGTGGTAACCAAGGACACGCCTCCTGTCACCATGGTACCCAGGGACAGCCCTCCGGTGACAGTCAGTGGTAACCATGTACACTCATCTGTGACAGTCGGTGGTAATCAGGGAAACCCAACTATGACATTCACAGTGCCCAGGGCCACCGGCCTGTGACAGTCGGTGGTAACCAGGAACACACCTCCTGTGACAGTCAGTGGTAACCAGGGACACACTCACCTGTGACAGTGGTAACCAAGACACCCCTCCTGTGACAGTCAGTGGTAACCAGGGACACACCTCCTGTGCCAGTGGTAACCAAGGACACCCCTCCTGTGACAATGGTACCCAGGGACAGCCCTCCTGTGACAGTCAGTGGTAACCATGAACACTCAACTGTGACAGTCTGTGGTAACAAGGGAAACCCACCTATGACATTCACAGTGCCCAGGGACACCGGCCTGTGACAGTCGGTGGTAACCAGGAACACACCTCCTGTGACAGTCTGTGGTAACCAGGGACACACCACCTGGCCAGTGGTAACCAAGGACACCCCTCCTGTGACAGTCCGTGGTGACCAGGGACAAACCTCCTGTGCCAGCGGTAACCAAGGACACCCCTCCTGTGACAATGGTACGCAGGGAAAGCCCTCCTGTGACAGTCAGTGGTAAACATGAGCACTCACCTGTGACAGTCTGTGGTAACCAGGGAAACCCACCTATGACATTCACAGTGCCCAGGGACACCGGCCTGTGACAGTCGGTGATAACCAGGGACACACCTCCTGTGACAGTCGGTGGTAAAGAGGAACACCCCTCCTGTGACAGTGGGAACTTGGGTCACACACATGTTACAGTCAGTGGTAACCAGGGAAACACACCTGTGACAGTGGTAACCAGGGACACCCCTCCTGTGACAGTCAGCGGTAACCATGTACACTTACCTGAGACAGTCGGTGGTAACTAGGGAAACACACCTATGACATTCACAGTGCACAGGGACACCTGCCCGTGACAGTCGGTGGTAACCAGGTACACAACTCCTGTGACAGTGGTAACCAGGGAAACCCACGTGCGACCATGGTAACCAAGGACACCCCTACTGTGACAGTCACTGGTAACCACGGACACCTCTCCTGTGACCGGGATTACCAGGGACACGCACATATGACAGTCGCTCGTAACCAGGGAAACCCACCTGCGACCATGGTAACCAAGGACACCCCTACTGTGACAGTCACTGGTAACCACGGACACCTCTCCTGTGGCCGGCGTTACCAGCGACACGCACATATGACAGTCGGTGGTAACCAGGGAAACCCACCTGCGACCATGGTAACCAAGCACCCCCCTCTTGTGAAAGTCAATGGTAAGCAGGGACACACATTCTGTGCCAGTGGTAACCAAGGACACGCCTCCTGTCACCATGGTACCCAGGGACAGCCCTCCGGTGACAGTCAGTGGTAACCATGTACACTCACCTGTGACAGTCGGTGGTAACCAGGGAAACCCACCTATGACATTCACAGTGCCCAGGGACACCGGCCTGTGACAGTCGGTGGTAACCAGGGACACACCTCCTGTGACAGTCGGTGGTAAAGAGAACACCCTCTTGTGACAGTGGGAACTTGGGTCACACACATGTTACAGTCAGTGGTAACCAGGGAAACACACCTGTGACAGTGGTAACCAGGGACACCCCTCCTGTGACAGTCAGCGGTAACCATGTACACTTACCTGAGACAGTCGGTGGTAACTAGGGAAACACACCTATGACATTCACAGTGCACAGGGACACCTGCCCGTGACAGTCGGTGGTAACCAGGTACACAACTCCTGTGACAGTGGTAACCAGGGAAACCCACGTGCGACCATGGTAACCAAGGACACCCCTACTGTGACAGTCACTGGTAACCACGGACACCTCTCCTGTGACCGGGATTACCAGGGACACGCACATATGACAGTCGCTCGTAACCAGGGAAACCCACCTGCGACCATGGTAACCAAGGACACCCCTACTGTGACAGTCGCTGGTAACCACGGACACCTCTCCTGTGACCGGCGTTACCAGCGACACGCACATATGACAGTCGGTGGTAACCAGGGAAACCCACCTGCGACCATGGTAACCAAGGACACCCCTCTTGTGACAGTCAATGGTAAGCAGGGACACACATTCTGTGCCAGTGGTAACCAAGGACACGCCTCCTGTAACCATGGTAACCAGGGACAGCCCTCCGGTGACAGTCAATGGTAACCATGTACACTCATCTGTGACAGTCGGTGGTAATCAGGGAAACCCAACTATGACATTCACAGTGCCCAGGGCCACCGGCCTGTGACAGTCGGTGGTAACCAGGAACACACCTCCTGTGACAGTCAGTGGTAACCAGGGACACACTCACCTGTGACAGTGGTAACCAAGACACCCCTCCTGTGACAGTCAGTGGTAACCAGGGACACACCTCCTGTGCCAGTGGTAACCAAGGACACCCCTCCTGTGACAATGGTACCCAAGGACAGCCCTCCTGTGACAGTCAGTGGTAACCATGAACACTCACCTGTGACAGTCTGTGGTAACCAGGGAAACCCACCTATGACATTCACAGTGCCCAGGGACACCGGCCTGTGACAGTCGGTGGTAACCAGGAACACACCTCCTGTGACAGTCTGTGGTAACCAGGGACACACCACCTGGCCAGTGGTAACCAAGGACACCCCTCCTGTGACAGTCCGTGGTGACCACGGACAAACCTCCTGTGCCAGCGGTAACCAAGGACACCCCTCCTGTGACAATGGTACGCAGGGAAAGCCCTCCTGTGACAGTCAGTGGTAAACATGAACACTCACCTGTGACAGTCTGTGGTAACCAGGGAAACCCACCTATGACATTCACAGTGCCCAGGGACACCGGCCTGTGACAGTCAGTGATAACCAGGGACACACCTCCTGTGACAGTCGGTGGTAAAGAGGAACACCCCTCCTGTGACAGTGGGAACTTGGGTCACACACATGTTACAGTCAGTGGTAACCAGGGAAACACACCTGTGACAGTGGTAACCAGGGACACCCCTCCTGTGACAGTCAGCGGTAACCATGTACACTTACCTGAGACAGTCGGTGGTAACTAGGGAAACACACCTATGACATTCACAGTGCACAGGGACACCTGCCCGTGACAGTCGGTGGTAACCAGGTACACAACTCCTGTGACAGTGGTAACCAGGGAAACCCACGTGCGACCATGGTAACCAAGGACACCCCTACTGTGACAGTCACTGGTAACCACGGACACCTCTCCTGTGACCGGGATTACCAGGGACACGCACATATGACAGTCGCTCGTAACCAGGGAAACCCACCTGCGACCATGGTAACCAAGGACACCCCTACTGTGACAGTCGCTGGTAACCACGGACACCTCTCCTGTGACCGGCATTACCAGCGACACGCACATATGACAGTCGGTGGTAACCAGGGAAACCCACCTGCGACCATGGTAACCAAGGACACCCCTCTTGTGACAGTCAATGGTAAGCAGGGAAACCCACCTGCGACCATGGTAACCAAGGACACCCCTCTTGTGACAGTCAATGGTAAGCAGGGACGCACATTCTGTGCCAGTGGTAACCAAGGACACGCCTCCTGTCACCATGGTACCCAGGGACAGCCCTCCGGTGACAGTCAGTGGTAACCATGTACACTCATCTGTGACAGTCGGTGGTAATCAGGGAAACCCAACTATGACATTCACAGTGCCCAGGGCCACCGGCCTGTGACAGTCGGTGGTAACCAGGAACACACCTCCTGTGACAGTCAGTGGTAACCAGGGACACACTCACCTGTGACAGTGGTAACCAAGACACCCCTCCTGTGACAGTCAGTGGTAACCAGGGACACACCTCCTGTGACAGTCAGTGGTAACCATGTACACTTACCTGTGACAGTCGGTGGTAACTAGGGAAACCCACCTATGACATTCACAGTGCCCAGGGACACCGGCCTGTGACAGACGGTGATAACCAGGGACACACCTCCTGTGACAGTCGGTGGTAAAGAGGAACACCCCTCCTGTGACAGTGGGAACTTGGGTCACACACATGTTACAGTCAGTGGTAACCAGAGAAACACACCTGTGACAGTGGTAACCAGGGACACCCCTCCTGTGACAGTCAGCGGTAACCATGTACACTTACCTGAGACAGTCGGTGGTAACTAGGGAAACACACCTATGACATTCACAGTGCACAGGGACACCTGCCCGTGACAGTCGGTGGTAACCAGGTACACAACTCCTGTGACAGTGGTAACCAGGGAAACCCACGTGCGACTATGGTAACCAAGGACACCCCTACTGTGACAGTCACTGGTAACCACGGACACCTCTCCTGTGACCGGGATTACCAGGGACACGCACATATGACAGTCGCTCGTAACCAGGGAAACCCACGTGCGACCATGGTAACCAAGGACACCCCTACTGTGACAGTCACTGGTAACCACGGACACCTCTCCTGTGACCGGGGTTACCAGCGACACGCACATATGACAGTCGGTGGTAACCAGGGAAACCCACCTATGACATTCACAGTGCCCAGGGACACCGGCCTGTGACAGTCGGTGGTAACCAGGGACACACCTCCTGTGACAGTCGGTGGTAAAGAGAACACCCTCTTGTGACAGTGGGAACTTGGGTCACACACATGTTACAGTCAGTGGTAACCAGGGAAACACACCTGTGACAGTGGTAACCAGGGACACCCCTCCTGTGACAGTCAGTGGTAACCATGTACACTTACCTGTGACAGTCGGTGGTAACTAGGGAAACACACATATGACATTCACAGTGCACAGGGACACCTGCCCGTGACAGTCGGTGGTAACCAGGAAAACACCTCCTGTGACAGTCAGTGGTAACCAGGGAAACCCACGTGCGACCATGGTAACCAAGGACACCCCTACTGTGACAGTCACTGGTAACCACGGACACCTCTCCTGTGACCGGCGTTACCAGCGACACGCACATATGACAGTCGGTGGTAACCAGGGAAACCCACCTGCGACCATGGTAACCAAGGACACCCCTCTTGTGACAGTCAATGGTAAGCAGGGACACACATTCTGTGCCAGTGGTAACCAAGGACACGCCTCCTGTCACCATGGTACCCAGGGACAGCCCTCCGGTGACAGTCAGTGGTAACCATGTACACTCATCTGTGACAGTCGGTGGTAATCAGGGAAACCCAACTATGACATTCACAGTGCCCAGGGCCACCGGCCTGTGACAGTCGGTGGTAACCAGGAACACACCTCCTGTGACAGTCAGTGGTAACCAGGGACACACTCACCTGTGACAGTGGTAACCAAGACACCCCTCCTGTGACAGTCAGTGGTAACCAGGGACACACCTCCTGTGCCAGTGGTAACCAAGGACACCCCTCCTGTGACAATGGTACCCAGGGACAGCCCTCCTGTGACAGTCAGTGGTAACCATGTACACTTACCTGTGACAGTCGGTGGTAACTAGGGAAACACACCTATGACATTCACAGTGCACAGGGACACCTGCCCGTGACAGTCGGTGGTAACCAGGAAAACACCTCCTGTGACAGTCAGTGGTAACCAGGGAAACCCACGTGCGACCATGGTAACCAAGGACACCCCTACTGTGACAGTCACTGGTAACCACGGACAACTCTCCTGTGACCGGGGTTACCAGCGACGCACACATATGACAGTCGGTGGTAACCAGGGAAACCCACCTATGACATTCACAGTGCCCAGGGACACCGGCCTGTGACAGTCGGTGGTAACCAGGGACACACCTCCTGTGACAGTCAGCGGTAACCATGTACACTTACCTGAGACAGTCGGTGGTAACTAGGGAAACACACCTATGACATTCACAGTGCACAGGGACACCTGCCCGTGACAGTCGGTGGTAACCAGGTACACAACTCCTGTGACAGTGGTAACCAGGGAAACCCACGTGCGACCATGGTAACCAAGGACACCCCTACTGTGACAGTCACTGGTAACCACGGACACCTCTCCTGTGACCGGGATTACCAGGGACACGCACATATGACAGTCGCTCGTAACCAGGGAAACCCACCTGCGACCATGGTAACCAAGGACACCCCTACTGTGACAGTCGCTGGTAACCACGGACACCTCTCCTGTGACCGGCGTTACCAGCGACACGCACATATGACAGTCGGTGGTAACCAGGGAAACCCACCTGCGACCATGGTAACCAAGGACAACCCTCTTGTGACAGTCAATGGTAAGCAGGGACACACATTCTGTGCCAGTGGTAACCAAGGACACGCCTCCTGTAACCATGGTAACCAGGGACAGCCCTCCGGTGACAGTCAATGGTAACCATGTACACTCATCTGTGACAGTCGGTGGTAATCAGGGAAACCCAACTATGACATTCACAGTGCCCAGGGCCACCGGCCTGTGACAGTCGGTGGTAACCAGGAACACACCTCCTGTGACAGTCAGTGGTAACCAGGGACACACTCACCTGTGACAGTGGTAACCAAGACACCCCTCCTGTGACAGTCAGTGGTAACCAGGGACACACCTCCTGTGCCAGTGGTAACCAAGGACACCCCTCCTGTGACAATGGTACCCAAGGACAGCCCTCCTGTGACAGTCAGTGGTAACCATGAACACTCACCTGTGACAGTCTGTGGTAACCAGGGAAACCCACCTATGACATTCACAGTGCCCAGGGACACCGGCCTGTGACAGTCGGTGGTAACCAGGAACACACCTCCTGTGACAGTCTGTGGTAACCAGGGACACACCACCTGGCCAGTGGTAACCAAGGACACCCCTCCTGTGACAGTCCGTGGTGACCACGGACAAACCTCCTGTGCCAGCGGTAACCAAGGACACCCCTCCTGTGACAATGGTACGCAGGGAAAGCCCTCCTGTGACAGTCAGTGGTAAACATGAACACTCACCTGTGACAGTCTGTGGTAACCAGGGAAACCCACCTATGACATTCACAGTGCCCAGGGACACCGGCCTGTGACAGTCAGTGATAACCAGGGACACACCTCCTGTGACAGTCGGTGGTAAAGAGGAACACCCCTCCTGTGACAGTGGGAACTTGGGTCACACACATGTTACAGTCAGTGGTAACCAGGGAAACACACCTGTGACAGTGGTAACCAGGGACACCCCTCCTGTGACAGTCAGCGGTAACCATGTACACTTACCTGAGACAGTCGGTGGTAACTAGGGAAACACACCTATGACATTCACAGTGCACAGGGACACCTGCCCGTGACAGTCGGTGGTAACCAGGTACACAACTCCTGTGACAGTGGTAACCAGGGAAACCCACGTGCGACCATGGTAACCAAGGACACCCCTACTGTGACAGTCACTGGTAACCACGGACACCTCTCCTGTGACCGGGATTACCAGGGACACGCACATATGACAGTCGCTCGTAACCAGGGAAACCCACCTGCGACCATGGTAACCAAGGACACCCCTACTGTGACAGTCGCTGGTAACCACGGACACCTCTCCTGTGACCGGCATTACCAGCGACACGCACATATGACAGTCGGTGGTAACCAGGGAAACCCACCTGCGACCATGGTAACCAAGGACACCCCTCTTGTGACAGTCAATGGTAAGCAGGGAAACCCACCTGCGACCATGGTAACCAAGGACACCCCTCTTGTGACAGTCAATGGTAAGCAGGGACGCACATTCTGTGCCAGTGGTAACCAAGGACACGCCTCCTGTCACCATGGTACCCAGGGACAGCCCTCCGGTGACAGTCAGTGGTAACCATGTACACTCATCTGTGACAGTCGGTGGTAATCAGGGAAACCCAACTATGACATTCACAGTGCCCAGGGCCACCGGCCTGTGACAGTCGGTGGTAACCAGGAACACACCTCCTGTGACAGTCAGTGGTAACCAGGGACACACTCACCTGTGACAGTGGTAACCAAGACACCCCTCCTGTGACAGTCAGTGGTAACCAGGGACACACCTCCTGTGACAGTCAGTGGTAACCATGTACACTTACCTGTGACAGTCGGTGGTAACTAGGGAAACCCACCTATGACATTCACAGTGCCCAGGGACACCGGCCTGTGACAGACGGTGATAACCAGGGACACACCTCCTGTGACAGTCGGTGGTAAAGAGGAACACCCCTCCTGTGACAGTGGGAACTTGGGTCACACACATGTTACAGTCAGTGGTAACCAGAGAAACACACCTGTGACAGTGGTAACCAGGGACACCCCTCCTGTGACAGTCAGCGGTAACCATGTACACTTACCTGAGACAGTCGGTGGTAACTAGGGAAACACACCTATGACATTCACAGTGCACAGGGACACCTGCCCGTGACAGTCGGTGGTAACCAGGTACACAACTCCTGTGACAGTGGTAACCAGGGAAACCCACGTGCGACTATGGTAACCAAGGACACCCCTACTGTGACAGTCACTGGTAACCACGGACACCTCTCCTGTGACCGGGATTACCAGGGACACGCACATATGACAGTCGCTCGTAACCAGGGAAACCCACGTGCGACCATGGTAACCAAGGACACCCCTACTGTGACAGTCACTGGTAACCACGGACACCTCTCCTGTGACCGGGGTTACCAGCGACACGCACATATGACAGTCGGTGGTAACCAGGGAAACCCACCTATGACATTCACAGTGCCCAGGGACACCGGCCTGTGACAGTCGGTGGTAACCAGGGACACACCTCCTGTGACAGTCGGTGGTAAAGAGAACACCCTCTTGTGACAGTGGGAACTTGGGTCACACACATGTTACAGTCAGTGGTAACCAGGGAAACACACCTGTGACAGTGGTAACCAGGGACACCCCTCCTGTGACAGTCAGTGGTAACCATGTACACTTACCTGTGACAGTCGGTGGTAACTAGGGAAACACACATATGACATTCACAGTGCACAGGGACACCTGCCCGTGACAGTCGGTGGTAACCAGGAAAACACCTCCTGTGACAGTCAGTGGTAACCAGGGAAACCCACGTGCGACCATGGTAACCAAGGACACCCCTACTGTGACAGTCACTGGTAACCACGGACACCTCTCCTGTGACCGGCGTTACCAGCGACACGCACATATGACAGTCGGTGGTAACCAGGGAAACCCACCTGCGACCATGGTAACCAAGGACACCCCTCTTGTGACAGTCAATGGTAAGCAGGGACACACATTCTGTGCCAGTGGTAACCAAGGACACGCCTCCTGTCACCATGGTACCCAGGGACAGCCCTCCGGTGACAGTCAGTGGTAACCATGTACACTCATCTGTGACAGTCGGTGGTAATCAGGGAAACCCAACTATGACATTCACAGTGCCCAGGGCCACCGGCCTGTGACAGTCGGTGGTAACCAGGAACACACCTCCTGTGACAGTCAGTGGTAACCAGGGACACACTCACCTGTGACAGTGGTAACCAAGACACCCCTCCTGTGACAGTCAGTGGTAACCAGGGACACACCTCCTGTGCCAGTGGTAACCAAGGACACCCCTCCTGTGACAATGGTACCCAGGGACAGCCCTCCTGTGACAGTCAGTGGTAACCATGTACACTTACCTGTGACAGTCGGTGGTAACTAGGGAAACACACCTATGACATTCACAGTGCACAGGGACACCTGCCCGTGACAGTCGGTGGTAACCAGGAAAACACCTCCTGTGACAGTCAGTGGTAACCAGGGAAACCCACGTGCGACCATGGTAACCAAGGACACCCCTACTGTGACAGTCACTGGTAACCACGGACACCTCTCCTGTGACCGGGGTTACCAGCGACGCACACATATGACAGTCGGTGGTAACCAGGGAAACCCACCTATGACATTCACAGTGCCCAGGGACACCGGCCTGTGACAGTCGGTGGTAACCAGGGACACACCTCCTGTGACAGTCGGTGGTAAAGAGAACACCCTCTTGTGACAGTGGGAACTTGGGTCACACACATGTTACAGTCAGTGGTAACCAGGGAAACACACCTGTGACAGTGGTAACCAGGGACACCCCTCCTGTGACAGTCAGTGGTAACCATGTACACTTACCTGTGACAGTCGGTGGTAACTAGGGAAACACACATATGACATTCACAGTGCACAGGGACACCTGCCCGTGACAGTCGGTGGTAACCAGGAAAACACCTCCTGTGACAGTCAGTGGTAACCAGGGAAACCCACGTGCGACCATGGTAACCAAGGACACCCCTACTGTGACAGTCGCTGGTAACCACGGACACCTCTCCTGTGACCGGCGTTACCAGCGACACGCACATATGACAGTCGGTGGTAACCAGGGAAACCCACCTGCGACCATGGTAACCAAGGACACCCCTCTTGTGACAGTCAATGGTAAGCAGGGACACACATTCTGTGCCAGTGGTAACCAAGGACACGCCTCCTGTCACCATGGTACCCAGGGACAGCCCTCCGGTGACAGTCAGTGGTAACCATGTACACTCACCTGTGACAGTCGGTGGTAATCAGGGAAACCCAACTATGACATTCACAGTGCCCAGGGCCACCGGCCTGTGACAGTCGGTGGTAACCAGGAACACACCTCCTGTGACAGTCAGTGGTAACCAGGGACACACTCACCTGTGACAGTGGTAACCAAGACACCCCTCCTGTGACAGTCAGTGGTAACCAGGGACACACCTCCTGTGCCAGTGGTAACCAAGGACACCCCTCCTGTGACAATGGTACCCAGGGACAGCCCTCCTGTGACAGTCAGTGGTAACCATGAACACTCACATGTGACAGTCTGTGGTAACCAGGGACACACCACCTGGCCAGTGGTAACCAAGGACACCCCTCCTGTGACAGTCCGTGGTGACCAGGGACAAACCTCCTGTGACAGTCGGTGGTAAAGAGAACACCCTCTTGTGACAGTGGGAACTTGGGTCACACACATGTTACAGTCAGTGGTAACCAGGGAAACACACCTGTGACAGTGGTAACCAGGGACACCCCTCCTGTGACAGTCAGTGGTAACCATGTACACTTACCTGTGACAGTCTGTGGTAACCAGGGAAACCCACCTATGACATTCACAGTGCCCAGGGACACCGGCCTGTGACAGTCGGTGGTAACCAGGAACACACCTCCTGTGACAGTCTGTGGTAACCAGGGACACACCACCTGGCCAGTGGTAACCAAGGACACCCCTCCTGTGACAGTCCGTGGTGACCAGGGACAAACCTCCTGTGCCAGCGGTAACCAAGGACACCCCTCCTGTGACAATGGTACGCAGGGAAAGCCCTCCTGTGACAGTCAGTGGTAAACATGAACACTCACCTGTGACAGTCTGTGGTAACCAGGGAAACCCACCTATGACATTCACAGTGCCCAGGGACACCGGCCTGTGACAGTCGGTGATAACCAGGGACACACCTCCTGTGACAGTCGGTGGTAAAGAGGAACACCCCTCCTGTGACAGTGGGAACTTGGGTCACACACATGTTACAGTCAGTGGTAACCAGGGAAACACACCTGTGACAGTGGTAACCAGGGACACCCCTCCTGTGACAGTCAGCGGTAACCATGTACACTTACCTGAGACAGTCGGTGGTAACTAGGGAAACACACCTATGACATTCACAGTGCACAGGGACACCTGCCCGTGACAGTCGGTGGTAACCAGGTACACAACTCCTGTGACACTGGTAACCAGGGAAACCCACGTGCGACCATGGTAACCAAGGACACCCCTACTGTGACAGTCACTGGTAACCACGGACACCTCTCCTGTGACTGGCGTTACCAGCGACACGCACATATGACAGTCGGTGGTAACCAGGGAAACCCACCTGCGACCATGGTAACCAAGGACACCCCTCTTGTGACAGTCAATGGTAAGCAGGGACACACATTCTGTGCCAGTGGTAACCAAGGACACGCCTCCTGTCACCATTTTACCCAGGGACAGCCCTCCGGTGACAGTCAGTGGTAACCATGTACACTCATCTGTGACAGTCGGTGGTAATCAGGGAAACCCAACTATGACATTCACAGTGACCAGGGCCACCGGCCTGTGACAGTCGGTGGTAACCAGGAACACACCTCCTGTGACAGTCGGTGGTAAAGAGAACACCCTCTTGTGACAGTGGGAACTTGGGTCACACACATGTTACAGTCAGTGGTAACCAAGGAAACACACCTGTGACAGTGGTAACCAGGGACACCCCTCCTGTGACAGTCAGCGGTAAACATGTACACTTACCTGAGACAGTCGGTGGTAACTAGGGAAACAAACCTATGACATTCACAGTGCACAGGGGCACCTGCCCATGACAGTCGGTGGTAACCAGGAAAACACCTCCTGTGACAGTCAGTGGTAACCAGGGAAACCCACGTGCGACCATGGTAACCAAGGACACCCCTACTGTGACAGTCACTGGTAACCACGGACACCTCTCCTGTGACCGGGGTTACCAGCGACACGCACATATGACAGTCGGTGGTAACCAGGGAAACCCACCTATGACATTCACAGTGCCCAGGGACACCGGCCTGTGACAGTCGGTGGTAACCAGGGACACACCTCCTGTGACAGTCGGTGGTAAAGAGAACACCCTCTTGTGACAGTGGGAACTTGGTTCACACACATGTTACAGTCAGTGGTAACCAGGGAAACACACCTGTGACAGTGGTAACCAGGGACACCCCTCCTGTGACAGTCAGTGGTAACCATGTACACTTACCTGTGACAGTCGGTGGTAACTAGGGAAACACACCTATGACATTCACAGTGCACAGGGACACCTGCCCGTGACAGTCGGTGGTAACCAGGAAAACACCTCCTGTGACAGTCAGTGGTAACCAGGGAAACCCACGTGCGACCATGGTAACCAAGGACACCCCTACTGTGACAGTCACTGGTAACCACGGACACCTCTCCTGTGACGGGTTTACCAGCGACACGCACATATGACAGTCGGTGGTAACCAGGGAAACCCACCTATGACATTCACAGTGCCCAGGGACACCGGCCTGTGACAGTCGGTGGTAACCAGGGACACACCTCCTGTGACAGTCGGTGGTAAAGAGAACACCCTCTTGTGACAGTGGGAACTTGGGTCACACACATGTTACAGTCAGTGGTAACCAGGGAAACACACCTGTGACAGTGGTAACCAGGGACACCCCTCCTGTGACAGTCAGTGGTAACCATGTACACTTACCTGTGACAGTCGGTGGTAACTAGGGAAACACACCTATGACATTCACAGTGCACAGGGACACCTGCCCGTGACAGTCGGTGGTAACCAGGAAAACACCTCCTGTGACAGTCAGTGGTAACCAGGGAAACCCACGTGCGACCATGGTAACCAAGGACACCCCTACTGTGACAGTCACTGGTAACCACGGACACCTCTCCTGTGACCGGGGTTACCAGCGACACGCACATATGACAGTCGGTGGTAACCAGGGAAACCCACCTATGACATTCACAGTGCCCAGGGACACCGGCCTGTGACAGTCGGTGGTAACCAGGGACACACCTCCTGTGACAGTCGGTGGTAAAGAGAACACCCTCTTGTCACAGTGGGAACTTGGGTCACACACATGTTACAGTCAGTGGTAACCAGGGAAACACACCTGTGACAGTGGTAACCAGGGACACCCCTCCTGTGACAGTCAGTGGTAACCATGTACACTTACCTGTGACAGTCGGTGGTAACTAGGGAAACACACCTATGACATTCACAGTGCACAGGGACACCTGCCCGTGACAGTCGGTGGTAACCAGGAAAACACCTCCTGTGACAGTCAGTGGTAACCAGGGAAACCCACGTGCGACCATGTTAACCAAGGACACCCCTACTGTGACAGTCACTGGTAACCACGGACACCTCTCCTGTGACCGGCGTTACCAGCGACACGCACATATGACAGTCGGTGGTAACCAGGGAAACCCACCTGCGACCATGGTAACCAAGGACACCCCTCTTGTGACAGTCAATGGTAAGCAGGGACACACATTCTGTGCCAGTGGTAACCAAGGACACGCCTCCTGTCACCATGGTACCCAGGGACAGCCCTCCGGTGACAGTCAGTGGTAACCATGTACACTCATCTGTGACAGTCGGTGGTAATCAGGGAAACCCAACTATGGCAATCACAGTGCCCAGGGCCACCGGCCTGTGACAGTCGGTGGTAACCAGGAACACACCTCCTGTGACAGTCAGTGGTAACCAGGGACACACTCACCTGTGACAGTGGTAACCAAGACACCCCTCCTGTGACAGTCAGTGGTAACCAGGGACACACCTCCTGTGCCAGTGGTAACCAAGGACACCCCTCCTGTGACAATGGTACCCAGGGACAGCCCTCCTGTGACAGTCAGTGGTAACCATGTACACTTACCTGTGACAGTCGGTGGTAACTAGGGAAACACACCTATGACATTCACAGTGCACAGGGACACCTGCCCGTGACAGTCGGTGGTAACCAGGAAAACACCTCCTGTGACAGTCAGTGGTAAACAGGGAAACCCACGTGCGACCATGGTAACCAAGGACACCCCTACTGTGACAGGCACTGGTAACCACGGACACCTCTCCTGTGACCGGGGTTACCAGCGACGCACACATATGACAGTCTGTGGTAACCAGGGAAACCCACCTATGACATTCACAGTGCCCAGGGACACCGGCCTGTGACAGTCGGTGGTAACCAGGGACACACCTCCTGTGACAGTCGGTGGTAAAGAGAACACCCTCTTGTGACAGTGGGAACTTGGGTCACACACATGTTACAGTCAGTGGTAACCAGGGAAACACACCTGTGACAGTGGTAACCAGGGACACCCCTCCTGTGACAGTCAGTGGTAACCATGTACACTTACCTGTGACAGTCGGTGGTAACTAGAGAAACACACATATGACATTCACAGTGCACAGGGACACCTGCCCGTGACAGTCGGTGGTAACCAGGAAAACACCTCCTGTGACAGTCAGTGGTAACCAGGGAAACCCACGTGCGACCATGGTAACCAAGGACACCCCTACTGTGACAGTCACTGGTAACCACGGACACCTCTCCTGTGACCGGCGTTACCAGCGACACGCACATATGACAGTCGGTGGTAACCAGGGAAACCCACCTGCGACCATGGTAACCAAGGACACCCCTCTTGTGACAGTCAATGGTAAGCAGGGACACACATTCTGTGCCAGTGGTAACCAAGGACACGCCTCCTGTCACCATGGTACCCAGGGACAGCCCTCCGGTGACAGTCAGTGGTAACCATGTACACTCATCTGTGACAGTCGGTGGTAATCAGGGAAACCCAACTATGACATTCACAGTGCCCAGGGCCACCGGCCTGTGACAGTCAGTGGTAACCAGGAACACACCTCCTGTGACAGTCAGTGGTAACCAGGGACACACTCACCTGTGACAGTGGTAACCAAGACACCCCTCCTGTGACAGTCAGTGGTAACCAGGGACACACCTCCTGTGCCAGTGGTAACCAAGGACACCCCTCCTGTGACAATGGTACCCAAGGACAGCCCTCCTGTGACAGTCAGTGGTAACCATGAACACTCAACTGTGACAGTCTGTGGTAACCAGGGAAACCCACCTATGACATTCACAGTGCCCAGGGACACCGGCCTGTGACAGTCGGTGGTAACCAGGAACACACCTCCTGTGACAGTCAGTGGTAACCAGGGAAACCCACGTGCGACCATGGTAACCAAGGACACCCCTACTGTGACAGTCACTGGTAACCACGGACACCTCTCCTGTGACGGGTTTACCAGCGACACGCACATATGACAGTCGGTGGTAACCAGGGAAACCCACCTATGACATTCACAGTGCCCAGGGACACCGGCCTGTGACAGTCGGTGGTAACCAGGGACACACCTCCTGTGACAGTCGGTGGTAAAGAGAACACCCTCTTGTGACAGTGGGAACTTGGGTCACACACATGTTACAGTCAGTGGTAACCAGGGAAACACACCTGTGACAGTGGTAACCAGGGACACCCCTCCTGTGACAGTCAGTGGTAACCATGTACACTTACCTGTGACAGTCGGTGGTAACTAGGGAAACACACATATGACATTCACAGTGCACAGGGACACCTGCCCGTGACAGTCGGTGGTAACCAGGAAAACACCTCCTGTGACAGTCAGTGGTAACCAGGGAAACCCACGTGCGACCATGGTAACCAAGGACACCCCTACTGTGACAGTCACTGGTAACCACGGACACCTCTCCTGTGACCGGCGTTACCAGCGACACGCACATATGACAGTCGGTGGTAACCAGGGAAACCCACCTGCGACCATGGTAACCAAGGACACCCCTCTTGTGACAGTCAATGGTAAGCAGGGACACACATTCTGTGCCAGTGGTAACCAAGGACACGCCTCCTGTCACCATGGTACCCAGGGACAGCCCTCCGGTGACAGTCAGTGGTAACCATGTACACTCATCTGTGACAGTCGGTGGTAATCAGGGAAACCCAACTATGACATTCACAGTGCCCAGGGCCACCGGCCTGTGACAGTCGGTGGTAACCAGGAACACACCTCCTGTGACAGTCAGTGGTAACCAGGGACACACTCACCTGTGACAGTGGTAACCAAGACACCCCTCCTGTGACAGTCAGTGGTAACCAGGGACACACCTCCTGTGCCAGTGGTAACCAAGGACACCCCTCCTGTGACAATGGTACCCAGGGACAGCCCTCCTGTGACAGTCAGTGGTAACCATGAACACTCACATGTGACAGTCTGTGGTAACCAGGGACACACCACCTGGCCAGTGGTAACCAAGGACACCCCTCCTGTGACAGTCCGTGGTGACCAGGGACAAACCTCCTGTGCCAGCGGTAACCAAGGACACCCCTCCTGTGACAATGGTACGCAGGGAAAGCCCTCCTGTGACAGTCAGTGGTAAACATGAACACTCACCTGTGACAGTCTGTGGTAACCAGGGAAACCCACCTATGACATTCACAGTGCCCAGGGACACCGGCCTGTGACAGTCGGTGATAACCAGGGACACACCTCCTGTGACAGTCGGTGGTAAAGAGGAACACCCCTCCTGTGACAGTGGGAACTTGGGTCACACACATGTTACAGTCAGTGGTAACCAGAGAAACACACCTGTGACAGTGGTAACCAGGGACACCCCTCCTGTGACAGTCAGCGGTAACCATGTACACTTACCTGAGACAGTCGGTGGTAACTAGGGAAACACACCTATGACATTCACAGTGCACAGGGACACCTGCCCGTGACAGTCGGTGGTAACCAGGTACACAACTCCTGTGACAGTGGTAACCAGGGAAACCCACGTGCGACCATGGTAACCAAGGACACCCCTACTGTGACAGTCACTGGTAACCACGGACACCTCTCCTGTGACCGGGATTACCAGGGACACACACATATGACAGTCGCTCGTAACCAGGGAAACCCACCTGCGACCATGGTAACCAAGGACACCCCTACTGTGACAGTCGCTGGTAACCACGGACACCTCTCCTGTGACGGGTTTACCAGCGACACGCACATATGACAGTCGGTGGTAACCAGGGAAACCCACCTATGACATTCACAGTGCCCAGGGACACCGGCCTGTGACAGTCGGTGGTAACCAGGGACACACCTCCTGTGACAGTCGGTGGTAAAGAGAACACCCTCTTGTGACAGTGGGAACTTGGGTCACACACATGTTACAGTCAGTGGTAACCAGGGAAACACACCTGTGACAGTGGTAACCAGGGACACCCCTCCTGTGACAGTCAGTGGTAACCATGTACACTTACCTGTGACAGTCGGTGGTAACTAGGGAAACACACCTATGACATTCACAGTGCACAGGGACACCTTCCCGTGACAGTCGGTGGTAACCAGGAAAACACCTCCTGTGACAGTCAGTGGTAACCAGGGAAACCCACGTGCGACCATGGTAACCAAGGACACCCCTACTGTGACAGTCGCTGGTAACCACGGACACCTCTCCTGTGACCGGCGTTACCAGCGACACGCACATATGACAGTCGGTGGTAACCAGGGAAACCCACCTGCGACCATGGTAACCAAGGACACCCCTCTTGTGACAGTCAATGGTAAGCAGGGACACACATTCTGTGCCAGTGGTAACCAAGGACACGCCTCCTGTCACCATGGTACCCAGGGACAGCCCTCCGGTGACAGTCAGTGGTAACCATGTACACTCACCTGTGACAGTCGGTGGTAATCAGGGAAACCCAACTATGACATTCACAGTGCCCAGGGCCACCGGCCTGTGACAGTCGGTGGTAACCAGGAACACACCTCCTGTGACAGTCAGTGGTAACCAGGGACACACTCACCTGTGACAGTGGTAACCAAGACACCCCTCCTGTGACAGTCAGTGGTAACCAGGGACACACCTCCTGTGCCAGTGGTAACCAAGGACACCCCTCCTGTGACAATGGTACCCAGGGACAGCCCTCCTGTGACAGTCAGTGGTAACCATGAACACTCACATGTGACAGTCTGTGGTAACCAGGGACACACCACCTGGCCAGTGGTAACCAAGGACACCCCTCCTGTGACAGTCCGTGGTGACCAGGGACAAACCTCCTGTGCCAGCGGTAACCAAGGACACCCCTCCTGTGACAATGGTACGCAGGGAAAGCCCTCCTGTGACAGTCAGTGGTAAACATGAACACTCACCTGTGACAGTCTGTGGTAACCAGGGAAACCCACCTATGACATTCACAGTGCCCAGGGACACCGGCCTGTGACAGTCGGTGATAACCAGGGACACACCTCCTGTGACAGTCGGTGGTAAAGTGGAACACCCCTCCTGTGACAGTGGGAACTTGGGTCACACACATGTTACAGTCAGTGGTAACCAGAGAAACACACCTGTGACAGTGGTAACCAGGGACACCCCTCCTGTGACAGTCAGCGGTAACCATGTACACTTACCTGAGACAGTCGGTGGTAACTAGGGAAACACACCTATGACATTCACAGTGCACAGGGACACCTGCCCGTGACAGTCGGTGGTAACCAGGTACACAACTCCTGTGACAGTGGTAACCAGGGAAACCCACGTGCGACCATGGTAACCAAGGACACCCCTACTGTGACAGTCACTGGTAACCACGGACACCTCTCCTGTGACCGGGATTACCAGGGACACACACATATGACAGTCGCTCGTAACCAGGGAAACCCACCTGCGACCATGGTAACCAAGGACACCCCTACTGTGACAGTCGCTGGTAACCACGGACACCTCTCCTGTGACGGGTTTACCAGCGACACGCACATATGACAGTCGGTGGTAACCAGGGAAACCCACCTATGACATTCACAGTGCCCAGGGACACCGGCCTGTGACAGTCGGTGGTAACCAGGGACACACCTCCTGTGACAGTCGGTGGTAAAGAGAACACCCTCTTGTGACAGTGGGAACTTGGGTCACACACATGTTACAGTCAGTGGTAACCAGGGAAACACACCTGTGACAGTGGTAACCAGGGACACCCCTCCTGTGACAGTCAGTGGTAACCATGTACACTTACCTGTGACAGTCGGTGGTAACTAGGGAAACACACCTATGACATTCACAGTGCACAGGGACACCTTCCCGTGACAGTCGGTGGTAACCAGGAAAACACCTCCTGTGACAGTCAGTGGTAACCAGGGAAACCCACGTGCGAACATGGTAACCAAGGACACCCCTACTGTGACAGTCGCTGGTAACCACGGACACCTCTCCTGTGACCGGCGTTACCAGCGACACGCACATATGACAGTCGGTGGTAACCAGGGAAACCCACCTGCGACCATGGTAACCAAGGACACCCCTCTTGTGACAGTCAATGGTAAGCAGGGACACACATTCTGTGCCAGTGGTAACCAAGGACACGCCTCCTGTCACCATGGTACCCAGGGACAGCCCTCCGGTGACAGTCAGTGGTAACCATGTACACTCACCTGTGACAGTCGGTGGTAATCAGGGAAACCCAACTATGACATTCACAGTGCCCAGGGCCACCGGCCTGTGACAGTCGGTGGTAACCAGGAACACACCTCCTGTGACAGTCAGTGGTAACCAGGGACACACTCACCTGTGACAGTGGTAACCAAGACACCCCTCCTGTGACAGTCAGTGGTAACCAGGGACACACCTCCTGTGCCAGTGGTAACCAAGGACACCCCTCCTGTGACAATGGTACCCAGGGACAGCCCTCCTGTGACAGTCAGTGGTAACCATGAACACTCACATGTGACAGTCTGTGGTAACCAGGGACACACCACCTGGCCAGTGGTAACCAAGGACACCCCTCCTGTGACAGTCCGTGGTGACCAGGGACAAACGTCCTGTGACAGTCGGTGGTAAAGAGAACACCCTCTTGTGACAGTGGGAACTTGGGTCACACACATGTTACAGTCAGTGGTAACCAGGGAAACACACCTGTGACAGTGGTAACCAGGGACACCCCTCCTGTGACAGTCAGTGGTAACCATGTACACTTACCTGTGACAGTCTGTGGTAACCAGGGAAACCCACCTATGACATTCACAGTGCCCAGGGACACCGGCCTGTGACAGTCGGTGGTAACCAGGAACACACCTCCTGTGACAGTCTGTGGTAACCAGGGACACACCACCTGGCCAGTGGTAACCAAGGACACCCCTCCTGTGACAGTCCGTGGTGACCAGGGACAAACCTCCTGTGCCAGCGGTAACCAAGGACACCCCTCCTGTGACAATGGTACGCAGGGAAAGCCCTCCTGTGACAGTCAGTGGTAAACATGAACACTCACCTGTGACAGTCTGTGGTAACCAGGGAAACCCACCTATGACATTCACAGTGCCCAGGGACACCGGCCTGTGACAGTCGGTGATAACCAGGGACACACCTCCTGTGACAGTCGGTGGTAAAGAGGAACACCCCTCCTGTGACAGTGGGAACTTGGGTCACACACATGTTACAGTCAGTGGTAACCAGGGAAACACACCTGTGACAGTGGTAACCAGGGACACCCCTCCTGTGACAGTCAGCGGTAACCATGTACACTTACCTGAGACAGTCGGTGGTAACTAGGGAAACACACCTATGACATTCACAGTGCACAGGGACACCTGCCCGTGACAGTCGGTGGTAACCAGGTACACAACTCCTGTGACACTGGTAACCAGGGAAACCCACGTGCGACCATGGTAACCAAGGACACCCCTACTGTGACAGTCACTGGTAACCACGGACACCTCTCCTGTGACTGGCGTTACCAGCGACACGCACATATGACAGTCGGTGGTAACCAGGGAAACCCACCTGCGACCATGGTAACCAAGGACACCCCTCTTGTGACAGTCAATGGTAAGCAGGGACACACATTCTGTGCCAGTGGTAACCAAGGACACGCCTCCTGTCACCATTTTACCCAGGGACAGCCCTCCGGTGACAGTCAGTGGTAACCATGTACACTCATCTGTGACAGTCGGTGGTAATCAGGGAAACCCAACTATGACATTCACAGTGACCAGGGCCACCGGCCTGTGACAGTCGGTGGTAACCAGGAACACACCTCCTGTGACAGTCGGTGGTAAAGAGAACACCCTCTTGTGACAGTGGGAACTTGGGTCACACACATGTTACAGTCAGTGGTAACCAAGGAAACACACCTGTGACAGTGGTAACCAGGGACACCCCTCCTGTGACAGTCAGCGGTAAACATGTACACTTACCTGAGACAGTCGGTGGTAACTAGGGAAACAAACCTATGACATTCACAGTGCACAGGGGCACCTGCCCATGACAGTCGGTGGTAACCAGGAACACACCTCCTGTGACAGTCAGTGGTAACCAGGGACACACTCACCTGTGACAGTGGTAACCAAGACACCCCTCCTGTGACAGTCAGTGGTAACCAGGGACACACCTCCTGTGCCAGTGGTAACCAAGGACACCCCTCCTGTGACAATGGTACCCAGGGACAGCCCTCCTGTGACAGTCAGTGGTAACCATGTACACTTACCTGTGACAGTCGGTGGTAACTAGGGAAACACACCTATGACATTCACAGTGCACAGGGACACCTGCCCGTGACAGTCGGTGGTAACCAGGAAAACACCTCCTGTGACAGTCAGTGGTAAACAGGGAAACCCACGTGCGACCATGGTAACCAAGGACACCCCTACTGTGACAGGCACTGGTAACCACGGACACCTCTCCTGTGACCGGGGTTACCAGCGACGCACACATATGACAGTCTATGGTAACCAGGGAAACCCACCTATGACATTCACAGTGCCCAGGGACACCGGCCTGTGACAGTCGGTGGTAACCAGGGACACACCTCCTGTGACAGTCGGTGGTAAAGAGAACACCCTCTTGTGACAGTGGGAACTTGGGTCACACACATGTTACAGTCAGTGGTAACCAGGGAAACACACCTGTGACAGTGGTAACCAGGGACACCCCTCCTGTGACAGTCAGTGGTAACCATGTACACTTACCTGTGACAGTCGGTGGTAACTAGGGAAACACACATATGACATTCACAGTGCACAGGGACACCTGCCCGTGACAGTCGGTGGTAACCAGGAAAACACCTCCTGTGACAGTCAGTGGTAACCAGGGAAACCCACGTGCGACCATGGTAACCAAGGACACCCCTACTGTGACAGTCACTGGTAACCACGGACACCTCTCCTGTGACCGGCGTTACCAGCGACACGCACATATGACAGTCGGTGGTAACCAGGGAAACCCACCTGCGACCATGGTAACCAAGGACACCCCTCTTGTGACAGTCAATGGTAAGCAGGGACACACATTCTGTGCCAGTGGTAACCAAGGACACGCCTCCTGTCACCATGGTACCCAGGGACAGCCCTCCGGTGACAGTCAGTGGTAACCATGTACACTCATCTGTGACAGTCGGTGGTAATCAGGGAAACCCAACTATGACATTCACAGTGCCCAGGGCCACCGGCCTGTGACAGTCAGTGGTAACCAGGAACACACCTCCTGTGACAGTCAGTGGTAACCAGGGACACACTCACCTGTGACAGTGGTAACCAAGACACCCCTCCTGTGACAGTCAGTGGTAACCAGGGACACACCTCCTGTGCCAGTGGTAACCAAGGACACCCCTCCTGTGACAATGGTACCCAAGGACAGCCCTCCTGTGACAGTCAGTGGTAACCATGAACACTCAACTGTGACAGTCTGTGGTAACCAGGGAAACCCACCTATGACATTCACAGTGCCCAGGGACACCGGCCTGTGACAGTCGGTGGTAACCAGGAACACACCTCCTGTGACAGTCTGTGGTAACCAGGGACACACCACCTGGCCAGTGGTAACCAAGGACACCCCTCCTGTGACAGTCCGTGGTGACCAGGGACAAACCTCCTGTGCCAGCGGTAACCAAGGACACCCCTCCTGTGACAATGGTACGCAGGGAAAGCCCTCCTGTGACAGTCAGTGGTAAACATGAACACTCACCTGTGACAGTCTGTGGTAACCAGGGAAACCCACCTATGACATTCACAGTGCCCAGGGACACCGGCCTGTGACAGTCGGTGATAACCAGGGACACACCTCCTGTGACAGTCGGTGGTAAAGAGGAACACCCCTCCTGTGACAGTGGGAACTTGGGTCATACACATGTTACAGTCAGTGGTAACCAGAGAAACACACCTGTGACAGTGGTAACCAGGGACACCCCTCCTGTGACAGTCAGCGGTAACCATGTACACTTACCTGAGACAGTCGGTGGTAACTAGGGAAACACACCTATGACATTCACAGTGCACAGGGACACCTGCCCGTGACAGTCGGTGGTAACCAGGTACACAACTCCTGTGACAGTGGTAACCAGGGAAACCCACGTGCGACCATGGTAACCAAGGACACCCCTACTGTGACAGTCACTGGTAACCACGGACACCTCTCCTGTGACCGGGATTACCAGGGACACGCACATATGACAGTCGCTCGTAACCAGGGAAACCCACCTGCGACCATGGTAACCAAGGACACCCCTACTGTGACAGTCGCTGGTAACCACGGACACCTCTCCTGTGACCGGCATTACCAGCGACACGCACATATGACAGTCGGTGGTAACCAGGGAAACCCACCTGCGACCATGGTAACCAAGGACACCCCTCTTGTGACAGTCAATGGTAAGCAGGGACGCACATTCTGTGCCAGTGGTAACCAAGGACACGCCTCCTGTCACCATGGTACCCAGGGACAGCCCTCCGGTGACAGTCAGTGGTAACCATGTACACTCATCTGTGACAGTCGGTGGTAATCAGGGAAACCCAACTATGACATTCACAGTGCCCAGGGCCACCGGCCTGTGACAGTCGGTGGTAACCAGGAACACACCTTCTGTGACAGTCAGTGGTAACCAGGGACACACTCACCTGTGACAGTGGTAACCAAGACACCCCTCCTGTGACAGTCAGTGGTAACCAGGGACACACCTCCTGTGACAGTCAGTGGTAACCATGTACACTTACCTGTGACAGTCGGTGGTAACTAGGGAAACCCACCTATGACATTCACAGTGCCCAGGGACACCGGCCTGTGACAGTCGGTGATAACCAGGGACACACCTCCTGTGACAGTCGGTGGTAAAGAGGAACACCCCTCCTGTGACAGTGGGAACTTGGGTCACACACATGTTACAGTCAGTGGTAACCAGAGAAACACACCTGTGACAGTGGTAACCAGGGACACCCCTCCTGTGACAGTCAGCGGTAACCATGTACACTTACCTGAGACAGTCGGTGGTAACTAGGGAAACACACCTATGACATTCACAGTGCACAGGGACACCTGCCCGTGACAGTCGGTGGTAACCAGGTACACAACTCCTGTGACAGTGGTAACCAGGGAAACCCACGTGCGACCATGCTAACCAAGGACACCCCTACTGTGACAGTCACTGGTAACCACGGACACCTCTCCTGTGACCGGGATTACCAGGGACACGCACATATGACAGTCGCTCGTAACCAGGGAAACCCACGTGCGACCATGGTAACCAAGGACACCCCTACTGTGACAGTCACTGGTAACCACGGACACCTCTCCTGTGACCGGGGTTACCAGCGACACGCACATATGACAGTCGGTGGTAACCAGGGAAACCCACCTATGACATTCACAGTGCCCAGGGACACCGGCCTGTGACAGTCGGTGGTAACCAGGGACACACCTCCTGTGACAGTCGGTGGTAAAGAGAACACCCTCTTGTGACAGTGGGAACTTGGGTCACACACATGTTACAGTCAGTGGTAACCAGGGAAACACACCTGTGACAGTGGTAACCAGGGACACCCCTCCTGTGACAGTCAGTGGTAACCATGTACACTTACCTGTGACAGTCGGTGGTAACTAGGGAAACACACATATGACATTCACAGTGCACAGGGACACCTGCCCGTGACAGTCGGTGGTAACCAGGAAAACACCTCCTGTGACAGTCAGTGGTAACCAGGGAAACCCACGTGCGACCATGGTAACCAAGGACACCCCTACTGTGACAGTCACTGGTAACCACGGACACCTCTCCTGTGACCGGCGTTACCAGCGACACGCACATATGACAGTCGGTGGTAACCAGGGAAACCCACCTGCGACCATGGTAACCAAGGACACCCCTCTTGTGACAGTCAATGGTAAGCAGGGACACACATTCTGTGCCAGTGGTAACCAAGGACACGCCTCCTGTCACCATGGTACCCAGGGACAGCCCTCCGGTGACAGTCAGTGGTAACCATGTACACTCATCTGTGACAGTCGGTGGTAATCAGGGAAACCCAACTATGACATTCACAGTGCCCAGGGCCACCGGCCTGTGACAGTCGGTGGTAACCAGGAACACACCTCCTGTGACAGTCAGTGGTAACCAGGGACACACTCACCTGTGACAGTGGTAACCAAGACACCCCTCCTGTGACAGTCAGTGGTAACCAGGGACACACCTCCTGTGCCAGTGGTAACCAAGGACACCCCTCCTGTGACAATGGTACCCAGGGACAGCCCTCCTGTGACAGTCAGTGGTAACCATGAACACTCACATGTGACAGTCTGTGGTAACCAGGGACACACCACCTGGCCAGTGGTAACCAAGGACACCCCTCCTGTGACAGTCCGTGGTGACCAGGGACAAACCTCCTGTGCCAGCGGTAACCAAGGACACCCCTCCTGTGACAATGGTACGCAGGGAAAGCCCTCCTGTGACAGTCAGTGGTAAACATGAACACTCACCTGTGACAGTCTGTGGTAACCAGGGAAACCCACCTATGACATTCACAGTGCCCAGGGACACCGGCCTGTGACAGTCGGTGATAACCAGGGACACACCTCCTGTGACAGTCGGTGGTAAAGAGGAACACCCCTCCTGTGACAGTGGGAACTTGGGTCACACACATGTTACAGTCAGTGGTAACCAGAGAAACACACCTGTGACAGTGGTAACCAGGGACACCCCTCCTGTGACAGTCAGCGGTAACCATGTACACTTACCTGAGACAGTCGGTGGTAACTAGGGAAACACACCTATGACATTCACAGTGCACAGGGACACCTGCCCGTGACAGTCGGTGGTAACCAGGTACACAACTCCTGTGACAGTGGTAACCAGGGAAACCCACGTGCGACCATGGTAACCAAGGACACCCCTACTGTGACAGTCACTGGTAACCACGGACACCTCTCCTGTGACCGGGATTACCAGGGACACACACATATGACAGTCGCTCGTAACCAGGGAAACCCACCTGCGACCATGGTAACCAAGGACACCCCTACTGTGACAGTCGCTGGTAACCACGGACACCTCTCCTGTGACGGGTTTACCAGCGACACGCACATATGACAGTCGGTGGTAACCAGGGAAACCCACCTATGACATTCACAGTGCCCAGGGACACCGGCCTGTGACAGTCGGTGGTAACCAGGGACACACCTCCTGTGACAGTCGGTGGTAAAGAGAACACCCTCTTGTGACAGTGGGAACTTGGGTCACACACATGTTACAGTCAGTGGTAACCAGGGAAACACACCTGTGACAGTCGGTGGTAACTAGGGAAACACACATATGACATTCACAGTGCACAGGGACACCTGCCCGTGACAGTCGGTGGTAACCAGGAAAACACCTCCTGTGACAGTCAGTGGTAACCAGGGAAACCCACGTGCGACCATGGTAACCAAGGACACCCCTACTGTGACAGTCGCTGGTAACCACGGACACCTCTCCTGTGACCGGCGTTACCAGCGACACGCACATATGACAGTCGGTGGTAACCAGGGAAACCCACCTGCGACCATGGTAACCAAGGACACCCCTCTTGTGACAGTCAATGGTAAGCAGGGACACACATTCTGTGCCAGTGGTAACCAAGGACACGCCTCCTGTCACCATGGTACCCAGGGACAGCCCTCCGGTGACAGTCAGTGGTAACCATGTACACTCATCTGTGACAGTCGGTGGTAATCAGGGAAACCCAACTATGACATTCACAGTGCCCAGGGCCACCGGCCTGTGACAGTCAGTGGTAACCAGGAACACACCTCCTGTGACAGTCAGTGGTAACCAGGGACACACTCACCTGTGACAGTGGTAACCAAGACACCCCTCCTGTGACAGTCAGTGGTAACCAGGGACACACCTCCTGTGCCAGTGGTAACCAAGGACACCCCTCCTGTGACAATGGTACCCAAGGACAGCCCTCCTGTGACAGTCAGTGGTAACCATGAACACTCAACTGTGACAGTCTGTGGTAACCAGGGAAACCCACCTATGACATTCACAGTGCCCAGGGACACCGGCCTGTGACAGTCGGTGGTAACCAGGAACACACCTCCTGTGACAGTCTGTGGTAACCAGGGACACACCACCTGGCCAGTGGTAACCAAGGACACCCCTCCTGTGACAGTCCGTGGTGACCAGGGACAAACCTCCTGTGCCAGCGGTAACCAAGGACACCCCTCCTGTGACAATGGTACGCAGGGAAAGCCCTCCTGTGACAGTCAGTGGTAAACATGAACACTCACCTGTGACAGTCTGTGGTAACCAGGGAAACCCACCTATGACATTCACAGTGCCCAGGGACACCGGCCTGTGACAGTCGGTGATAACCAGGGACACACCTCCTGTGACAGTCGGTGGTAAAGAGGAACACCCCTCCTGTGACAGTGGGAACTTGGGTCACACACATGTTACAGTCAGTGGTAACCAGGGAAACACACCTGTGACAGTGGTAACCAGGGACACCCCTCCTGTGACAGTCAGCGGTAACCATGTACACTTACCTGAGACAGTCGGTGGTAACTAGGGAAACACACCTATGACATTCACAGTGCACAGGGACACCTGCCCGTGACAGTCGGTGGTAACCAGGTACACAACTCCTGTGACAGTGGTAACCAGGGAAACCCACGTGCGACCATGGTAACCAAGGACACCCCTACTGTGACAGTCACTGGTAACCACGGACACCTCTCCTGTGACCGGGATTACCAGGGACACGCACATATGACAGTCGCTCGTAACCAGGGAAACCCACCTGCGACCATGGTAACCAAGGACACCCCTACTGTGACAGTCGCTGGTAACCACGGACACCTCTCCTGTGACCGGCATTACCAGCGACACGCACATATGACAGTCGGTGGTAACCAGGGAAACCCACCTGCGACCATGGTAACCAAGGACACCCCTCTTGTGACAGTCAATGGTAAGCAGGGACGCACATTCTGTGCCAGTGGTAACCAAGGACACGCCTCCTGTCACCATGGTACCCAGGGACAGCCCTCCGGTGACAGTCAGTGGTAACCATGTACACTCATCTGTGACAGTCGGTGGTAATCAGGGAAACCCAACTATGACATTCACAGTGCCCAGGGACACCGGCCTGTGACAGTCGGTGGTAACCAGGGACACACCTCCTGTGACAGTCGGTGGTAAAGAGAACACCCTCTTGTGACAGTGGGAACTTGGGTCACACACATGTTACAGTCAGTGGTAACCAGGGAAACACACCTGTGACAGTGGTAACCAGGGACACCCCTCCTGTGACAGTCAGTGGTAACCATGTACACTTACCTGTGACAGTCGGTGGTAACTAGGGAAACACACATATGACATTCACAGTGCACAGGGACACCTGCCCGTGACAGTCGGTGGTAACCAGGAAAACACCTCCTGTGACAGTCAGTGGTAACCAGGGAAACCCACGTGCGACCATGGTAACCAAGGAGACCCCTACTGTGACAGTCGCTGGTAACCACGGACACCTCTCCTGTGACCGGCGTTACCAGCGACACGCACATATGACAGTCGGTGGTAACCAGGGAAACCCACCTGCGACCATGGTAACCAAGGACACCCCTCTTGTGACAGTCAATGGTAAGCAGGGACACACATTCTGTGCCAGTGGTAACCAAGGACACGCCTCCTGTCACCATGGTACCCAGGGACAGCCCTCCGGTGACAGTCAGTGGTAACCATGTACACTCATCTGTGACAGTCGGTGGTAATCAGGGAAACCCAACTATGACATTCACAGTGCCCAGGGCCACCGGCCTGTGACAGTCAGTGGTAACCAGGAACACACCTCCTGTGACAGTCAGTGGTAACCAGGGACACACTCACCTGTGACAGTGGTAACCAAGACACCCCTCCTGTGACAGTCAGTGGTAACCAGGGACACACCTCCTGTGCCAGTGGTAACCAAGGACACCCCTCCTGTGACAATGGTACCCAAGGACAGCCCTCCTGTGACAGTCAGTGGTAACCATGAACACTCAACTGTGACAGTCTGTGGTAACCAGGGAAACCCACCTATGACATTCACAGTGCCCAGGGACACCGGCCTGTGACAGTCGGTGGTAACCAGGAACACACCTCCTGTGACAGTCTGTGGTAACCAGGGACACACCACCTGGCCAGTGGTAACCAAGGACACCCCTCCTGTGACAGTCCGTGGTGACCAGGGACAAACCTCCTGTGCCAGCGGTAACCAAGGACACCCCTCCTGTGACAATGGTACGCAGGGAAAGCCCTCCTGTGACAGTCAGTGGTAAACATGAACACTCACCTGTGACAGTCTGTGGTAACCAGGGAAACCCACCTATGACATTCACAGTGCCCAGGGACACCGGCCTGTGACAGTCGGTGATAACCAGGGACACACCTCCTGTGACAGTCGGTGGTAAAGAGGAACACCCCTCCTGTGACAGTGGGAACTTGGGTCATACACATGTTACAGTCAGTGGTAACCAGAGAAACACACCTGTGACAGTGGTAACCAGGGACACCCCTCCTGTGACAGTCAGCGGTAACCATGTACACTTACCTGAGACAGTCGGTGGTAACTAGGGAAACACACCTATGACATTCACAGTGCACAGGGACACCTGCCCGTGACAGTCGGTGGTAACCAGGTACACAACTCCTGTGACAGTGGTAACCAGGGAAACCCACGTGCGACCATGGTAACCAAGGACACCCCTACTGTGACAGTCACTGGTAACCACGGACACCTCTCCTGTGACCGGGATTACCAGGGACACGCACATATGACAGTCGCTCGTAACCAGGGAAACCCACCTGCGACCATGGTAACCAAGGACACCCCTACTGTGACAGTCGCTGGTAACCACGGACACCTCTCCTGTGACCGGCATTACCAGCGACACGCACATATGACAGTCGGTGGTAACCAGGGAAACCCACCTGCGACCATGGTAACCAAGGACACCCCTCTTGTGACAGTCAATGGTAAGCAGGGACGCACATTCTGTGCCAGTGGTAACCAAGGACACGCCTCCTGTCACCATGGTACCCAGGGACAGCCCTCCGGTGACAGTCAGTGGTAACCATGTACACTCATCTGTGACAGTCGGTGGTAATCAGGGAAACCCAACTATGACATTCACAGTGCCCAGGGCCACCGGCCTGTGACAGTCGGTGGTAACCAGGAACACACCTTCTGTGACAGTCAGTGGTAACCAGGGACACACTCACCTGTGACAGTGGTAACCAAGACACCCCTCCTGTGACAGTCAGTGGTAACCAGGGACACACCTCCTGTGACAGTCAGTGGTAACCATGTACACTTACCTGTGACAGTCGGTGGTAACTAGGGAAACCCACCTATGACATTCACAGTGCCCAGGGACACCGGCCTGTGACAGTCGGTGATAACCAGGGACACACCTCCTGTGACAGTCGGTGGTAAAGAGGAACACCCCTCCTGTGACAGTGGGAACTTGGGTCACACACATGTTACAGTCAGTGGTAACCAGAGAAACACACCTGTGACAGTGGTAACCAGGGACACCCCTCCTGTGACAGTCAGCGGTAACCATGTACACTTACCTGAGACAGTCGGTGGTAACTAGGGAAACACACCTATGACATTCACAGTGCACAGGGACACCTGCCCGTGACAGTCGGTGGTAACCAGGTACACAACTCCTGTGACAGTGGTAACCAGGGAAACCCACGTGCGACCATGCTAACCAAGGACACCCCTACTGTGACAGTCACTGGTAACCACGGACACCTCTCCTGTGACCGGGATTACCAGGGACACGCACATATGACAGTCGCTCGTAACCAGGGAAACCCACGTGCGACCATGGTAACCAAGGACACCCCTACTGTGACAGTCACTGGTAACCACGGACACCTCTCCTGTGACCGGGGTTACCAGCGACACGCACATATGACAGTCGGTGGTAACCAGGGAAACCCACCTATGACATTCACAGTGCCCAGGGACACCGGCCTGTGACAGTCGGTGGTAACCAGGGACACACCTCCTGTGACAGTCGGTGGTAAAGAGAACACCCTCTTGTGACAGTGGGAACTTGGGTCACACACATGTTACAGTCAGTGGTAACCAGGGAAACACACCTGTGACAGTGGTAACCAGGGACACCCCTCCTGTGACAGTCAGTGGTAACCATGTACACTTACCTGTGACAGTCGGTGGTAACTAGGGAAACACACATATGACATTCACAGTGCACAGGGACACCTGCCCGTGACAGTCGGTGGTAACCAGGAAAACACCTCCTGTGACAGTCAGTGGTAACCAGGGAAACCCACGTGCGACCATGGTAACCAAGGACACCCCTACTGTGACAGTCACTGGTAACCACGGACACCTCTCCTGTGACCGGCGTTACCAGCGACACGCACATATGACAGTCGGTGGTAACCAGGGAAACCCACCTGCGACCATGGTAACCAAGGACACCCCTCTTGTGACAGTCAATGGTAAGCAGGGACACACATTCTGTGCCAGTGGTAACCAAGGACACGCCTCCTGTCACCATGGTACCCAGGGACAGCCCTCCGGTGACAGTCAGTGGTAACCATGTACACTCATCTGTGACAGTCGGTGGTAATCAGGGAAACCCAACTATGACATTCACAGTGCCCAGGGCCACCGGCCTGTGACAGTCGGTGGTAACCAGGAACACACCTCCTGTGACAGTCAGTGGTAACCAGGGACACACTCACCTGTGACAGTGGTAACCAAGACACCCCTCCTGTGACAGTCAGTGGTAACCAGGGACACACCTCCTGTGCCAGTGGTAACCAAGGACACCCCTCCTGTGACAATGGTACCCAGGGACAGCCCTCCTGTGACAGTCAGTGGTAACCATGAACACTCACATGTGACAGTCTGTGGTAACCAGGGACACACCACCTGGCCAGTGGTAACCAAGGACACCCCTCCTGTGACAGTCCGTGGTGACCAGGGACAAACCTCCTGTGCCAGCGGTAACCAAGGACACCCCTCCTGTGACAATGGTACGCAGGGAAAGCCCTCCTGTGACAGTCAGTGGTAAACATGAACACTCACCTGTGACAGTCTGTGGTAACCAGGGAAACCCACCTATGACATTCACAGTGCCCAGGGACACCGGCCTGTGACAGTCGGTGATAACCAGGGACACACCTCCTGTGACAGTCGGTGGTAAAGAGGAACACCCCTCCTGTGACAGTGGGAACTTGGGTCACACACATGTTACAGTCAGTGGTAACCAGAGAAACACACCTGTGACAGTGGTAACCAGGGACACCCCTCCTGTGACAGTCAGCGGTAACCATGTACACTTACCTGAGACAGTCGGTGGTAACTAGGGAAACACACCTATGACATTCACAGTGCACAGGGACACCTGCCCGTGACAGTCGGTGGTAACCAGGTACACAACTCCTGTGACAGTGGTAACCAGGGAAACCCACGTGCGACCATGGTAACCAAGGACACCCCTACTGTGACAGTCACTGGTAACCACGGACACCTCTCCTGTGACCGGGATTACCAGGGACACACACATATGACAGTCGCTCGTAACCAGGGAAACCCACCTGCGACCATGGTAACCAAGGACACCCCTACTGTGACAGTCGCTGGTAACCACGGACACCTCTCCTGTGACGGGTTTACCAGCGACACGCACATATGACAGTCGGTGGTAACCAGGGAAACCCACCTATGACATTCACAGTGCCCAGGGACACCGGCCTGTGACAGTCGGTGGTAACCAGGGACACACCTCCTGTGACAGTCGGTGGTAAAGAGAACACCCTCTTGTGACAGTGGGAACTTGGGTCACACACATGTTACAGTCAGTGGTAACCAGGGAAACACACCTGTGACAGTCGGTGGTAACTAGGGAAACACACATATGACATTCACAGTGCACAGGGACACCTGCCCGTGACAGTCGGTGGTAACCAGGAAAACACCTCCTGTGACAGTCAGTGGTAACCAGGGAAACCCACGTGCGACCATGGTAACCAAGGACACCCCTACTGTGACAGTCGCTGGTAACCACGGACACCTCTCCTGTGACCGGCGTTACCAGCGACACGCACATATGACAGTCGGTGGTAACCAGGGAAACCCACCTGCGACCATGGTAACCAAGGACACCCCTCTTGTGACAGTCAATGGTAAGCAGGGACACACATTCTGTGCCAGTGGTAACCAAGGACACGCCTCCTGTCACCATGGTACCCAGGGACAGCCCTCCGGTGACAGTCAGTGGTAACCATGTACACTCATCTGTGACAGTCGGTGGTAATCAGGGAAACCCAACTATGACATTCACAGTGCCCAGGGCCACCGGCCTGTGACAGTCAGTGGTAACCAGGAACACACCTCCTGTGACAGTCAGTGGTAACCAGGGACACACTCACCTGTGACAGTGGTAACCAAGACACCCCTCCTGTGACAGTCAGTGGTAACCAGGGACACACCTCCTGTGCCAGTGGTAACCAAGGACACCCCTCCTGTGACAATGGTACCCAAGGACAGCCCTCCTGTGACAGTCAGTGGTAACCATGAACACTCAACTGTGACAGTCTGTGGTAACCAGGGAAACCCACCTATGACATTCACAGTGCCCAGGGACACCGGCCTGTGACAGTCGGTGGTAACCAGGAACACACCTCCTGTGACAGTCTGTGGTAACCAGGGACACACCACCTGGCCAGTGGTAACCAAGGACACCCCTCCTGTGACAGTCCGTGGTGACCAGGGACAAACCTCCTGTGCCAGCGGTAACCAAGGACACCCCTCCTGTGACAATGGTACGCAGGGAAAGCCCTCCTGTGACAGTCAGTGGTAAACATGAACACTCACCTGTGACAGTCTGTGGTAACCAGGGAAACCCACCTATGACATTCACAGTGCCCAGGGACACCGGCCTGTGACAGTCGGTGATAACCAGGGACACACCTCCTGTGACAGTCGGTGGTAAAGAGGAACACCCCTCCTGTGACAGTGGGAACTTGGGTCACACACATGTTACAGTCAGTGGTAACCAGGGAAACACACCTGTGACAGTGGTAACCAGGGACACCCCTCCTGTGACAGTCAGCGGTAACCATGTACACTTACCTGAGACAGTCGGTGGTAACTAGGGAAACACACCTATGACATTCACAGTGCACAGGGACACCTGCCCGTGACAGTCGGTGGTAACCAGGTACACAACTCCTGTGACAGTGGTAACCAGGGAAACCCACGTGCGACCATGGTAACCAAGGACACCCCTACTGTGACAGTCACTGGTAACCACGGACACCTCTCCTGTGACCGGGATTACCAGGGACACGCACATATGACAGTCGCTCGTAACCAGGGAAACCCACCTGCGACCATGGTAACCAAGGACACCCCTACTGTGACAGTCGCTGGTAACCACGGACACCTCTCCTGTGACCGGCATTACCAGCGACACGCACATATGACAGTCGGTGGTAACCAGGGAAACCCACCTGCGACCATGGTAACCAAGGACACCCCTCTTGTGACAGTCAATGGTAAGCAGGGACGCACATTCTGTGCCAGTGGTAACCAAGGACACGCCTCCTGTCACCATGGTACCCAGGGACAGCCCTCCGGTGACAGTCAGTGGTAACCATGTACACTCATCTGTGACAGTCGGTGGTAATCAGGGAAACCCAACTATGACATTCACAGTGCCCAGGGACACCGGCCTGTGACAGTCGGTGGTAACCAGGGACACACCTCCTGTGACAGTCGGTGGTAAAGAGAACACCCTCTTGTGACAGTGGGAACTTGGGTCACACACATGTTACAGTCAGTGGTAACCAGGGAAACACACCTGTGACAGTGGTAACCAGGGACACCCCTCCTGTGACAGTCAGTGGTAACCATGTACACTTACCTGTGACAGTCGGTGGTAACTAGGGAAACACACATATGACATTCACAGTGCACAGGGACACCTGCCCGTGACAGTCGGTGGTAACCAGGAAAACACCTCCTGTGACAGTCAGTGGTAACCAGGGAAACCCACGTGCGACCATGGTAACCAAGGAGACCCCTACTGTGACAGTCGCTGGTAACCACGGACACCTCTCCTGTGACCGGCGTTACCAGCGACACGCACATATGACAGTCGGTGGTAACCAGGGAAACCCACCTGCGACCATGGTAACCAAGGACACCCCTCTTGTGACAGTCAATGGTAAGCAGGGACACACATTCTGTGCCAGTGGTAACCAAGGACACGCCTCCTGTCACCATGGTACCCAGGGACAGCCCTCCGGTGACAGTCAGTGGTAACCATGTACACTCATCTGTGACAGTCGGTGGTAATCAGGGAAACCCAACTATGACATTCACAGTGCCCTGGGCCACCGGCCTGTGACAGTCAGTGGTAACCAGGAACACACCTCCTGTGACAGTCAGTGGTAACCAGGGACACACTCACCTGTGACAGTGGTAACCAAGACACCCCTCCTGTGACAGTCAGTGGTAACCAGGGACACACCTCCTGTGCCAGTGGTAACCAAGGACACCCCTCCTGTGACAATGGTACCCAAGGACAGCCCTCCTGTGACAGTCAGTGGTAACCATGAACACTCAACTGTGACAGTCTGTGGTAACCAGGGAAACCCACCTATGACATTCACAGTGCCCAGGGACACCGGCCTGTGACAGTCGGTGGTAACCAGGAACACACCTCCTGTGACAGTCTGTGGTAACCAGGGACACACCACCTGGCCAGTGGTAACCAAGGACACCCCTCCTGTGACAGTCCGTGGTGACCAGGGACAAACCTCCTGTGCCAGCGGTAACCAAGGACACCCCTCCTGTGACAATGGTACGCAGGGAAAGCCCTCCTGTGACAGTCAGTGGTAAACATGAACACTCACCTGTGACAGTCTGTGGTAACCAGGGAAACCCACCTATGACATTCACAGTGCCCAGGGACACCGGCCTGTGACAGTCGGTGATAACCAGGGACACACCTCCTGTGACAGTCGGTGGTAAAGAGGAACACCCCTCCTGTGACAGTGGGAACTTGGGTCATACACATGTTACAGTCAGTGGTAACCAGAGAAACACACCTGTGACAGTGGTAACCAGGGACACCCCTCCTGTGACAGTCAGCGGTAACCATGTACACTTACCTGAGACAGTCGGTGGTAACTAGGGAAACACACCTATGACATTCACAGTGCACAGGGACACCTGCCCGTGACAGTCGGTGGTAACCAGGTACACAACTCCTGTGACAGTGGTAACCAGGGAAACCCACGTGCGACCATGGTAACCAAGGACACCCCTACTGTGACAGTCACTGGTAACCACGGACACCTCTCCTGTGACCGGGATTACCAGGGACACGCACATATGACAGTCGCTCGTAACCAGGGAAACCCACCTGCGACCATGGTAACCAAGGACACCCCTACTGTGACAGTCGCTGGTAACCACGGACACCTCTCCTGTGACCGGCATTACCAGCGACACGCACATATGACAGTCGGTGGTAACCAGGGAAACCCACCTGCGACCATGGTAACCAAGGACACCCCTCTTGTGACAGTCAATGGTAAGCAGGGACGCACATTCTGTGCCAGTGGTAACCAAGGACACGCCTCCTGTCACCATGGTACCCAGGGACAGCCCTCCGGTGACAGTCAGTGGTAACCATGTACACTCATCTGTGACAGTCGGTGGTAATCAGGGAAACCCAACTATGACATTCACAGTGCCCAGGGCCACCGGCCTGTGACAGTCGGTGGTAACCAGGAACACACCTTCTGTGACAGTCAGTGGTAACCAGGGACACACTCACCTGTGACAGTGGTAACCAAGACACCCCTCCTGTGACAGTCAGTGGTAACCAGGGACACACCTCCTGTGACAGTCAGTGGTAACCATGTACACTTACCTGTGACAGTCGGTGGTAACTAGGGAAACCCACCTATGACATTCACAGTGCCCAGGGACACCGGCCTGTGACAGTCGGTGATAACCAGGGACACACCTCCTGTGACAGTCGGTGGTAAAGAGGAACACCCCTCCTGTGACAGTGGGAACTTGGGTCACACACATGTTACAGTCAGTGGTAACCAGAGAAACACACCTGTGACAGTGGTAACCAGGGACACCCCTCCTGTGACAGTCAGCGGTAACCATGTACACTTACATGAGACAGTCGGTGGTAACTAGGGAAACACACCTATGACATTCACAGTGCACAGGGACACCTGCCCGTGACAGTCGGTGGTAACCAGGTACACAACTCCTGTGACAGTGGTAACCAGGGAAACCCACGTGCGACCATGCTAACCAAGGACACCCCTACTGTGACAGTCACTGGTAACCACGGACACCTCTCCTGTGACCGGGATTACCAGGGACACGCACATATGACAGTCGCTCGTAACCAGGGAAACCCACGTGCGACCATGGTAACCAAGGACACCCCTACTGTGACAGTCACTGGTAACCACGGACACCTCTCCTGTGACCGGGGTTACCAGCGACACGCACATATGACAGTCGGTGGTAACCAGGGAAACCCACCTATGACATTCACAGTGCCCAGGGACACCGGCCTGTGACAGTCGGTGGTAACCAGGGACACACCTCCTGTGACAGTCGGTGGTAAAGAGAACACCCTCTTGTGACAGTGGGAACTTGGGTCACACACATGTTACAGTCAGTGGTAACCAGGGAAACACACCTGTGACAGTGGTAACCAGGGACACCCCTCCTGTGACAGTCAGTGGTAACCATGTACACTTACCTGTGACAGTCGGTGGTAACTAGGGAAACACACATATGACATTCACAGTGCACAGGGACACCTGCCCGTGACAGTCGGTGGTAACCAGGAAAACACCTCCTGTGACAGTCAGTGGTAACCAGGGAAACCCACGTGCGACCATGGTAACCAAGGACACCCCTACTGTGACAGTCACTGGTAACCACGGACACCTCTCCTGTGACCGGCGTTACCAGCGACACGCACATATGACAGTCGGTGGTAACCAGGGAAACCCACCTGCGACCATGGTAACCAAGGACACCCCTCTTGTGACAGTCAATGGTAAGCAGGGACACACATTCTGTGCCAGTGGTAACCAAGGACACGCCTCCTGTCACCATGGTACCCAGGGACAGCCCTCCGGTGACAGTCAGTGGTAACCATGTACACTCATCTGTGACAGTCGGTGGTAATCAGGGAAACCCAACTATGACATTCACAGTGCCCAGGGCCACCGGCCTGTGACAGTCGGTGGTAACCAGGAACACACCTCCTGTGACAGTCAGTGGTAACCAGGGACACACTCACCTGTGACAGTGGTAACCAAGACACCCCTCCTGTGACAGTCAGTGGTAACCAGGGACACACCTCCTGTGCCAGTGGTAACCAAGGACACCCCTCCTGTGACAATGGTACCCAGGGACAGCCCTCCTGTGACAGTCAGTGGTAACCATGAACACTCACATGTGACAGTCTGTGGTAACCAGGGACACACCACCTGGCCAGTGGTAACCAAGGACACCCCTCCTGTGACAGTCCGTGGTGACCAGGGACAAACCTCCTGTGCCAGCGGTAACCAAGGACACCCCTCCTGTGACAATGGTACGCAGGGAAAGCCCTCCTGTGACAGTCAGTGGTAAACATGAACACTCACCTGTGACAGTCTGTGGTAACCAGGGAAACCCACCTATGACATTCACAGTGCCCAGGGACACCGGCCTGTGACAGTCGGTGATAACCAGGGACACACCTCCTGTGACAGTCGGTGGTAAAGAGGAACACCCCTCCTGTGACAGTGGGAACTTGGGTCACACACATGTTACAGTCAGTGGTAACCAGGGAAACACACCTGTGACAGTGGTAACCAGGGACACCCCTCCTGTGACAGTCAGCGGTAACCATGTACACTTACCTGAGACAGTCGGTGGTAACTAGGGAAACACACCTATGACATTCACAGTGCACAGGGACACCTGCCCGTGACAGTCGGTGGTAACCAGGTACACAACTCCTGTGACAGTGGTAACCAGGGAAATCCACGTGCGACCATGGTAACCAAGGACACCCCTACTGTGACAGTCACTGGTAACCACGGACACCTCTCCTGTGACCGGGGTTACCAGCGACACGCACATATGACAGTCGGTGGTAACCAGGGAAACCCACCTATGACATTCACAGTGCCCAGGGACACCGGCCTGTGACAGTCGGTGGTAACCAGGGACACACCTCCTGTGACAGTCGGTGGTAAAGAGAACACCCTCTTGTGACAGTGGGAACTTGGGTCACACACATGTTACAGTCAGTGGTAACCAGGGAAACACACCTGTGACAGTGGTAACCAGGGACACCCCTCCTGTGACAGTCAGCGGTAACCATGTACACTTACCTGAGACAGTCGGTGGTAACTAGGGAAACACACCTATGACATTCACAGTGCACAGGGACACCTGCCCGTGACAGTCGGTGGTAACCAGGTACACAACTCCTGTGACAGTGGTAACCAGGGAAACCCACGTGCGACCATGGTAACCAAGGACACCCCTACTGTGACAGTCACTGGTAACCACGGACACCGTTCCTGTGACCGGGATTACCAGGGACACGCACATATGACAGTCGCTCGTAACCAGGGAAACCCACCTGCGACCATGGTAACCAAGGACACCCCTACTGTGACAGTCGCTGGTAACCACGGACACCTCTCCTGTGACCGGCATTACCAGCGACACGCACATATGACAGTCGGTGGTAACCAGGGAAACCCACCTGCGACCATGGTAACCAAGGACACCCCTCTTGTGACAGTCAATGGTAAGCAGGGACGCACATTCTGTGCCAGTGGTAACCAAGGACACGCCTCCTGTCACCATGGTACCCAGGGACAGCCCTCCGGTGACAGTCAGTGGTAACCATGTACACTCATCTGTGACAGTCGGTGGTAATCAGGGAAACCCAACTATGACATTCACAGTGCCCAGGGCCACCGGCCTGTGACAGTCGGTGGTAACCAGGAACACACCTCCTGTGACAGTCAGTGGTAACCAGGGACACACTCACCTGTGACAGTGGTAACCAAGACACCCCTCCTGTGACAGTCAGTGGTAACCAGGGACACACCTCCTGTGACAGTCAGTGGTAACCATGTACACTTACCTGTGACAGTCGGTGGTAACTAGGGAAACCCACCTATGACATTCACAGTGCCCAGGGACAACGGCCTGTGACAGTCGGTGATAACCAGGGACACACCTCCTGTGACAGTCGGTGGTAAAGAGGAACACCCCTCCTGTGACAGTGGGAACTTGGGTCACACACATGTTACAGTCAGTGGTAACCAGAGAAACACACCTGTGACAGTGGTAACCAGGGACACCCCTCCTGTGACAGTCAGCGGTAACCATGTACACTTACCTGAGACAGTCGGTGGTAACTAGGGAAACACACCTATGACATTCACAGTGCACAGGGACACCTGCCCGTGACAGTCGGTGGTAACCAGGTACACAACTCCTGTGACAGTGGTAACCAGGGAAACCCACGTGCGACCATGGTAACCAAGGACACCCCTACTGTGACAGTCACTGGTAACCACGGACACCTCTCCTGTGACCGGGATTACCAGGGACACACACATATGACAGTCGCTCGTAACCAGGGAAACCCACCTGCGACCATGGTAACCAAGGACACCCCTACTGTGACAGTCGCTGGTAACCACGGACACCTCTCCTGTGACGGGTTTACCAGCGACACGCACATATGACAGTCGGTGGTAACCAGGGAAACCCACCTATGACATTCACAGTGCCCAGGGACACCGGCCTGTGACAGTCGGTGGTAACCAGGGACACACCTCCTGTGACAGTCGGTGGTAAAGAGAACACCCTCTTGTGACAGTGGGAACTTGGGTCACACACATGTTACAGTCAGTGGTAACCAGGGAAACACACCTGTGACAGTGGTAACCAGGGACACCCCTCCTGTGACAGTCAGTGGTAACCATGTACACTTACCTGTGACAGTCGGTGGTAACTAGGGAAACACACCTATGACATTCACAGTGCACAGGGACACCTTCCCGTGACAGTCGGTGGTAACCAGGAAAACACCTCCTGTGACAGTCAGTGGTAACCAGGGAAACCCACGTGCGACCATGGTAACCAAGGACACCCCTACTGTGACAGTCGCTGGTAACCACGGACACCTCTCCTGTGACCGGCGTTACCAGCGACACGCACATATGACAGTCGGTGGTAACCAGGGAAACCCACCTGCGACCATGGTAACCAAGGACACCCCTCTTGTGACAGTCAATGGTAAGCAGGGACACACATTCTGTGCCAGTGGTAACCAAGGACACGCCTCCTGTCACCATGGTACCCAGGGACAGCCCTCCGGTGACAGTCAGTGGTAACCATGTACACTCACCTGTGACAGTCGGTGGTAATCAGGGAAACCCAACTATGACATTCACAGTGCCCAGGGCCACCGGCCTGTGACAGTCGGTGGTAACCAGGAACACACCTCCTGTGACAGTCAGTGGTAACCAGGGACACACTCACCTGTGACAGTGGTAACCAAGACACCCCTCCTGTGACAGTCAGTGGTAACCAGGGACACACCTCCTGTGCCAGTGGTAACCAAGGACACCCCTCCTGTGACAATGGTACCCAGGGACAGCCCTCCTGTGACAGTCAGTGGTAACCATGTACACTTACTTGTGACAGTCGGTGGTAACTAGGGAAACACACCTATGACATTCACAGTGCACAGGGACACCTGCCCGTGACAGTCGGTGGTAACCAGGAAAACACCTCCTGTGACAGTCAGTGGTAACCAGGGAAACCCACGTGCGACCATGGTAACCAAGGACACCCCTACTGTGACAGTCACTGGTAACCACGGACACCTCTCCTGTGACCGGGGTTACCAGCGACGCACACATATGACAGTCGGTGGTAACCAGGGAAACCCACCTATGACATTCACAGTGCACAGGGACACCGGCCTGTGACAGTCGGTGGTAACCAGGGACACACCTCCTGTGACAGTCGGTGGTAAAGAGAACACCCTCTTGTGACAGTGGGAACTTGGGTCACACACATGTTACAGTCAGTGGTAACCAGGGAAACACACCTGTGACAGTGGTAACCAGGGACACCCCTCCTGTGACAGTCAGTGGTAACCATGTACACTTACCTGTGACAGTCGGTGGTAACTAGGGAAACACACATATGACATTCACAGTGCACAGGGACACCTGCCCGTGACAGTCGGTGGTAACCAGGAAAACACCTCCTGTGACAGTCAGTGGTAACCAGGGAAACCCACGTGCGACCATGGTAACCAAGGACACCCCTACTGTGACAGTCGCTGGTAACCACGGACACCTCTCCTGTGACCGGCGTTACCAGCGACACGCACATATGACAGTCGGTGGTAACCAGGGAAACCCACCTGCGACCATGGTAACCAAGGACACCCCTCTTGTGACAGTCAATGGTAAGCAGGGACACACATTCTGTGCCAGTGGTAACCAAGGACACGCCTCCTGTCACCATGGTACCCAGGGACAGCCCTCCGGTGACAGTCAGTGGTAACCATGTACACTCACCTGTGACAGTCGGTGGTAATCAGGGAAACCCAACTATGACATTCACAGTGCCCAGGGCCACCGGCCTGTGACAGTCGGTGGTAACCAGGAACACACCTCCTGTGACAGTCAGTGGTAACCAGGGACACACTCACCTGTGACAGTGGTAACCAAGACACCCCTCCTGTGACAGTCAGTGGTAACCAGGGACACACCTCCTGTGCCAGTGGTAACCAAGGACACCCCTCCTGTGACAATGGTACCCAGGGACAGCCCTCCTGTGACAGTCAGTGGTAACCATGAACACTCACATGTGACAGTCTGTGGTAACCAGGGACACACCACCTGGCCAGTGGTAACCAAGGACACCCCTCCTGTGACAGTCCGTGGTGACCAGGGACAAACCTCCTGTGCCAGCGGTAACCAAGGACACCCCTCCTGTGACAATGGTACGCAGGGAAAGCCCTCCTGTGACAGTCAGTGGTAAACATGAACACTCACCTGTGACAGTCTGTGGTAACCAGGGAAACCCACCTATGACATTCACAGTGCCCAGGGACACCGGCCTGTGACAGTCGGTGATAACCAGGGACACACCTCCTGTGACAGTCGGTGGTAAAGAGGAACACCCCTCCTGTGACAGTGGGAACTTGGGTCACACACATGTTACAGTCAGTGGTAACCAGGGAAACACACCTGTGACAGTGGTAACCAGGGACACCCCTCCTGTGACAGTCAGCGGTAACCATGTACACTTACCTGAGACAGTCGGTGGTAACTAGGGAAACACACCTATGACATTCACAGTGCACAGGGACACCTGCCCGTGACAGTCGGTGGTAACCAGGTACACAACTCCTGTGACAGTGGTAACCAGGGAAACCCACGTGCGACCATGGTAACCAAGGACACCCCTACTGTGACAGTCACTGGTAACCACGGACACCTCTCCTGTGACCGGGATTACCAGGGACACGCACATATGACAGTCGCTCGTAACCAGGGAAACCCACCTGCAACCATGGTAACCAAGGACACCCCTACTGTGACAGTCGCTGGTAACCACGGACACCTCTCCTGTGACCGGCGTTACCAGCGACACGCACATATGACAGTCGGTGGTAACCAGGGAAACCCACGTGCGACCATGGTAACCAAGGACACCCCTACTGTGACAGTCACTGGTAACCACGGACACCTCTCCTGTGACCGGGGTTACCAGCGACACGCACATATGACAGTCGGTGGTAACCAGGGAAACCCACCTATGACATTCACAGTGCCCAGGGACACCGGCCTGTGACAGTCGGTGGTAACCAGGGACACACCTCCTGTGACAGTCGGTGGTAAAGAGAACACCCTCTTGTGACAGTGGGAACTTGGGTCACACACATGTTACAGTCAGTGGTAACCAGGGAAACACACCTGTGACAGTGGTAACCAGGGACACCCCTCCTGTGACAGTCAGTGGTAACCATGTACACTTACCTGTGACAGTCGGTGGTAACTAGGGAAACACACATATGACATTCACAGTGCACAGGGACACCTGCCCGTGACAGTCGGTGGTAACCAGGAAAACACCTCCTGTGACAGTCAGTGGTAACCAGGGAAACCCACGTGCGACCATGGTAACCAAGGACACCCCTACTGTGACAGTCACTGGTAACCACGGACACCTCTCCTGTGACCGGCGTTACCAGCGACACGCACATATGACAGTCGGTGGTAACCAGGGAAACCCACCTGCGACCATGGTAACCAAGGACACCCCTCTTGTGACAGTCAATGGTAAGCAGGGACACACATTCTGTGCCAGTGGTAACCAAGGACACGCCTCCTGTCACCATGGTACCCAGGGACAGCCCTCCGGTGACAGTCAGTGGTAACCATGTACACTCATCTGTGACAGTCGGTGGTAATCAGGGAAACCCAACTATGACATTCACAGTGCCCAGGGCCACCGGCCTGTGACAGTCAGTGGTAACCAGGAACACACCTCCTGTGACAGTCAGTGGTAACCAGGGACACACTCACCTGTGACAGTGGTAACCAAGACACCCCTCCTGTGACAGTCAGTGGTAACCAGGGACACACCTCCTGTGCCAGTGGTAACCAAGGACACCCCTCCTGTGACAATGGTACCCAGGGACAGCCCTCCTGTGACAGTCAGTGGTAACCATGAACACTCACATGTGACAGTCTGTGGTAACCAGGGACACACCACCTGGCCAGTGGTAACCAAGGACACCCCTCCTGTGACAGTCCGTGGTGACCAGGGACAAACCTCCTGTGCCAGCGGTAACCAAGGACACCCCTCCTGTGACAATGGTACGCAGGGAAAGCCCTCCTGTGACAGTCAGTGGTAAACATGAACACTCACCTGTGACAGTCTGTGGTAACCAGGGAAACCCACCTATGACATTCACAGTGCCCAGGGACACCGGCCTGTGACAGTCGGTGATAACCAGGGACACACCTCCTGTGACAGTCGGTGGTAAAGAGGAACACCCCTCCTGTGACAGTGGGAACTTGGGTCACACACATGTTACAGTCAGTGGTAACCAGGGAAACACACCTGTGACAGTGGTAACCAGGGACACCCCTCCTGTGACAGTCAGCGGTAACCATGTACCCTTACCTGAGACAGTCGGTGGTAACTAGGGAAACACACCTATGACATTCACAGTGCACAGGGACACCTGCCCGTGACAGTCGGTGGTAACCAGGTACACAACTCCTGTGACAGTGGTAACCAGGGAAACCCACGTGCGACCATGGTAACCAAGGACACCCCTACTGTGACAGTCACTGGTAACCACGGACACCTCTCCTGTGACCGGGATTACCAGCGACACGCACATATGACAGTCGGTGGTAACCAGGGAAACCCACCTATGACATTCACAGTGCCCAGGGACACCGGCCTGTGACAGTCGGTGGTAACCAGGGACACACTTCCTGTGACAGTCGGTTGTAAAGAGAACACCCTCTTGTGACAGTGGGAACTTGGGTCACACACATGTTACAGTCAGTGGTAACCAGGGAAACACACCTGTGACAGTGGTACCCAGGGACAGCCCTCCTGTGACAGTCAGTGGTAACCATGAACACTCACATGTGACAGTCTGTGGTAACCAGGGACACACCACCTGTCCAGTGGTAACCAAGGACACCCCTCCTGTGACAGTCCGTGGTAACCAGGGACAAACCTCCTGTGCCAGTGGTAACCAAGGACACCCCTCCTGTGACAATGGTACGCAGGGAAAGCCCTCCTGTGACAGTCAGTGGTAAACATGAACACTCACCTGTGACAGTCTGTGGTAACCAGGGAAACCCACCTATGACATTCACAGTGCCCAGGGACACCGGCCTGTGACAGTCGGTTGTAACCAGGGACACACCTACTGTGACAGTCGGTGGTAAATAGAACACCCTCTTGTGACAGTGGTAACTTGGTTCACACACATGTTACAGTCAGTGGTAACCAGGGAAACACACCTGTGACAGTGGTAACCAGGGACACCCCTCCTGTGACAGTCAGTGGTAACCATGTACACTTACATGTGACAGTCGGTGGTAACTAGGGAAACACACCTATGACATTCACAGTGCACAGGGACACCTGCCCGTGACAGTCGGTGGTAACCAGGAAAACACCTCCTGTGACAGTCAGTGGTAACCAGGGAAACCCACGTGCAACCATGGTAACCAAGGACACCCCTACTGTGACAGTCACTGGTAACCACGGACACCTCTCCTGTGACCGGTGTTACCAGCGACACGCACATATGACAGTCGGTGGTAACCAGGGAAACCCACCTATGACATTCACAGTGAACAGGGACACCGGCCTGTGACAGTCGGTGGTAACCAGGGACACACCTCCTGTGACAGTCGGTGGTAAAGAGAACACCCTCTTGTGACAGTGGGAACTTGGGTCACACACATGTTACAGTCAGTGGTAACCAGGGAAACACACCTGTGACAGTGGTAACCAGGGACACCCCTCCTGTGACAGTCAGTGGTAACCATGTACACTTACCTGTGACAGTCGGTGGTAACTAGGGAAACACACATATGACATTCACAGTGCACAGGGACACCTGCCCGTGACAGTCGGTGGTAACCAGGAAAACACCTCCTGTGACAGTCAGTGGTAACCAGGGAAACCCACGTGCGACCATGGTAACCAAGGACACCCCTACTGTGACAGTCACTGGTAACCACGGACACCTCTCCTGTGACCGGCGTTACCAGCGACACGCACATATGACAGTCGGTGGTAACCAGGGAAACCCACCTGCGACCATGGTAACCAAGGACACCCCTCTTGTGACAGTCAATGGTAAGCAGGGACACACATTCTGTGCCAGTGGTAACCAAGGACACGCCTCCTGTCACCATGGTACCCAGGGACAGCCCTCCGGTGACAGTCAGTGGTAACCATGTACACTCATCTGTGACAGTCGGTGGTAATCAGGGAAACCCAACTATGGCAATCACAGTGCCCAGGGCCACCGGCCTGTGACAGTCGGTGGTAACCAGGAACACACCTCCTGTGACAGTCAGTGGTAACCAGGGACACACTCACCGGTGACAGTGGTAACCAAGACACCCCTCCTGTGACAGTCAGTGGTAACCAGGGACACACCTCCTGTGCCAGTGGTAACCAAGGACACCCCTCCTGTGACAATGGTACCCAGGGACAGCCCTCCTGTGACAGTCAGTGGTAACCATGTACACTTACCTGTGACAGTCGGTGGTAACTAGGGAAACACACCTATGACATTCACAGTGCACAGGGACACCTGCCCGTGACAGTCGGTGGTAACCAGGAAAACACCTCCTGTGACAGTCAGTGGTAACCAGGGAAACCCACGTGCGACCATGGTAACCAAGGACACCCCTACTGTGACAGTCACTGGTAACCACGGACACCTCTCCTGTGACCGGGGTTACCAGCGACGCACACATATGACAGTCGGTGGTAACCAGGGAAACCCACCTATGACATTCACAGTGCCCAGGGACACCGGCCTGTGACAGTCGGTGGTAACCAGGGACACACCTCCTGTGACAGTCGGTGGTAAAGAGAACACCCTCTTGTGACAGTGGGAACTTGGGTCACACACATGTTACAGTCAGTGGTAACCAGGGAAACACACCTGTGACAGTGGTAACCAGGGACACCCCTCCTGTGACAGTCAGTGGTAACCATGTACACTTACCTGTGACAGTCAGTGGTAACTAGGGAAACACACATATGACATTCACAGTGCACAGGGACACCTGCCCGTGACAGTCGGTGGTAACCAGGAAAACACCTCCTGTGACAGTCAGTGGTAACCAGGGAAACCCACGTGCGACCATGGTAACCAAGGACACCCCTACTGTGATAGTCACTGGTAACCACGGACACCTCTCCTGTGACCGGCGTTACCAGCGACACGCACATATGACAGTCGGTGGTAACCAGGGAAACCCACCTGCGACCATGGTAACCAAGGACACCCCTCTTGTGACAGTCAATGGTAAGCAGGGACACACATTCTGTGCCAGTGGTAACCAAGGACACGCCTCCTGTCACCATGGTACCCAGGGACAGCCCTCCGGTGACAGTCAGTGGTAACCATGTACACTCATCTGTGACAGTCGGTGGTAATCAGGGAAACCCAACTATGACATTCACAGTGCCCAGGGCCACCGACCTGTGACAGTCGGTGGTAACCAGGAACACACCTCCTGTGACAGTCAGTGGTAACCAGGGACACACTCACCTGTGACAGTGGTAACCAAGACACCCCTCCTGTGACAGTCAGTGGTAACCAGGGACACACCTCCTGTGCCAGTGGTAACCAAGACACCCCTCCTGTGACAATGGTACCCAAGGACAGCCCTCCTGTGACAGTCAGTGGTAACCATGAACACTCACCTGTGACAGTCTGTGGTAACCAGGGAAACCCACCTATGACATTCACAGTGCCCAGGGACACCGGCCTGTGACAGTCGGTGGTAACCAGGAACACACCTCCTGTGACAGTCTGTGGTAACCAGGGACACACCACCTGGCCAGTGGTAACCAAGGACACCCCTCCTGTGACAGTCCGTGGTGACCAGGGACAAACCTCCTGTGCCAGCGGTAACCAAGGACACCCCTCCTGTGACAATGGTACGCAGGGAAAGCCCTCCTGTGACAGTCAGTGGTAAACATGAACACTCACCTGTGACAGTCTGTGGTAACCAGGGAAACCCACCTATGACATTCACAGTGCCCAGGGACACCGGCCTGTGACAGTCGGTGATAACCAGGGACACACCTCCTGTGACAGTCGGTGGTAAAGAGGAACACCCCTCCTGTGACAGTGGGAACTTGGGTCACACACATATTACAGTCAGTGGTAACCAGAGAAACACACCTGTGACAGTGGTAACCAGGGACACCCCTCCTGTGACAGTCAGCGGTAACCATGTACACTTACCTGAGACAGTCGGTGGTAACTAGGGAAACACACCTATGACATTCACAGTGCACAGGGACACCTGCCCGTGACAGTCGGTGGTAACCAGGTACACAACTCCTGTGACAGTGATAACCAGGGAAACCCACGTGCGACCATGGTAACCAAGGACACCCCTACTGTGACAGTCACTGGTAACCACGGACACCTCTCCTGTGACCGGGATTACCAGGGACACGCACATATGACAGTCGCTCTTAACCAGGGAAACCCACCTGCGACCATGGTAACCAAGGACACCCCTACTGTGACAGTCGCTGGTAACCACGGACACCTCTCCTGTGACCGGCATTACCAGCGACACGCACATATGACAGTCGGTGGTAACCAGGGAAACCCACCTGCGACCATGGTAACCAAGGACACCCCTCTTGTGACAGTCAATGGTAAGCAGGGACGCACATTCTGTGCCAGTGGTAACCAAGGACACGCCTCCTGTCACCATGGTACCCAGGGACAGCCCTCCGGTGACAGTCAGTGTTAACCATGTACACTCATCTGTGACAGTCGGTGGTAATCAGGGAAACCCAACTCTGACATTCACAGTGCCCAGGGCCACCGGCCTGTGACAGTCGGTGGTAACCAGGAACACACCTCCTGTGACAGTCAGTGGTAACCAGGGACACACTCACCTGTGACAGTGGTAACCAAGACACCCCTCCTGTGACAGTCAGTGGTAACCAGGGACACACCTCCTGTGACAGTCAGTGGTAACCATGTACACTTACCTGTGACAGTCGGTGGTAACTAGGGAAACCCACCTATGACATTCACAGTGCCCAGGGACACCGGCCTGTGACAGTCGGTGATAACCAGGGACACACCTCCTGTGACAGTCGGTGGTAAAGAGGAACACCCCTCCTGTGACAGTGGGAACTTGGGTCACACACATGTTACAGTCAGTGGTAACCAGAGAAACACACCTGTGACAGTGGTAACCAGGGACACCCCTCCTGTGACAGTCAGCGGTAACCATGTACACTTACCTGAGACAGTCGGTGGTAACTAGGGAAACACACCTATGACATTCACAGTGCACAGGGACACCTGCCCGTGACAGTCGGTGGTAACCAGGTACACAACTCCTGTGACAGTCAGTGGTAACCAGGGAAACCCACGTGCGACCATGGTAACCAAGGACACCCCTACTGTGACAGTCACTGGTAACCACGGACACCTCTCCTGTGACCGGGGTTACCAGCGACGCACACATATGACAGTCGGTGGTAACCAGGGAAACCCACCTATGACATTCACAGTGCCCAGGGACACCGGCCTGTGACAGTCGGTGGTAACCAGGGACACACCTCCTGTGACAGTCGGTGGTAAAGAGAACACCCTCTTGTGACAGTGGGAACTTGGGTCACACACATGTTACAGTCAGTGGTAACCAGGGAAACACACCTGTGACAGTGGTAACCAGGGACACCCCTCCTGTGACAGTCAGTGGTAACCATGTACACTTACCTGTGACAGTCAGTGGTAACTAGGGAAACACACATATGACATTCACAGTGCACAGGGACACCTGCCCGTGACAGTCGGTGGTAACCAGGAAAACACCTCCTGTGACAGTCAGTGGTAACCAGGGAAACCCACGTGCGACCATGGTAACCAAGGACACCCCTACTGTGATAGTCACTGGTAACCACGGACACCTCTCCTGTGACCGGCGTTACCAGCGACACGCACATATGACAGTCGGTGGTAACCAGGGAAACCCACCTGCGACCATGGTAACCAAGGACACCCCTCTTGTGACAGTCAATGGTAAGCAGGGACACACATTCTCTGCCAGTGGTAACCAAGGACACGCCTCCTGTCACCATGGTACCCAGGGACAGCCCTCCGGTGACAGTCAGTGGTAACCATGTACACTCATCTGTGACAGTCGGTGGTAATCAGGGAAACCCAACTATGACATTCACAGTGCCCAGGGCCACCGACCTGTGACAGTCGGTGGTAACCAGGAACACACCTCCTGTGACAGTCAGTGGTAACCAGGGACACACTCACCTGTGACAGTGGTAACCAAGACACCCCTCCTGTGACAGTCAGTGGCAACCAGGGACACACCTCCTGTGCCAGTGGTAACCAAGACACCCCTCCTGTGACAATGGTACCCAAGGACAGCCCTCCTGTGACAGTCAGTGGTAACCATGAACACTCACCTGTGACAGTCTGTGGTAACCAGGGAAACCCACCTATGACATTCACAGTGCCCAGGGACACCGGCCTGTGACAGTCGGTGGTAACCAGGAACACACCTCCTGTGACAGTCTGTGGTAACCAGGGACACACCACCTGGCCAGTGGTAACCAAGGACACCCCTCCTGTGACAGTCCGTGGTGACCAGGGACAAACCTCCTGTGCCAGCGGTAACCAAGGACACCCCTCCTGTGACAATGGTACGCAGGGAAAGCCCTCCTGTGACAGTCAGTGGTAAACATGAACACTCACCTGTGACAGTCTGTGGTAACCAGGGAAACCCACCTATGACATTCACAGTGCCCAGGGACACCGGCCTGTGACAGTCGGTGATAACCAGGGACACACCTCCTGTGACAGTCGGTGGTAAAGAGGAACACCCCTCCTGTGACAGTGGGAACTTGGGTCACACACATGTTACAGTCAGTGGTAACCAGAGAAACACACCTGTGACAGTGGTAACCAGGGACACCCCTCCTGTGACAGTCAGCGGTAACCATGTACACTTACCTGAGACAGTCGGTGGTAACTAGGGAAACACACCTATGACATTCACAGTGCACAGGGACACCTGCCCGTGACAGTCGGTGGTAACCAGGTACACAACTCCTGTGACAGTGATAACCAGGGAAACCCACGTGCGACCATGGTAACCAAGGACACCCCTACTGTGACAGTCACTGGTAACCACGGACACCTCTCCTGTGACCGGGATTACCAGGGACACGCACATATGACAGTCGCTCTTAACCAGGGAAACCCACCTGCGACCATGGTAACCAAGGACACCCCTACTGTGACAGTCGCTGGTAACCACGGACACCTCTCCTGTGACCGGCATTACCAGCGACACGCACATATGACAGTCGGTGGTAACCAGGGAAACCCACCTGCGACCATGGTAACCAAGGACACCCCTCTTGTGACAGTCAATGGTAAGCAGGGACGCACATTCTGTGCCAGTGGTAACCAAGGACACGCCTCCTGTCACCATGGTACCCAGGGACAGCCCTCCGGTGACAGTCAGTGTTAACCATGTACACTCATCTGTGACAGTCGGTGGTAATCAGGGAAACCCAACTCTGACATTCACAGTGCCCAGGGCCACCGGCCTGTGACAGTCGGTGGTAACCAGGAACACACCTCCTGTGACAGTCAGTGGTAACCAGGGACACACTCACCTGTGACAGTGGTAACCAAGACACCCCTCCTGTGACAGTCAGTGGTAACCAGGGACACACCTCCTGTGACAGTCAGTGGTAACCATGTACACTTACCTGTGACAGTCGGTGGTAACTAGGGAAACCCACCTATGACATTCACAGTGCCCAGGGACACCGGCCTGTGACAGTCGGTGATAACCAGGGACACACCTCCTGTGACAGTCGGTGGTAAAGAGGAACACCCCTCCTGTGACAGTGGGAACTTGGGTCACACACATGTTACAGTCAGTGGTAACCAGAGAAACACACCTGTGACAGTGGTAACCAGGGACACCCCTCCTGTGACAGTCAGCGGTAACCATGTACACTTACCTGAGACAGTCGGTGGTAACTAGGGAAACACACCTATGACATTCACAGTGCACAGGGACACCTGCCCGTGACAGTCGGTGGTAACCAGGTACACAACTCCTGTGACAGTGGTAACCAGGGAAACCCACGTGCGACCATGGTAACCAAGGACACCCCTACTGTGACAGTCACTGGTAACCACGGACACCTCTCCTGTGACCGGGATTACCAGGGACACGCACATATGACAGTCGCTCGTAACCAGGGAAACCCACGTGCGACCATGGTAACCAAGGACACCCCTACTGTGACAGTCACTGGTAACCACGGACACCTCTCCTGTGACCGGGGTTACCAGCGACACGCACATATGACAGTCGGTGGTAACCAGGGAAACCCACCTATGACATTCACAGTGCCCAGGGACACCGGCCTGTGACAGTCGGTGGTAACCAGGAACACACCTCCTGTGACAGTCGGTGGTAAAGAGAACACCCTCTTGTGACAGTGGGAACTTGGGTCACACACATGTTACAGTCAGTGGTAACCAGGGAAACACACCTGTGACAGTGGTAACCAGGGACACCCCTCCTGTGACAGTCAGTGGTAACCATGTACACTTACCTGTGACAGTCGGTGGTAACTAGGGAAACACACATATGACATTCACAGTGCACAGGGACACCTGCCCGTGACAGTCGGTGGTAACCAGGTACACAACTCCTGTGACAGTGGTAACCAGGGAAACCCACGTGCGACCATGGTAACCAAGGACACCCCTACTGTGACAGTCACTGGTAACCACGGACACCTCTCCTGTGACCGGGATTACCAGGGACACGCACATATGACAGTCGCTCGTAACCAGGGAAACCCACCTGCGACCATGGTAACCAAGGACACCCCTACTGTGACAGTCGCTGGTAACCACGGACACCTTTCCTGTGACCGGCGTTACCAGCGACACGCACATATGACAGTCGGTGGTAACCAGGGAAACCCACCTGCGACCATGGTAACCAAGCACCCCCCTCTTGTGACAGTCAATGGTAAGCAGGGACACACATTCTGTGCCAGTGGTAACCAAGGACACGCCTCCTGTCACCATGGTACCCAGGGACAGCCCTCCGGTGACAGTCAGTGGTAACCATGTACACTCACCTGTGACAGTCGGTGGTAACCAGGGAAACCCACCTATGACATTCACAGTGCCCAGGGACACCGGCCTGTGACAGTCGGTGGTAACCAGGAAAACACCTCCTGTGACAGTCAGTGGTAACCAGGGAAACCCACGTGCGACCATGGTAACCAAGGACACCCCTACTGTGACAGTCACTGGTAACCACGGACACCTCTCCTGTGACCGGCGTTACCAGCGACACGCACATATGACAGTCGGTGGTAACCAGGGAAACCCACCTGCGATCATGGTAACCAAGGACACCCCTCTTGTGACAGTCAATGGTAAGCAGGGACACACATTCTGTGCCAGTGGTAACCAAGGACACGCCTCCTGTCACCATGGTACCGAGGGACAGCCCTCCGGTGACAGTCAGTGGTAACCATGTACACTCATCTGTGACAGTCGGTGGTAATCAGGGAAAC